>QEOT01000202.1:173400-196495 GCA_003123785.1 Pterocarya stenoptera
ATAGCTGACTTGTTTTTCAGGGAGATAGTGCGACTCCATGGTGTACCTAGGAGTATTGTTTCTGATAGGGATGTTAAATTTCTTAGCTACTTTTGGAAGGTGTTGTGGGGGAAATTGGGTACTAAGCTCTTATTTTCCACTACATGTCATCCGCAGACTGATGGTTAGACTGAAGTAGTTAATAGGACTTTAACTCAGCTTTTACGCACTGTTGTTCATAAGAATTTAAAAACTTGGGAGGATTGTTTACCATTTATAGAGTTTGCATATAACAGGACCATGCATACTACTATTTCATATTCTCCTTTTGAAATTGTTTATGGTTTTAATCCACTTACTCCTTTAGATTTGATGCCTTTACCTGTTGATGGCAGGAGTAGCTTGGATGGACAAGCGAAGGCGGAGTTGGTGAAGTCACTTCATGAGAGGGTACGGCTTCAAATTGCCCAAAAGAATGAAAGGGTTGCTTTTCAAGCGAATAAAGGACGAAGACGTGTCATCTTTGAACCAGGAGATTGGGTTTGGGTTCACATGCGCAAAGAGAGATTTCCAGCCCATCGAAGGACTAAGTTACATCCTCGAGGAGATGGACCTTTTCAAATTCTTGGAAAAATTAATGACAATGCATATAAAGTGGACCTTCCAAGTGAGTATAATGTTTCTGCTTCTTTCAATGTTTCTGATCTTTCTCCTTTTGATGTAGGTGAATATTCGAGGTCGAATCCTTTTGAGGAGATGGGGAATGATGGGAACACAGATGGGCCTAGTCTTAAAGATTATTTGCAAGTTCCAGATGGGCCAATTACAAGATCAAGAGTGAAGAAGATCAAGGAAGCAATGCAAGGATTGGTGCAATCCACTTGGGATGAAGCTAACAAGAGCCCAACACTCGAGATAGGCTTGAAAGAAAGAGAACCAGTTTTGATCCACTTGATACAAGTTGTGGAAGATACCACTTAGAGTATTGTTTGGTCCAAATGTTATTGATGGCTTTTAATTTACTAAAGTATTTATTTTATTAGTTTAGAATAAGAGGGCTTGAGGATGCTTGGCCCACATATGTTTTATTTATTATGAACTAGGGTTTTTGGAAAGGCCTTGTATTTTGGCCAAGGGCTTAATTGGAAAGTTACATATTTTGGAACTAGGGTTAGAAAAGTTACTGTAGCTCCGTACTGTAGCCGAGGCACTGTTCATCCAGGGGTAATTTTGGAAACTAGGGTTTATTTTGGGCTGGGGTTTCAATTATGTTTTGGTTTAAGTACTCTTTGTAGCCTCATTTGAAAGGCTAGACAATATTGAATTTATTTGTGAGTTGAGTTTACTCCTCTTGTTCTTGATTGAACTTTTGAACTTATCAAAGGTAAATCACAACCTTTGTGGCGTTCCTCCTTATAATCTGGGTTCTTGAGACGGGTTCTTCAACGGATCTAGATTTTAATATAATCTAGGTTCTTGAAACGGGTTCTCATCGGGTCTAGATTCTCCATCCATTGACTTATTTTTGCTTTCTTGGGTGAGTTTTCAATTTGATTGTGGGTTCAAGGGATTCCTTTCCTGCGGGTTCATATCGCAGAATCTCTCACTTCTCGTCTCTTATTTTTTCTATTAAACATCTGCGCATTAAAAGGAAAATCCGATAGGGGTATACTGTAACAACAAAACAAGTGCAGATTTGCCAGATTCACACCAGTGCATATAATGTCTCCCGGTTGCTAGCTACGTTCATGATGGGTAGCGCCCTTTGGCGGGCAACAAGACCCGCGCCCCTTGGCGGGTAACAAGACCAAGGCCCCTCAACGAGCAACAAGACTAACGCCTTGGGCAAGTAACCAGATCAATGCCTCTCGGCGAGCAACAGAACTGACATTTCCACCATGCAACTAGACCAAGGTCTCCGTAGAAAGCAAATGTTTTTCTGTCACTGCCGTGCCAAGGCATGGCTACCCGCGGGTAGCCAACATATATCACCAGCCTTCACCACACTCTAGCGGGATGGCTCTGGTTTACAAATCTCAAATTTGTAAATTGTATTATACTTACCTATTTTGTTTTTCGTGAGAACTTCTCAAGACGTGAAGCAATTGAATAGGCCTGAAGGTCAGAAGACCACATGGCCCTCTCCAACGAATCTCCATTGAACGGATATGAAGGACAAAAAACCACAAGACCCTCTCCAAACGAACATGCGTGGAGGTCAAAAGACTACACGACCCTCTCCAAACGAACAGGTGTGTAGGTCAGATGACCACATGAACTTCTCAAAACGAACAGGCGTGGAGGTTAGATGACCACACGACCCTCTCTAGAGATCGTCATCTAACGGGCGTGGAGGTCAGAAGACCACACGACCCTTTCCAGAGATCGCCAACGAACGGGCGCGGAGGTCAGAAGACCACACAACCCTCTCCAGAGATTGTCATCGAACAGGCGAGGAGGTCAGAAGACCACACGATTGTCTCTAGAGATCGCCATCAAACTGTGTAGAGGTCAAAAGACCACACAACCCTCTCCAGAGTTACCTTGTGGAACGAGCCACCGAGCTCCACAACCGCCTCGCGTGGGTTTCCTTCGGCAATGAGTCGACGGGCTCAATAATCGCCTAATGTAGATTCAAGGAGTTGACGAGCTCCCTGATTACTTAAGCGCGGGTTGCTACCAACAAACACCAACAACAAAACAAGAACACAACAACAATTTACACCAAGGGGCAAAAAATTCACTACTGCCAACAAAAGCAAAAAAGATCACAAAAATATACACAAAAAACCAATAAACAAAAATAGTCACTCTTCGCCAACAATAAACAATCTCTTAGGCAAACATCCATACAAATACACAAACTTTTACATCCACATCAAAATGGAAAAATGCCAACAAAAAATCACAACGCAAGGTGAAATCCTCTAAGGCTACCAAAAACAAAAAATGATCATTGAGCATAGCTACCAAAATTTCTTTTTTTGCAGGTTACCTCTATCACGGTTGACTTGAAAATTCGTAAGACAACCAAAAGGTCGAGCCACCAAAGGTTAAGCTTCGTTCACAGTGCAACCAATTGTTGGCTAACCAAAAGAAAGTGAAGACACCCACACGCACTAACTAGCATGGATCCTCGGCGAGGTAGGGGAAAACAAAAGCAAGTAGGCGCCCACGAGCTAGGGGGTAAAAAGCAGGTACATAGAATGTAAAGTATTTAATTTCCCATGTGCCAGCACAATGTAAATTAGTGGGGTAACTGAAAGGGATATTTGAGCCCCCACAATTTTAGCTAAGAGATAAAGTCAAAAAGGGACTCAGACTCATAAGAAGAAAGGACTCAGATTCCTAATAAGAGATAGACTTATACTCCTAAAAGGAAAAGGTTTCACAAGGTAAATTGAACTCTATCACTTCAAGGAAATCACCTCTATAAATAGCCTACAAGAGGTAACAAAAACTCAACTTGATTCACTTTTTCTTTACATACATTTACTCTCATATTGCTATACTGACTTTGGCATCAGAGACTCCACAGGGCAACCAGTGTCGCCCCTTCATTTGTTGCAAGTGATCTGTGTGGTTGGTTGGGTGAAACACGTCCTTAACACAACTATATACATCAATCATTCGAAGATGAGAAGAGGTAAGAACTCAAATAGAACCAAGATAATGGAGTACAGCCTGAAAGCTACATTCTTTTCTCAGTGTTAAACAACCTTGCATGACAAAGGTTATCCTAATTCTAAAACATGAATCTTTAAGGGATTTGTTGCTACTAGAAAGATTATGATTTTAAACATCACAATATAAAAACCACATGCAACCGTTCCAATTCGGTCTGACTGGTATACACCAATTTTGAAAATCTAAGAATCGATACCAGATTGATTCATTACCGAAACCGAAACTTCTAATTTGTTCAGTTTCAGTCCGGTCCGATTTTTCTAGTTTTAGAGATTGTCTATGTTAGTAATAATATGATTTTTACATATATTAAACTATTAGCCTATTTATATAGAGAAACAAACGATGTAAATTTCTATTTGTTTGTATGTAAGTGAGAAGGGGAATATATAAGAGATTTAAAACTAGGAAAAATAAATTAATTCCTCTCAAACTATCACTAAATTTGCAATTACTCCTTAAACTATCAATTTTGGCAGTTATCCCAAATTATCAAGATATTTTGATGTTACCTCTTTTCTCTTTAAAAAGGTTGAATTACCCTTGAAAAATCTATGAAAGACAAGATACCCTAACAAATTAAAAACATAAACTAAATTTTCAATTAATTAATATTTTCCAAAATTAATATTTTTAAAATTATTTTTCAAAAAACTAATTTTTAATTTTTAAAATAAAAGAAAAAAATATAATTTGATTTTTTAATTTTTAAGTTTATTTAAATTAATTTTTTTATGAAAAGTGTATGCTAAAAGTTTTGAAAAATACTAATTATAATTAAAAAAAATACAAAAAACTTACTTCTCCATATGTCCTAATTTGAGGGGTGATAACTAAAATTGGTAGTTTAGAAAATTATCGAAAGTTATATTTTAATTTGATAAAGCTTATATTTTACCATTTAAATTTTTTCTCATAAAACCGCTCTGAATCTGATACTCCATATATTCAATCACTCATAAGAACTAAAAATAAGGAAAGAAAATGTGGCAGATGTAAAGTTGAGTAGGGTCCCCATTGCCTGCCTTCGTGTGCTGAGAAAGAGGGTATGATGACGCCGCTCTCAAAAAAAGAAAAAAAAAAACCAAGGTGATTATTAGGAAAATGATGAAAGTTTTAAATTCAATTTCGTTGACGGTTCTAGTTGAAGTATTAGAATGAAATATTTCGATATCGGTATGTTTCGGTGTACTGTTTCAGAATGGCCATTATAAGATAAATTATATATAGAACTATATTCCAAAATAACATCAATACAAGTCTTTAAAACATACATACCTAAGAAACTCAATAATACTTCTTAATATAAGTCTTAAAAATACAAATAATTGTAAAACTCAACAATACTTATAAGTTCTCAATCCAGTTGTTAAAAAAAAAATGATCACTCATCTTCATTAATAAGATAATAATCAAAATATTTTCATCAATGTCACCACTATCATCATCAACATCAAGACCAACATTATCACCGTCTTCCAAATTTAGTGAGGCTAATGGCTCCTCAATACTTCCCCAATCTAAGTCTTCTCCATCAATAAGTTTTGATTCTTCACTCACCCTGTAAGGGGGTTTTCCCTCCCATCTGTCTGTATAGCAAGTCCACAAGGAACCACTAGGGAAATAAGTTAGAAAGCCCAGCCAATCCCAATGCCCCTCCTTTAAAAGCTGTCAGTAGGCCTCTGCAATGTACTCGGCCTATGAGCAAAACCCATCCACGAAGCAACCCATGCGTGACGAAAGCAAATGGTAGGGGCATATGAGATTTGTCGCCTTGACATCTCCCCAATGACACTCTACCCTCGAAAACTTGTGCAGGAAGGTGGTTGGGAAATATAGATGTAATGCTCGTCCTTGTGGTTGGTGTTTTTACCAAATATTTTAGAAAGGACGACGGGAATTACCGTTCGATTTAAAACATTTTACTGTCCTTCCCAAGGTACAAGACTCTATGTTATAAAATAAAATGTACTTTTATAATAAAAGAGGTTTACAGCAGACAACATGAATCTTAAAATAAAAAGGCCTTTCATACATTTAAAACCCTAATGCCTAGACCATCGTGCTCCTCCCCTTTTGGTCGTGTCCCTCCTGAAGCATACTGCTCATTTAGCTTCCTGTGGGGGGGAGGCGCACAGATAAAAACTAAAATGAGTCGAATACTCAGTAAGTATTGCTTCATACAATTAAAATATAACAACATAGGTTTTCAATCATGCATTCATCATTCCATACATACTATATGTACATGCATACATGCTTTCATTTGCAACATCAGTGGATAGGGGGGGCTTTCTTCTTTAAACATGACTTTCTTTTTGTAAAACGTTCCCCCATCACTGCCTTCATTTCTTAAAGAATACGATGCATTCATACATTACTTTTCTTTTCACTTTCATAGGCTAGTGCATGTTGTTACGCCCCGCATGCTGGGGTTAGCAATTTTTTGGACCAATGGATTCACCCGTGGCCACGGGTTGGAATCCCATTCCGTTAGGGTGCAGCACTGAGTGCACTACTAGATACTACTGGCCGGCATTGCAATCTGCCCATTCATTCATTGGGTACCCCTTTCCATTCATACATATGGTCGTTACGTATTTTCATACATTCATACTTTCATTCATTTCATGTCAGCTCTAAAGAGTTGAAGCTTTCTTTTCATTTCATTTCTGCTCTATTTTGAGCAAGAACATGAGCATCATCTCTTCTTTTCATTTAACAGTTCGTTCATGAGAAAAACATCGTTTGGGGGCGTGAGCCCAGAGAAAACATCATTTCATGGGAAAACATCTTTTCATGAGAAAACTTCCTTTCGTGAGAAAACGTCATTTCGTCATTTTAATATCAGTTCATAGGAGCATTTTAACATCGGTTTGTAGGGACCATTTTAAAACACTTTCTTCGCGTCAGTCAAAGCATCAGTTTAAAGCTCGGGGCACAGGCCTTGACATTTCTTTTCTTTTTTTTAGAAAATACGTACAATAGATACATCGTATAGTCATCTATTCACATGCGTATAATTAATACTTTTGGGTGCGTAAAAATGGGTTGCTAAGGAGGGGTCGTCATATGTATACCTTTCAATACTTAGTATGATTTCGTTAAAAACATCTTTCGTGTCATTTCATAAAGCATCTTTTAGAGGAAAAACGTTTCTCTTTCTTTTTCTTATACTTTAGAAGACTCTAAAAGAGCATGAACGTAACACTTACCTGGACTCCATGCTACTTTCATACCATGTAGTCCATTCATGCGCGTGTCCAATGGCAACCTACATGCATACATAACCTTAACGTTATTCTCTATCTAGTGCATAAGCAACTAGGATAGAAATAGAACTATGCTTTACTTAGAACACTATCCTTCTATCCCATGCTCTTACGTGTCCCTTACGAGGATAAGACCTTCGGGGACCCATTACGGTCACTACTTCTTTCAACCTTACGTTCTACTTCGAGTGCTTACTTGCTAGGATGAACCCATGATTCACCTTAGGATTAAGACACCAAGACCTCTATCTCATTCTTCTCATTAACCACGTTTCGACACATGACTTAGACCTACTAAGTCGTGCATCCCATCCTTAGACAGTACACTTGTCATTACCCTCATATATCTTAGCTCACTCTAATTCTCATGATCATCCATACACGTTACATGGCTCCAAGCCACTCTGAGGCTTAAGTACCATGTATCCATGCTTACGACAGATTACCCATTACATATGGTGAATCCGTCCAGCACGTGTGTCTAGCCAGAACACACATGTACCTTACCCCTTTATCATCTAAGACCATCATTTAATACATTGGTCACAGGCTCGTATGGCAAGCGCTATACTCCGATACCAACCTTCTCTTATCCTGCTAACATGACTCTTCATGCTAGTCGCACCTCATGACAGTTCATCCCAACACTTGACATAACAGGACCCTATTCATGATTATACCTTACATCACGCCATATAGCTCGAGACTATTTCCAAACTACACCGTGACCTTGTCCCGTCACCAAACATACATCCTAACTCATCGTAGCATGAATTCTTGATGGACCATGTCACTACGTGACATTGCTCAATCATGCTTCCGCTGCACTACTCTGATACTTTCCAGCCACTTCGCACATACTTCCGGCCATAGGCCGACTACGTGGCGACACCCGGTGCCTTGGACTACAGCCATACTTCACAGCACAACACCGTGATTGACCACGTCACTTCATGACGTTGCTCAATCATGCTTCCGCTGCACTACTCTGATACTTTCTAGCCACTTCGCATTTATTCCAGGCTATAAGCCGACTACACAACGACACTAGTCACCTTAGACTACAGCCACACTAGTCACCTCAGACTACGCTACACCTCATGGAGTACACTCCTCATGTACTCCCTTCACAGCACTACGCTGCATCACCATTACGGCATACAAGCTATATGGTGCATCGTTCCACCACATGGAGTACATTCCACGTGTACTCCACTCCCTTCACAGTACTACGCCACATCACCACTACGGTATACACGCCATATGGTGCATCGTTTCACCATATGGAGTACATTCCACATGTACTCCCTTCACAGCACTACACCACATCACCACTATGGCATACACGCCATATGGTGCATCATTTCACCACATGGAGTACATTCCACGTGTACTCCCTTCACAACACTACACCACATCACCACTACGGTATACACGCCATATGGTGCATCATTCCACCACATGGAGTACATTCCACGTGTACTCCCTTCATAGCACTACACCACATCACAACATTACACAACACACTTCCCAACGACGCCCAACACTTCATGTCACAGTCCACGCCACCATACTACACAGCACACACACAATACTAACAGCACATTCCACAATCTAACCAACCAACCAGCATGTAATATAAATAGTGAGGGATAAAGGGTTATACCATCAATGGGATAACTCGTGCGTTGCTCGCTAGCCGTCACAGTTGAAGACACCGGAATGGTCATACGTGGCGGCTACACCTCGTACGGTGACTGTTTAGGCATTTGGATAGCTAAGTATGGTCTTGGAAAGGCTTAAAGTGGCCTTGTGATGGTGGCAAGGGACGTAGCACGGCGGATCTCGCCGTGTACAGTGCCTGTCAGTCACGCGCAGTGGCTATCCATCACGTGGGTAGCGGCTGTCCACCACCTAAAGTGGTGGTTTAGGCTTGGGCTAGGCTAAGGGAGGCTGCTGGTGGAGCTGTGGAGGCTCGGTGGTGGCAGCACGGTGGTCCACGGTGTGGACGGAGGACTGGCCGTGCATGAGAGGGAGAGAGGTGCCGTGGGAGAGTGAGGGAGAGTGTGCATGCATGGGTGGCAGATCGGGGCCAAGGGTGGTCGATATGGCTTGGTGGTGGCCTGAGGATGCCGGAGAGGGCGGTCACACGCCGTGGGTGGTGGCATACGGTGGTGGAGGGTGTAAAACCCGTGTGTTATAGAGGGAGACACCGGGAGGTGGAGGAGGGGGCATCTGGTTGTGGGTTCATGAGAGGAGGAAGGGGGAGACTCAGGGATGCTCGTGGTGGTGTCCGGTGGCCAAGGTGGTCGCGCACGGCGGCGCTAGGGGTTGCACAGTGAACATGTGCATGGAGGGAGCTATGTACGTGCATGGGAGGGAGGTGGTTGCATGGTGGAGGCTGAGGTCGCTGGAGGGTGATGGCCGGTGGCAGAGGAGGCTGCCGTGGAGGACGGTGCACGGCGGTGCAGCAGCCACTAAGCCCATTCGGGCTATGCACTGCTAAGGGAGAGGAGGAGAGAGCCTGGGAGAGGGAGACCGGTGTAGGGAGATTCGCTGGCTGTAGGTGGTGTCGGTGGAAGGGGTGGGAGGCTCACCGGCGCATGGCAGCGCCGGGCTGTGCAGGAGCAGTTTGGGTGAGAGGGAGAGGAGCTATGTACGACGTACGCTGAAGGAGAGGGAGGAGAGAGAGAGGGGAGGGAAAAGTGAGGGAGAAAGAAAGAGGGCTGGGGGTTTTATCCTAAAACCCATCGTCTTGGGATCTATAAAATGATATAACGATGACCCCTAAATACTGATTTGAAAATGCATAAACGTTTATTTAATTAAAAGCACTAAGAGGAATTAAGATAGAATATTATTTAAAATAATATTCCTTCATCATTTATAAAATGATGAAATCTTAGTTAACATATTTAAGAGAATAAAACCATTAAATTAATATAAAGATTCCATCATTATTTAAATCACATAATATTTTAAATAACTGTAATCATTTATATAAAATAATTTTCACAATTATAATATTTTTGGAGCTC
Organism: Pterocarya stenoptera; assembly: GCA_003123785.1. Taxonomy (NCBI): domain Eukaryota; kingdom Viridiplantae; phylum Streptophyta; class Magnoliopsida; order Fagales; family Juglandaceae; genus Pterocarya; species Pterocarya stenoptera. Next base: position 183,377 of record QEOT01000202.1, read on the forward strand.
TTCAAAGATATTATAATTGAGTTATTTAAAATATTACTTAGTTAAATAACGATGAGAATATTTCATTTAAAATACACATACTTTAAAATACAAAACTAGCTTTAGAAATAACGTAGTATCTTTAAAAACACGCCATCGGGGTTTGGCACACATAACGGGACTCTAAGACACTAGAGAGAAGGAGCAGGTTGTCGCATCCGATGTAATTGCTTACGTCAGAAGAAAGGAAAGAGTAGGGTATTACAATAGAGAACCCTTGATATCCTGACAACAGGCATGAAGAGACATAATAAGGAACATCTTTAGGGTAAAGTGAGTCAGGGAGCCACGCAATAGGTAAAAAAACAATGATAAGCATGAATGTTCTATTGCAAAGGCTTTCCCCTCCTGGGTTATAGTCTTTTTTATTCTTTGGCTTGTAGTTTTTTTATATATTTTTTTTTTATTTTTATCTATTGGTATTTGGTAAACATATATCAATTCTGCTAGGTGCAAGCGGTTTGAGCACCAACCGTGTACCAAATACTGAGGTGTAAGATGCCATTTTTATATTATACTATACAATTATAACTTTAAAAAAAACTAAGAGAAGAGAAAGAACGACGAGACAAAGGCTTTTATTTGTACCCATGACTGAGGACATCCATCGAGTGTAGAGGAACCAGGTAATAGTGATGGAAACTTTGGCAAGGTAGCATTCCTATTTAGAAACCGAGGTCCACCCCAAGGAGAATCTTCTGAACTCATCGGAGAATAAAACAATTGTTCACAAAATTCTGTTTCTATTAGAGGGAGATATAGAAAATTCCATGGAGACAAAAGTGATCATTTTTTTTTTTCTTTTCTGAGGACAAAAGAGGGTGTTTAAACAAAGAGTGAAGAGTTGGAGGCTTGGAGTGAACAGAAGACAATAAATTGCAATTTCCATAAAAACACTCCCTTCACTTTGCTTCCTTGTGTTTGTGAAATTCTTTTCCAGATATGGGCATGTCACCAAACCCAGTGTTTTAAACACTTTTCTATGACTTTGTTGTTTATGGGTTTGTTGTGTTTCCCACATTCTCTCAATTGGGTTTCTTTTTTATCTTTCTTTGTGGGAGGGGCGGGGATGGTTCTGGACTTTTTTGTCTCTCACAATCTGTACTTGGGCATGTCTTTTTTCTTTCTCTGGAAGATGAATATTTGTTTGTGGGATTGTTCTGTTCATTTTTCTAAACCACTCTGAAGCTCCAAACCAACAAAGAAGTATACAGCCCGAAGATCCCGTTATCGTCTCTATCCAGATCTCCAACCCCTATGCCACCGATGATCTCTCCATCTCCCTCTTGCTCAAGCGCCCGCATACGGGCCAACCATCTCTCCCCATCTCCCTTCTAAATCTCCACTTTCCTTTCATTTAAATTCCCTTCCCGCATGCCTACTGATGGGAACCAAGGTGGGCCCAATTTTAAAGATCGTTTGCAAGTCAGATGGGCCAATTACAAGCTCAAGAGCCAAGAAGATGAAGGAGGCGATGCAATGATTGGTACAATCCACTTGGTATGAGTCTAGTAAGAGCCCAACATTCAAGATGGACTTGAATGAAGAAGATCCAATTTTGATTCATTTGATACAAGCAGTGGAAAACATGACTTAGACTATTTGGGCCGATTGTTATTGATGGCTTTTAATTTATTAAAGTATTCATTTTATTAGTTTAGAATAAGTGGGCTTGATGATATTTGGCCTATATATGTCTGATTTCTTTTGAACTATGGTTTTGGGAAGGTCTTGTATTTTGGCCAAGAGCTTATTTAGAAAGTTACAAATCTAGGAACTAGGGTTTTTGAAGAAAGGTACTGTAGAAATTACTGTAGCTGGTACTATTCACGCGGCACTGTTCATCCGAGGGTCTTTTTGGAAGCAAGGGTTTATTTTGGGCTAGGGTTTCAATTAGGTTTTGTTTTAAATACTCTTTGTAGCCTCATTTTAATCAGTTTATGAAATCTGATGAATTTATTCATTGTGAATTGAGTTTTACTCTTCTTGTTTTTGATTGAATTTTTGAACTTATCAAAGGTAAATCACAACCTTTGTGGCGTTCCTCCTTATAATTTGGATTTTTGAGACGGGTTCTTCAATGGATCTAGATTTTAATATAATCTAGGTTCTTGAAACGAGTTCTCATCGGGTCTAGATTCTCCATCCATTAACTTGAATTTGGTTTTTTTGAGTGAGTTTTCAATTTGATTGTGGGTTCAAAGGATTCCATTCCTGTGGGTTCTATTGAGAAGTCCCACATGGCCTAGGAACAAACTCATCCTGGGTTTTATAAGAAATTACCTCACTCCTTCTATTAGGCCTTTTATGGGGAGTAATGGGTGTTTCTACATCGTATCAGAGCATGCTAACCTACGACCAATGATGGGCTCCTGCGACCTGCACACGATGATGGTACCGGAAATACCGACCCACACGTGAGGGGGCGTATTGAGAAGTCCCATATGACCTAAGAACAAACTCATCCTGGACTTTATAAGGAATTATCTCACTCCTTCTATTAGACCTTTTATAGGGAGTAATGAGTGTTTCTACAGGTTCATATCACCGGCCAACCATTTTATTTAAATAAAACGAACTGTTTTAGTCCAGGTGGAGGTTGGTGCGCGATTGGTCTCCCAAATCGACTGCATTGAGATTTTTTCAACATATATAGCTTCAGACTTCTTGTTGGTGATATTGATTTAGGGGGCTCTATGTGGGTTCTATGTGCAACAAAAGCTTCAGAATGACTACTGAAAACTGACCAAACAATATTATATATTCTGATAATTGTGTGTTTTTTACTTTTTTATGAATATCAAAAGGTAATTCAATACTACTATAAAGAACAAGATATATAATTATAGCAAGATAAAATTTTACAAAAAATAAGGTCCGTTGATAAACTAATTGCAAGAATAATTACAGAAAGATCAGACAAAATTGCAAGAATAATCCCAGAAAAATGGAATAGTATTTCTGAAGGCTTGAAGAATTTTACAAAGTTTAAGTATAAATCTTCAACTTGGTTCCTTGATAAACTAATTTAAGATAATGATTAGTTCTTAACAATTAGAAAAATTTAGCATAAAATAGCACATGCATACGTAGGCTGCGAGTTTGCGATGGCGTTAGGGCTTAGGAAGCTCGAGCTTCGATGCCATTGATTTTGTTAGGATCTGGTCGCCGGAGTGTGGCTGGTGACTGGAGTGGAGACGTTGAGACGGACGAAGTTGAATTAGGCTAACATTTCATGAATCGATTTCGTTAGGGAATGGGGTAGAAGACAAGATAAGCTAAGGATGGCGCAAAATTACTGTTCTGTCCTTAGTTTTTAATTTATTTTACAAAATGCCATTGAGTTTAATTTCAGTCGGAACTGACCATTCCAGCCGGAATGGACCGAAACATGCCAGAATGACCGAAATTTAAACCGATACGGAACAGTATCTATCATGTGCTGATTACTGTTCTGACATGAAAAATTCTAACCAATCGGCCGGAATGGAATGAACTTTGATGCCGCACTGAGGATATATCCCGACAAAAGCCATCGATTTTTATTTTATTTTATTTTATTTATTTATTTACTTAATTGTATTGTTAAGGTAGTGTTTTTAAATAAGTTTGTGAATTTTTTTCGAATATTTAAAAAAATACAAAATAAAAAATATATTTTGCCCTTCTCGGTAGAAATCCTTGGACCACTCTCGATGGCTCTAACATGACTTTGTTTATTAAGCAGTTTGTTCTTTCAGCTTATTATCCCTATTTCTCTAGTTTGAGTTATTTCCAATTATTATCTAATTTTTCAATTTATATTTCAAGCCATTAAATCTAATACTTAAGCGTAATGTTATATACACTATTCGAATATGTAGTCTCTACGTACTATTTTAAAAAAAAGTGAAGGGTCACAATTAAAAAATATAATATTTTCATGTGAGTCCTAAATTTACCTATTATTTTTAAAAGGAGTATACGAGGACTGCACATTCCAATACTGCAAATATAATTTCTTATAACTTAATACTCAAACTGTCAAAACTTTTTTAATTAGAGTACTGCATAGCCACAAAGAGATTTTACAAAAGGAAACTCACAAGCTGACGTAATATTTTGTGATACATTACTTCTATTTGATGATAAAATAATTTTATAATTTAACGTACCACATAAAATTATATCATTTTGTAAATTTATTTTTATAAAGGTTCTTTTATGACTAAAATATTTATCTTTCAATTATATGCAATCTTATCCATGATCTTCACCAGGAGCGTAAATGTTTTTTTTTATAAAACTCTTTTATGACTAAAGCATTTATCTTTTAGCCTCGTTTGTTTTCAAAAAAACATCTCATCTCAATTTCATTATTACACTTTTTTAAATTTCAATACAAAATAAAATAAACAATTCAACTTTTTCAGGTCTCAAAACAAAAATAATATTAAAAAATATATTCTAATAATACTTTATTTAATTTTTAACTTTAATCTCAACTCATCTCATATCATCTCCGAAAACAAATGAGGCCTTAATTATATGTAACCTTATTCATGATCTTCATCAAGAGCGTAAAAATCACATTTTAAGTTTATTTTTGTAAAATTCTTTTAGGACTAAAGTATTTATCTTTTAATTATGAAAAATTCTATATAGAAGCCTTACACCACACACATCCACCTAATTAATATGTGATTTGTTATTTTTGTCCTTCTATCATAATGCTTAAATATGTGTGTATTTAAATAAAATGTCAAAAATGACAAATCATATGTTAGTTAGGTTAAAATGTGTGGTGTAAGGCTTCCTTACAATATTTTTCTTTAATTATAGGAAAATGATAGTATGAGGTGTGCATTGGATTGGTGTGCATATTTGAGGTTTACATTTAGTGTGCACCCTAACATTGTCCTTAATAATATGCAGAGTGATGCTACATACAATCATGGAATGCATAAGTACCACACAATCATTTTGAAAAAGAGTAGAGTGCACTATTAAAAAATTAGTTGTTTTCATTGGGTCTCATATTTTCTCACTTTTTAAAAAAATATTACATGGTGTTTATGCATTCCACGACTGCAAATATAATTTCTCTTATACGCAATCTTATCCATCATCTTCAACAAGAGCATAAAAATCACGGATTGGATTGAGAAAATCGAGAGGATAGGACTGTTTTGGCCAGCCTGGTCTTTTCCGTCCACTAGATGAGTCACTTTCAATTCGATATTTAGGTTTGGTTTGGTTAGCAAGACGAGTGCATCTCATCTCGTTATTACAACTTTCTTGTATTTTCACACAAAATATAATAAAAAATTCAAATTTTTCAAATCTTAAAATAAAAATTATATTAAAAAATTATATTCTAATAATATTTTAGTTAACTTTCAACTTTTTTCTCATCTCATCTCATCGGTATAACCAAACAAGGCCTTAAATTATTTTGGATCTTGTCCTTATGTGTGTTTCATCACTCCTGATCGAATCGACTAAAAAATTATATATGATTGTTAAATAGTATATAATATATTAGACATTTTCTGAATTCTTTTATGTAATAATGTAAATCTTAACCAAATATTCCCTCTCAAAATTAAGATGTAAAATATTAAGACAAGCTATTAACTTAACTAATATGTTTTACGTGAATGTCTATTATTGAATGAGTAATGATAAATGGACAATCTTTTTTACAACTATTTATATAACCATATTTTAAAATGATGATATTTATGTAAAGTGATGTTATTTTTATAAGCTAGTTTACAAAAATAACTCTAATTTAAAACATAATTATATAAAAGATTATAAAAAAATTGTTTCTATCATTTTTTTATTCGAACATTAATAATACGCATATTAGTAACATTATTAACTAATTATATTTCATTAAAATACTTAAATTACAGCAATCACTTCATTACTTTTTATTATTACGTTATATAATTTATTGTCAAAAACTTAAAAAAAGAAAAGAAAAGAAACAGTAGCTTAGACCAAAATATCTCAATAAGGTGAGGGAAGCCTCACTCTCACTCGCGTGTTTGTGGCGTGTTAGGTGATTGAACCTAGGGGTACCTCAAGGCAACACAAAGATCCCAATGGGTTGGTTTGTGAAAATTAAAACTAACTCAAGCTAGCACTCAATTCTCAAAAGATTGGAAGAGAAAATTCTCATTCATTCCAAATAACATAATGATGAATTACAAGCCAAAATGCCAAATAAATAGTAGTAGGGTTTGGCTAGCCCTCTCACAATTCCTAGTCCCAAAACAAATCAAATTCTTTGAATTCCTAATCCTAAAACAAATAAAACTCCTAAATTTAAGGAAACAATCCAATGCCTAAAATAAATGAAATAAACTAGAAAATAACTTAACAAATGATAATAGATAAATTCATAAACTAAAGGACATGTGGCCTAAACTTAAGGGATTCGTCATCTTGTCATCCAATCCCTAAAATCAAGGAATTGACCAACACTTGAGACTCCTCTACTTGCACTTGTCTTGGACTCCCATCACCTCACCACCTGAGCCATGCATGCAACCAAATGCAACCCTCCTAGCCTCGACATGCTTAGCCCTTCTTGGATCTCCATCAATCCCCTCCTTCAAGACCGACCTTGTCCTCGAGGTCCAAATTTGGGAATTAATCATTGAGAACCCCGAACACTGTCCCATGTAACATCTTCGGTTGGGAGCCCCTTCCATTGAACCAAGGTTTCTGTTCTTACTTGGCCACCATTCCTCACAAGCCTATACTCCATGATCTTCTCGGATTGGATTGCCATTTTTCCCTCTTCATCCGCCATGGGCATCTCACTCATCACTTTGGTTGGATCTCCAACATTCCTCTTTAGCCATGAGACATGAAAAATAGGATAAATGTGAACTCTGACAAGTAAGTCTAGCTTGTATGCAAGCTGTCCGCACTTCTCTAATACTTGATATGGGCCAAAATACTTAGCCCTCAACTTGCTCAATTTTGCTTTGGATAGTGCCTTGTGCTCTCTTGGTAAGTACTTGAGTAATACCCACTCACACAGTTCAAAAGACTCCATACTTCTCCATTTGTCAAAGTTCTTCTTCATTTGGTCTTGAGCACGTGCTAAATTCTTCTTGAGTTCCTTCAAGACATCATCCCTCTCTCTAAGCTCCATAGTCACTAAATCTTTTGGTGAACTCCCCGCTTCATAGGCTACAAGCACCGGTAGTGGTCTTCCATAAAGTGCCTTGATATGAACCCACAGAATTGGAATCCTTTGAACCCACAATCAAATTGAAAACTCACACAAGAAAGTCAAAATCAAGTCAATGGATGGAGAATCTAGACCTTATGAAAACTTGTTTTAAGAACCTAGATTATATTAAAATCTAGACCCGTTGAAGAACCTGTCTCAAGAACCCAGATTACAGGAAGGAACGCCACAAAGGTTGTGATTTACCTTTGATAAGTTCAAAAGTTCAATCAAGAACAAGAAAAGTAAACTCAACTCACAATGAAAATTCAATATAGTCTACCTTTCAAATGAGACTACAAAGAGTACTTAAACAAAAAACTAATTGAAACTCTAGCCCAAAATAAACCCTAGTTTCCAAAAATACCCCTAGATGAACAGTACCTCGACTACAGGACGGCGCTACAGTACCTCTTCTAAACCCTAGTTCCAAAAAATGTAACTTTTCAAATAAGCCATTGGCCAAAATACAAAGCCTTCCCAAAAATCCTAGTTCATAATAAATAAGACATATGTGGGCCAAGCACCCTCAAGCCCTTTTATTCTAAACTAACAAAATAAATACTTTAACAAATTGAAAGCCTTCAATAACAATTGACCCAAACGATACTCTAAGTTGTGTCTGCTACATCTTGTATCAAGTGGATTAAAACTGGTTCTCCTTCTTTCAAGCCCATCTTGAGTGTTGGGCTCTTGCTAGCTTTATCTCAAGTGGATTGCACCAATCCTTGTGTTACTTCCTTGATTTTTGTGGCTATTGATCTTGTAATTGGCCCATCTGGAACTTGCAAAGAATCTTTAAGACAAGGCCCGCCTTGGTTCCCATAATTTCCCCTCTCCTCAAAAGGATTCGACCTCGAATCTCCACCTAGATCAAAGGGAAAAATGTTAGTAACATTGAAAATAGTAGAAATATGATACTTACATGGAAGATCCACTTTATATGGATTATCATTAATTTTCTCAAGAATTTGAAAAGGTCTATCTAAGCTACTCCGGTCATCAACAAGCAACAACATCAAAGCTAAAGGAGAAAGTGGATTTAAACCATAAACAAATTCAAAGGGTAAATAAGAAATAGTAGTGTGCAAAGTTCTATAATATGCACACTCAAATAAGGGCAAATGATACTCCCTCAAATGTCCATGTAACAATTCAATAAATGGCAAATGATACTCCCACAAATGTTCATGAAACACATCCAAAGTTTTCCTTACACCAAAATGACCACTCCAATTATATGCAAACTCAATGAATGACACACAATACTCCCACAAACGTTCATGCAACATGTTAATGAATGGCAACTGATACTCCAACAACGCTTATGCAACATGTCAATGAATGACAAATGAAACTCCCACAAATGTTCATAAAACACATCTAAAGTTTTTCTTTCACCAAAATGACCACACCAATTATATGCAAACTCAATGAATGACAAATAATACTCCCACAAACGTTCATGTAACATGTCAATTAACGGCAAATGATACTTCCACAAACGTTTATGCAACACTTCTAAAGTCTTGCTTACACCAAAGTTATGCAACAAACCACCATGTCTATCACACACAAGCAACTTATGCATAAAACTTGTAGCCACACAAAATCTATTCTCTCTAAACAAGTACCAATCAAGTTTATAGAACTTACCAAACGATGCCTTCTCACACGCTCCATACACACTAGCAAAGTCATCATCATTAGCATGTTATTCCTTATCATATTCAAATCTCAATAACTTTGCATCTAAAATGAAGACAAAGACATACCTTATTGTTAAAGCATTGAACACAAAATTTTCCTTACCTTGTGTGTATTTAATTACATGAGAAAATGTCTCAATGAATTGCACCCATTTGGCATGTATTCTATTCAACTTACATTGTCCCTTCAAGTGCGTCAAAGACTCATGTTCTTCAAAGAAAGGTCAGGTAGAGATTGTCGCACTTGGCAAAAATCAATGTAATGCTCAATCTCTCTAATAGGTAGTAATCCACTAAACGCATCGTTAGGAATCATGACCTCATATTCCCTGCAATAAAGAAACAATAACACTAGGCAAAGAGTCGTTAAATTCATTAGTATAAAAGCCTGCCTTAGCAAAAAAACTCACTTTTATTTTTTTTTCCTCTCATGGCTCATCTATTTTTTCTTGACTCTCAGCCACCTCTCTATTTTCTTTTACACTCACTCTTTCTCTTATTGTTTCAACCTCATTCTCTTTTTCCCTTTTACTCCATTTTTTTCTTTCACTCTCCTCTTTTTTTTTTCACTCTTCTCTTTTTTTGAACTCTTGGCCTCACAATTGTTTTTCAACTCATTCTCTTTTTTTCTTGAAGTTTCAAACTCACCCTCATATTTCCCCTTAGGTGGTTCGGTCTTCCCTTTTGTTACAATTTGATTATTTTTGTCCCACTTTGGTTTCCAAGAAGTGCTAAGAATCGAAGTATACCTTGTTGTACCCTTTCTCTTTAACTGCCTCTCCACCTTGATAGCCATTTGCACTATATCCTCTACCTCCACATAATGTTGCAACTCAACTATATTGGCTATCTCCCTATTCAACCCATTCAAAAATCTAGCCATCGTGGCCTCCCTATCCTCCACTACATTAGCTCGAGTCACAGTCACCTCCATCTCTTTGTGGTAATCCTCTACACTCCTAAACCCTTGTGTAAGATTTTGTAATTTTTGGTAGAGGTCTCTATAGTAGTGGCTAGGTACAAATCTCCGCCTTATGATAGCTTTCAACTCTCTCCATGTTTCTACAGGCCTCTCAAGATTCCTCCTCCTATTGGTCACTAATTGATCCCACCAAATAATCGCATAATCAGTGAACTCAATTACCGCCAACTTCACCTTCTTCTCCTCAGAGTAATTATGACAATCAAACACCAACTCTATTCTTTTCTCTCACTCTAAATAGACTTCAGGGTCAGTTCTACCTTGGAAAGATGATATTTTCATCTTGATGCTCTCAAGGTTCCTATCTACTTCATCTCGACCCTTTGGGTTTCCCCTAAGTCCTCTTTCATACCTAACTCCTCTTGTTCTACCGAATCCAACTTCAGATGTTAGGACTTCCTCATCCTCACCAAACTCTCCACTCTTATACCCATTTTCAATATTAGGCTCATGTCGCCGCCTATCTCTCCTACCTTGCAGATTTCTAATCAGGACTTCTCGTTGATCCATCTTATCCATCACTTCACCTAACACCAAGTTCAACCGCTCAAACTGTTGTTGTATGGTTTGCAACACAAATGATGAGTTATCTGCCATCCCCTTCGGTGATTAGTCACTCCTATGAAACATCATAATGTGCTGTACAAAAAGAATGTTAGTCAAAAACTTCACATACTCCCTTACGTGTTTACACTTGAATAATGATACTCTACTCGTATTTCACTCTTAATTAACCTTTTTTCGATAATAGTCTCACACACTCTTGCCTTTTACCTCAAGAGTTTCCCTACTCAAGTTCTTTAAGAACTAATTGAACTCAATCAAGACAATACAACCTTGTTTTATTCCATCTAGTAATATAGATCCAAAAAATAAGAACAACAAACAAGGAAGGAATAAAATGACACGAGACTCAAAGAATTTATTTGAGGGAAAGAGTAATGATAAAACAAGATACCCACTAGAAATATGTTTTCAGCCCCTTTGATGATAAAACTCAATCAATAAATGTCTTTCTTTCTCTTTGTTGTAAGAATGTAGCAACCTTTAAGAATAATACCTTTTTTTTTTTCGAATTTTTTTTTCTTTTCCTTTCTTTTCTCTAATTCAATCACAAACAACAATATTCAATTGAAAATCAAGCAATTGAATTCAAACACACAAGAATTGACAATGAAATAGAAGATAATCAATGGAACGGCATTCCAAGCAATTGACAAACTTAGAGATGCAAGAAACCCTAGAATTCTAAAACCCTAGGAGATGCAAATTTGAGCTAAACCCAAAACCCTAAGAATTTTGGCAGCATACTTTTTGTTTCTATTTTGTTTTTTTTTTTGCAACCCTAGAACGATGAAGCCCTATAATTAAGGATGCAATAAATAAAAGATAGAATCAGACCTGATTGGAAACCGAGCTCTGATACCAAATGATATGAACCCGCAGGATTGGAATCCTTTGAACCCACAATCAAATTGAAAACTCACCGAAGAAAGCCAAAATCAAGTCAATGGATGGAGAATCTAGACCATATGAGAACTTGTCTCAAGAACCCAGATTACAAGGAGGAACGCCACAAAGGTTGTGATTTACCTTTGATAAGTTCAAAACTTCAATCAAGAACAAGAGGAGTAAACTCAACTCACAATAAAAATTCAATATAGTCTACATTTCAAATGAGGCTACAAAGAGTACTTAAACCAAAACCTAATTGAAACCCTAGCCCAAAATAAACCCTAATTTCCAAAAATACCCCTGGATGAATAGCACCTCGACTACAGTATGGCGCTACAGTACCTTTTCTAAACCCTAGTTCCAAAAAATGTAACTTTCCAAATAAGCCCTTGGCCCAAATACAAACCCTTCCCAAAAATCCTAGTTCATAATAAATAAGACATATGTGGGCCAAGCATCCTCAAGCCCTCTTATTCTAAACTAACAAAATAAATACTTTAACAAATTAAAAGCCTTCAATAATAATTGGCCCAAACGATACTCTAAGTCGTGTCTGCTACATCTTGTATCAAGTGGATTAAAACTGGTTCTCCTTTTTTCAAGCCCATCTTGAGTGTTGGGCTCTTGCTAGCTTTATCTCAAGTAGATTGCAACAATCCTTGCATTGATCCCTTGATTTTCGTGGCTATTGATCTTGTAATTGGCCCATTTGGAACTTGCAAAGAATCTTTAAGACAAGGCCCGCCTTGGTTCCCATCATGCCTCAAATGTTGTCATCTTGATAGACCGGTAGTATGATGTGTTGTACCAAAATTCAGGCCATGCCAAATGCTCTTCCCACTTCTTCGAGCATTGGTGCACAAAGCACCTAAGATATTGCTCAAGAGTCCGATTAGTCACCTTGGCACTTGATATGAACCCGCAGGAATGGAATCCCTTGAACCCACAATCAAATTGAAAACTCATCTAAGAAAGCCAAATCAAGTCAATGGATGGAGAATCTAGACCTGAAGAGAACTCGTTTCAAGAACCTAGGTTATATTAAAATCTAGACCGGTTGAAGAACCCGTCTCAAGAACCCAGATTACAAGGAGGAACACCACAAAGGTTGTGATTTACCTTTGATAAGTTCAAAAGATCAATTAAGACTAAGAGGAATAAAACTCAACTCACAATGAATAAATTCATCAAATTTCATAAACTGATTAAAATGAGGCTACAAAGAGTATTTAAACCTAAACCTAATTTGAAACCCTAGCCCAAAATAAACCCCTTTGTTTCAAAAATATTCCTGGATGCTACTACAGTGTTTCGGACGTGAACAGTGCCGCGGTACAGTACCTCTCTTCAAAACCCTAGTTCCTAAAATTGTAACTTTTCAAATAAGCCCTTGGCCAAAATACAAGGCCTTCCCAAAAACGCTAATTCATAAAAATAAAACATATGTGAGCCAAATATCATAAAGCCCAATTATTCTAAACTAATAAAATAATTCATTTAAATGATTTAAACAATTTGAAATCCTTCAAGTGCCCAAGGCCTNCCCATTTTGACTATTGGGCTCTTGCTTGACTCGTCCCATGTGGATTGCATCAATTCTTGCATTGCTTCTTTGATCTTCTTAGCTCTTGATCTTGTAATTGGTTCATCTGGAACTTGCAAAGAATCTTTATGACGAGGTCCATCTTGGTTCCCATCATTCT
>QEOT01000205.1:2996-38833 GCA_003123785.1 Pterocarya stenoptera
TTGCGTGTTGTTATGGTATCGAGAGCCTAAAAAGGACTAATGTCCCCTTCTTTCTATTTACATCATGAGCTTGGGAAAGCAGAACACCCCTGAAAATCCCACCCTGCTCACTTCCGCAACCCATTTCATCACCCAAAAGCTCTCCATCGATAACTACCTTCTTGGGAAAGCCCAAATTCTCCCCTTACTTACCGGTTATCAGCTGTCTGGCTATATCGATGGCACCATCGCTATGCCACCTCCCACCATTGATAATAAACCAAACCCTGCATATCAGAAATGGTGTTTCCAAGATCAACTCATAATTTCGTGCATTAATTCTTCTCTCACCGATACGGTGCTTTCTCAAGTTCTTGACTGTAAAACTTCTTATGAAATCTGGTCGCAACTACATGGAATGTTCTCTGCTCGAACTTCCGCCCATCTCATGCAAACTCAATACAAATTAGCCACTCTAAAAAAAGGTTCCGATTCAATGACTCAGTATTTTCACAAAGCCACCTCACTCTCAGCTTCCCTTGGTGCTGCAGGGAAACCACTTCCTCCCTCTGATTTCATTACCTATCTCTTAGCTAGACTCAGTTCTGAATACGAGTCTCTGGTTACTTCTATTACAACCAGACCTGATCCCCTTTCTTCCTTGCAAGTCTACGCATATTTGCTCAATCACGAGTCTAGCCTCGCTCACCAAATTGAATCCCTCTTGTCCAATACTAATCTCTCTGCAAATAATACCACTGTCGAGTCACCTTTTTCCTCTTATGGACCATACCTTGGGCGAGGTCGTGGACCTCGTCGTGGCCGTGGACCTAGTCGCTCAAACCCCACCTCCCTTTCTTCCTTTTCTCCTCACCCATCTTCTCGTCCCACATGTCAAATTTGTCACAGATCAGGACACTCTGCTATTTCCTGTTATTCTCGATTTGATCAGGGTTATCAGGCTCCACCACCTCCAGCCTTAGTTGCTCATTACACGGCTCTGCCCAACTCAGATCCTTCCACTACAGACTGGTTCCCCGATACGGCTGCCACCAATCACTTTACAGTTGAGTTGTCCAACCTTAACCTTGGCTCCACTCCTTATCATGGTCCAGAACAAGTCTGCATTGGTGATGGGTTGTCGCTTCCAATTTCAAACACTGGCACGGCTAACATCTCTTCTCCAACTGGAAAATTTTTACTCACTAAGCTTTTACATGTTCCGAAAATCACACGAAATCTCTTATCTGTGCGTCAATTCTGTTTGGACAATTCCGTTTATTTTGAATTTAACTCTTCTAGTTTTCTTGTGAAGGATCTGCGTACACAGGCGGTGCAGCTCCAGGGACCCGTTAGGAATGGCCTCTATGTGCTTCCCACAAATGATGAGCTCACTCCCCCTTCCTGTTCATCTCCTTTGGCCTACATTGGTGAACGAACCACGTCACAACTTTGGCACGCTTGGTTGGGTCATCCCTCTTCTCGCATGACCTCCTTTACCATTTCCAGTTTTCAGCTTCCAGATGCAAATAAATCTGTGATCTCCTCATGCCCATCATGTGCTCAAGGAAAATCTCATGCCTTACCTCATCCCCATCCCGATCACGCAAACCTTTTTTTTTTTTTATAACTGAAGCACCTTCATTTAATACTTTGAAATAAAGATTACAACATAGAATCAGACCAAATAATTTGGGCAATACAGTCAAGATAAAACCCCCACCAAATTATCAAATCATCAATATTTCATGCATGTTTTGCCATCCCATGGGCTGCACCATTGCCTAATCGGCCACTGTGTTGTATAAAACAGTTTGGAAATCGCTGCATAAGTCTCTTAATCTCCATCACCAGGTTGCCATAAAGAGATCTTGATGCTTTGTCAGTCTGAATTTCATTCACCATGAGCAAAGAGTCGCTCTCGATAACCAATTGTGATATTCCAAGAGATAAACATATCTGTAAGCCTCTCAAAATTGCTAATATTTCAATCTCTATAGGATCAATAATCTCATTTTCCTTCTTGCAAGCTGAGAGGATCACATTACCCTTATCATCCCTTAGTACCACTCCCACCCCAGCACTGTGTTGGGTTGCAAAAACAGCCCCATCCACATTTAGCTTTAAGAATCCTTGGTCGGGAGGCACCCAGCAACAAGTTTTCTTGGCTCCAAGAGGGTCATTCGCTTGAACGTGAGATGTGTAAGACACCAAAGCATGCTCTGTTGCCTGTATAGCTGTAATTTCCACATCTTCATGTAACAATTGGTTCCTTCTGTACCACATGCCCCATGCTATCAATAATAGCTTCTCCAACTCTCCATTATTACCTCTATATTGTACCTGCATGGCAAGAGCTAGCAGATTTGTGTGGGGTGCATCTGTGATTAACTCTGGAAATTGATCAGACCACACGTCTCTGACAGTTTTACATTTTAGTAGAGCATGAGTAATATCCTCTTCCTCCTCATTGCACCACCTGCAAATTACCTCCTCAACAACTTTTCGAGATTTAAGGTTTAGCAAGATAGGTAAATCATTTCGACAGGCCCTCCATACAAAGATCTTAACTCTATTTGGCACCCTCATCCTCCATAGCTTTGGCCAGAATTGCCTTTGGATTTGAGCTTCGGAGCATTCCCCCACCTGTGCATCGTGCTTTAGCAAGTTGAAAAATCTGTAACCACTTTTAACACAATACACTCCATTCTTACTATGTTCCCATATTAGGCAATCTGCTGCCTGTTCGGAACTTAACAGAATTTTGAATATTTCTGCTGCTTGTTGTGCTGGAACTAACCTTTGGATCTTGTCAACATTCCACCATCTTGTTTCTCTATCAATTAGGCAATTGACTGTATCATTGTGATGAATCAAAAGTGTTTGATTTACTGGTTTTAGATGTTTGGGGTCCAGCGCCTGTGGTTGTCCATCTCCAGTCATAGATTCTATCTTTCTATTGTAAATTACTGCACAAAATATATTTGGTATTTTCCGTTACACGCTAAGTCTGATGTGCTTACCATTTTTCTTGCCTTTTTGCGTTATGTTAGTAATTCCTTTTCCTCTAATGTCATTTCAATTCAAATTGATTGGGGCAGTGAATTTTGCTCCATTTACACATTGCTTAAACAATTTGGCATTTCTCATCGCATTACTTGCCCATATTCCCATGCTTAAAGTGGCACAGTTGAAAGATATCATAGACACATTGTTGAAACAAGATTATCTCTATTAGCTCATGCCTCAGTTCCCAATACATATTGGAATGAGGCATTTCGGACTGCTGTGTTTCTCATCAATAGAATGCTCACTCCCATTCTTCAAAACAAATCACCTTTCCAAGTCCTTTTTGGTCACCCCCCTGACTACTTCTTTTTACGTGTTTTTTAGGCTGCTTGTTGGCCCAATTTACGGCCCTTTAATCGCCATAAAATGGATTTTCATCCAAATTGTGTGTTTTTTATGGGCTATACTTTAGACCATAGAGGGTACAATTGTTTACATTTACCCTCCAGAAAAACCTTTGTGTCTCGAGATGTCACTTTTGCCAAAACCCAATTTTCGTTTCACACTCTGGACAGCATGCCCATAAGCCCACATTCCCTCATTTCATAGCCCCTTCCACTGCTCATGGTTCCCTCTTTCACTGGGCCTTCCTCAAGCACTTCTCAGCCCACTACTCCAACCACTTCATTAACTCTATCTAGCCCACCCACTCATTCAGATTCACTCTCTTCATTCGATCGATCCCCCTCCCCCGTTACAAACCTGAATGCTCCGCTCCCTCCCCCTGCTACTTCCTCTCCACCCTCACTTCGAGCTCCTCCCTCACATCCCATGCTAACCCGTGCTCAAGCTCACATCCAGCGGCCCCTTGTCCGTTCTGATGGTACTGTCTCATGGCCCACAAAACCCTCAGTCTCCCTCATCGAATCCCTTCCAGCACCTGAAGATCCTTCCTCTTTCACAGAAGCTTTCAAATTCCATGAATGGTGCCTAGCCATGAACACAGAATTTCAGGCCCTTCTTCATAATCGCACAGGGTACCTCGTTCCACCTTCCTCCAGCTTCAATGTCCTTGGATCTAAATGGGTCCTCATGTCCAAACGGCGAGCTAACGGTACTCTTGAGCAGCGTAAGGCTTGCCTGGTTGCCATGGGCTATCATCAGCAAGCCGGATTAGACTATACCAAGACTTTTAGCCCTGTTGTTAAACCTAGCACAATTCGTCTTCTCCTTTCCCTTGTCATGCACCATAACTGGCCTCTCCATCAACTTGATATCTAGAACGTCTTCCTACACGGGGACCTGAAGGAGGACATCTATATGCAGCAACCTCAAGGGTTTGTTCACTCTAATTTTCCTTCTTATGTCTATAAATTGCGCAAATCGATTTATGGCTTGAAACAAGCCCCAAGTGCTTGGTTTTCTAAGCTCACTACTAGATTGCTAGAACTTGGTTTTGTTGGCTCTAAATCTGATTCCTCTCTGTTCATTTACTCTGTTTCTCAAAAATCAGTTTATGTACTAATTTACGTTGATGATATTGTAGTTACAGCATCTCAACCATCTTTAATTCCTAAGTTTATATCTGCTCTGAGTTTGTCTTTTCCTGTCAAGGATTTGGGTGCTTTACATTATTTCCTAGGTCTAGAAGTTCACCAAGGTGCTACGGGTCTTTATGTGTCACAAGCTAAATACATCTTTGACCTCTTAACTAGGACTAATATGCACCTCTCCAAACCTGTTAATACCCCTATGTCAGTCTCTGATAAGCTCACAGCCTTTGAGGGAAATCCTTTTGAAGACCCACACCTCTATCGTAGTGTTGTAGGAAGCCTTCGGTACCTTGCTTTCCCACGACCTGATGTTTCTTTTGCTATCAACCATGTTTGTCAGTTCATGCATTCCCCATGTCTTCCTCATTGGCAAGCTGTCAAGAGGATTCTTCGTTATCTTCATCATACACTCACTCTTGGTTTACATTTCTCACCCACTTCCTCCCTGGAACTCACGGTCTTCTCTGATGCAGACTGGGCTGGTTGCCCTGATGACAGGAGATCAACTAGAGATTTTTGTGTCCTTTTTGGATCTCATCTTATATCTTGGGGTTATAAAAAGCAACCCACTACTGCCAGATCATCTACGGAGGTAGAATATAGAGCTGTTGCTAATACAGCTTATGAATTAATTTGGCTTCAATCTTTGCTCAAGGAACTTGGGATCTTCCTTAATACAAGACACCTCCCACTTTATGGTGTGATAATATTAGGGCTACATATCTGTCCATTAATCCTGTTATGCATGCTCGTACTAAACATGTTGAATCGAACTTTCATTTTGTGCGAGAACGAGTGGCTGCCAAGATGCGCAAAGTCTCCTTTGTTTCAAGTAAGGACCAATTGGCTGACATCCTCACCAAAACCCCTCTTTGCTGCAAGGTTCTCTGCTCTTCGATCAAGCCTCACAGTCTTACCTTTCCCACTTGAATCGATGGGGGATAATAAGGTAGCTTCAACAAATGCCTCAGCTAAGCCTATGCATACAATACACTTTGGACAGGTTCATGAACAATCGAGAAGCACAGTAGAGAAATCACCTCCCAGACACGTCATTCACAAGGAATAACTGATTGATTATATTCTAGAACATTTTCTGTTATGCAATACAATGTAATTGCCAGTCTATAAATATCAATGTAAATCTGTACACAGTGATATGGGGAAATTGTACAAAGAGGTTTCTGGTGAAATACAAAGTTCTTTTAGACTTTCTACCAAACACCAGTCTTGCGTGTTATTATGTCACAATTTCATCATACCTTGCTTTTAAGTATTTTGGAGTTGTGGCATCCATCTTGTTGTAACAACAAATCATTTGCTGGACACCAAGTGTGAAAGTAAGGAGAACATGCTCACGGGTTTGTCCATCCTTAGAAATACCAGCTTCAAAACCACCAGTGGTGGAGTCAATAACAAGAACAACACAATTAACCTAAGAGGTTCTAGTAATCATGTTCTTAATCTCCTTAAGGAGTCCATCGAGAACGAAATCAACATGCCTAATGCCCTCAGTGGAATGCCCTTCATAGAACAAGATGAGAAATGTGGAGCCACCGCCAATGAACTTAAGAGTGATTTGCAATTTGACTATGGAGGTGGAGTCGCCCTTGGCCGGAACCCCTTCGAGTTGTTTGAGAGCCTTGTTGTAGTTCGTAATGTAAGTCTAGAGGTGCTTGTGATGGTGGAACAATAGGATCTCACCATTGATGGTCGGTTCGTTTGCACCATATTCATAAGGAGGATCGGGAATAAAAAAAATTTGAAGACCGCGATGGCCTAGATCTAGGGTAGTTTTTCTGGTCCACAAGGATTAGAGAGCCAGGGAAGATGGTAGGTAGCTAGGTCTTGGGGTATTGGTGGAGGTCTAGGAGGAGCGGAGCCACTAAAATTTACCACCACTAGGATCAAATTGATACACCCTCCCATTAATTTCAACCTTATATGATTCCATCTCCTCTTGTAGACCACTCTCGGATATCAGCATATAGACTGTCTTCTCCAATATCAGCTTAAGGACATCATTACAGCCACCAACATTAAGCTGCATGAGAACCCCGCTCCCCCTGGAAATGCCGTTGTCCCAAATTAGAACTCCCCAGCCATAAGTCACAACGTTCTTCTTTTCACCCATTTATTGACTTGGCTCGTCTTGTACAGTGCATAAGCTAGTGTCTTTGAAGAGCCCCATTGAGTACGCTTCGGTCTCTTCTTGAAGAGTGGTGATGGCGCTGCTCGTAAGGTAAAGGTTGGATTTGAAGTCCTACGCAATTTCATGAAGAGCCTCTGGAATGGTAGTGTGTTTTCTTTTCCCTCTTTTTCTTCTATAAATACGGAATTTTCTTTTCTTTCTATTGAACCTGCTGATTAGCAATATTGTTCTGATTTGCCAGTAAGGTCCGAACCATCTCCATTAGCTAATTCAAGCGATCCTTGATCTCCAGAAGACTCTCCTCATCATGAGCATTCACCTGCTGCTGCAAGGACTATTGTTGTTGTTTAAAATGAGTGTTGTCAGTCATTTGGATCATTGGCTCTATATATCAATTGTTAAGTCTCTCAAATCTCCCTCTAAGGTTCTTCCCGATTGTAATAATAACTATTGTTATAAACCTTAGAACTAGAATGAATTGTAATAAGGGAAAATGCTTTGTAAATGAGAAACTGTAATTGTATTCATAAAATGGAGAACATAACGGGATTGATTTGAGGGAATCCTAGCCTCCAAAGATGACTCCTTACAAATGCCATTCGATGACTCTCTTTCTTTTTTTACATTTCTTATATATTCCAATAACTGCCTACTTGCCCTTATATATAATATTACAACCAATAACACTACAGACGGAAGAAAGATACATAGCATTCACATTGGTCTATGCATATGCATATGCAAAGTCATATTTGCATAATATGAGCCTAAATTCTTCTACATTGGTAGGGTTGTGCATCCAGATCCGGATCCGGATCCAGCTTTTTAAATCCGGCTAGATACCCGCCCGGATAAATTTGGCCAAAATCCGGGCGGGTATCATATTTGAACTCGGATATTCGGATAACTGGATTTTATACCCGATTTTTAATTTTTTTGCTTTTTGATTTTTTATAAATTTTTGTAACACTTTTTAAAAGACTTTTTTTTTTATATATTGCTTTCATGGTTATTTTTTTATATAATAAATATTTTTATAGGCATTTTAAAACTTTTTTTTGTCCATTTAAATTTTTATAAAATAAAATAAATAATAATAGACATCAACACACAATACTACATATTACATTGTTTCCATCACAATGCCAAACATGAATTTTACAAGGAACTCTTAGATTTACACTTCAACAAATGGGATTTAAGCTTATTGACATTAGATAATCGAATTGGTTTCAGGAAGAAGTCTCCTTTGCTCCTTGTTCCAAGCATCTGACAAAACGATTCCTGCAAATTAATAAAATCACATTGAGTTTATACAAACGACAATTTTGTGATTAGGATTTAGGGGAGAATTTACACGTAAAATTTATTTTTAGGAGGAATAATTTTCTATAAAAACTCTTACATTCAAGAGAGGCAGCAAATCAACATTAAGGAAGGTCCTCTCTCAGAACAAGCAAAGCGTAAAATCATAAATATCACGCAAACATTTTCCAAGCCCAATCTTAAAATGTTACTCAATCGAGCAAAATAACAGCATCCAGTGGTCAAAAAAGAAATAACCTCGAAGCCATAACATTCAAACTCTCCCAGCAACCAAACACAAAGAACATCGAGAAATTTGAAGTGCAAATAGACCTGCCAGAGAATGACAGGGTTGGAAGGAAGACTCTTTGCGAGAACAGGCTTTTGGGTCTTCTTTGCTGCTTGCGGTTTGAGTATTTTCAGCCATTTTCTTGTCAGGTCAAAATCGGTTTTGGATTAGAATGTGGGGTTGGTTTGGACTCTGGAGGTGGTGGTAAAAACAGAGCAAGTAAAAATGAGGGGTTTTGAGTTTATATATATATAAATTTGCAAAATCAGATCTTGTCTTCTCGTTCTAGGATACAAAATTTGCAAATAAACAACAACAAATATTTTCAGTAGAAAAAAAAACAAACACAGATACAAATCCAAACCCAAAGGAAGGAAAAAGAAAAAAGAAAAAAGAAAAACATAGATAAGCCAACATAAACTTAGATCTACAGGCACAGGAACTCAGATCTACAAACCCAGAAAGTTAGATCTAAAAGCATAGAAACTCAGATCTAAAAACAAAGAAATAGATCTAGCCAAAGTGATCAATAACCAACAAAAGAGGAAAGTGATATACAAACCGAGAAATCATCTAAACATTATTTTTCGAAAGCAAAAAAGTACACACAGTTTTCCAAAATTTTTAGTTTTGCGAGCACGTAGATTTATAAACACGTTTTTGCTCGAAGATTTTACAAATAAAAAAACCCAAAAAGCAGATTTACAAACACTGAATCTCAAATCTACAAATACAAACTTAGAGAGAGAGAGAGAGAGACAGCTACCAAGTACAGAAAAGAAAGTGATGTTAACAGACGACAACCACTGCTAGTCATAGACNATTGCTTTCATGGTTATTTTTTTATATAATAAATATTTTTATAGGCATTTTAAAACTTTTTTTTGTCCATTTAAATTTTTATAAAATAAAATAAATAATAATAGACATCAACACACAATACTACATATTACATTGTTTCCATCACAATGCCAAACATGAATTTTACAAGGAACTCTTAGATTTACACTTCAACAAATGGGATTTAAGCTTATTGACATTAGATAATCGAATTGGTTTCAGGAAGAAGTCTCCTTTGCTCCTTGTTCCAAGCATCTGACAAAACGATTCCTGCAAATTAATAAAATCACATTGAGTTTATACAAACGACAATTTTGTGATTAGGATTTAGGGGAGAATTTACACGTAAAATTTATTTTTAGGAGGAATAATTTTCTATAAAAACTCTTACATTCAAGAGAGGCAGCAAATCAACATTAAGGAAGGTCCTCTCTCAGAACAAGCAAAGCGTAAAATCATAAATATCACGCAAACATTTTCCAAGCCCAATCTTAAAATGTTACTCAATCGAGCAAAATAACAGCATCCAGTGGTCAAAAAAGAAATAACCTCGAAGCCATAACATTCAAACTCTCCCAGCAACCAAACACAAAGAACATGGAGAAATTTGAAGTGCAAATAGACCTGCCAGAGAATGACAGGGTTGGAAGGAAGACTCTTTGCGAGAACAGGCTTTTGGGTCTTCTTTGCTGCTTGCGGTTTGAGTGTTTTCAGCCATTTTCTTGTCAGGTCAAAATCGGTTTTGGATTAGAATGTGGGGTTGGTTTGGACTCTGGAGGTGGTGGTAAAAACAGAGCAAGTAAAAATGAGGGGTTTTGAGTTTATATATATATATATATATATAAATTTGCAAAATCAGATCTTGTCTTCTCGTTCTAGGATACAAAATTTGCAAATAAACAACAACAAATATTTTCAGTAGAAAAAAAAAAACAAACACAGATACAAATCCAAACCCAAAGGAAAGAAAAAGAAAAAAGAAAAAAGAAAAACATAGATAAGCCAACATAAACTTAGATCTACAGGCACAGGAACTCAGATCTACAAACCCAGAAACTTAGATCTAAAAGCATAGAAACTCAGATCTAAAAACAAAGAAATAGATCTAGCCAAAGTGATCAATAACCAACAAAATAGGAAAGTGATATACAAACCGAGAAATCATCTAAACATTATTTTTCAGAAGCAAAAAAGTACACACAGTTTTCCAAAATTTTTAGTTTTGCGAGCACGTAGATTTATAAACACGTTTTTGCTCGAAGATTTTACAAATAAAAAAACCCAAAAAGCAGATCTACAAACACTGAATCTCAAATCTACAAATACAAACTTAGAGAGAGAGAGAGAGAGAGAGAGAGAGAGAGAGACAGCTACCGAGTACAGAAAAGAAAGTGATGTTAACAGACGACGACCACTGCTAGTCACCGACAGCGATGGATTTGATGAAGGATGCTTGGGTTTTGTTGGGGAGAGAGGGAGAAGGAGAGAGGGGAAGTGAGAGTGTCAGACTAACCCATGATTTTATCTTTTGTTTTGGGAAAGGGGAAAGTTGAGACGCACAGGTTGCTTCCTTTAACTTTTAACTTTTGTTAAAAGCCAGTTACGGATTACACCAGTTAAATACTAGATCCGTAACCGATCTGGGTGGATATAATAATTTTGTATCCGCCCGGATTATCCGGATTTCTGGACTTTTAACTGAACCGGGAAAAAAATCTGGTCCGGATGCACACCCTTATACATTGGCTTATGTATATCCATATATTTAACTAGTTATGAACAGTTCTTATCTAAATTTAAATAACTACTATTCACTTTTCAAATATTATTTTACTAATTATTTCTCTCTCCTCTCACTCTCGCTCACAATCCTTTCCTCTTCTCCCTCCCTCAACAACACAACAAACATTCATCTACACATTCATTTTATTATTATAATATTATATATATATATATATTTAATTTTATTATATTTTTAAAACAATATATAAAAAAAATTATATTTTTAATTATTGCATTTGTATTATTAATGTCAAATGTATGTAGCGGATGCTAATTGCAAAATATATATAAAAAATTGATTTTAGAAAAAAATTAATAAGAATAATAAAATAATATTTTATTATTATTATGTCTCAAATATGCATAAACCAATGTGAAAGTTTTGTTTGAATGACAAAATGAATATACCAAAAAGTTAATTTGACATATGCATATGCATAGACGAATGCTAATGGTCCATAACTAATTAAATGCATCATTTCGGTCATGAGGCCATATGACACACATGCCCTTATTTTTTATTTATTTTTTGATTTGTCACACATGCCCTTATTTAAATGGCCACGTATTGGCTTCTTTTCCAGGATGTCATTTCGTCACTTCAGCACTTAGCTTCTTTTTACCTTTCGAAATATTCACCAGACGCGGCTTCATAACAGGATCTGACTTGAGACTACTGAGAAAATAGATGGAGCTTACCGTTGAGTTTGCTTTATGGCATCAATTGCTTGGCTCGGAGAGGTAGAACGAAAATTTCCTACACTAAGCCCGGTACTTCTCATAGATTCTGAAAGCTTTCATAAACTAAAAGCTAGGGTGACAAAGTCGTTGCCACGCTTCCTTTTGCTGTAAGAACTCCTCCTCATTGCTAGCTTCTTCACACAAATAAATAATTAAGAGTAGTTGTTGATCTTAATCATGACAACTCCTCTTTATTTAATTTTTAATTTAACGTATACGTATTTTATGTATTTATTACATATATATTATTTTATACTTTATAGTCCTTTTACACGTGTCAATGTAACTTGTAGTATTCTCTTTTGTATAAGTGTAATGCTGATTGCTTTTTGTACATAGTATAAATAGGGCTTGTATTATTATTTCCAATTCATTCCATTCAGACTGTAAATTTTACAGAAATAATATTTTCTCTTTTCCCTCAGACTTAGAGACTCTTCTTCTCCCCTTAGGGCTCTACCCTTTCATCTCCTCTCTACTGTTTCTTTCTTTACATGGTATCAGACGTTTTGCTTCTATGGTGCCGAGTCACAAGTCTGTCTTTGAGGATTTTGCGAGTCATTTCTTTCTCCATCCAAGCGATAGCCCTGGCATTCTTCTGGTCACTTAGCCACTCGTTGGCAACAGCTACCATACCTAGTGTTGTTCCATGGCTATGGCCTTATCTGCAAAGAATAAGCTCGATTTTGTTGATGGTTCCATCATCAAACCCTATGATTCGAATGATCCTCTTCTCTCTCTGTGGCTTCGTTGCAACAATATGGTGATATCTTGGCTTTTAAACTCCGATTCGAATGATCCTCTTCTCTCTCCATGGCTTCGTTGCAACAATATGGTGATATCTTGGCTTTTGAACTCTGTTTCTCCTAATATTTCTGCTAGTATGTATTTTGTATATTACTACTGCACTTGAGATTTGGTTGGATTTGAAGGAACATTTTTGTCAAAAAAATGGTCCTCGTATTTTTCAGTTATAGAAATCGATTTCTGCCCTATCTCAAGGGTCACTCTCTGTTAGCACTTATTTTACTCTCCTTAAAGTTGTTTGGGATGAGTTAGCTAATTACAAGCCTGTTCCTGCTTGTTCTTGTGGAGCCGTGTGTACATTGAAGCACTATGTTCAACAAGAGCATGTTTTATAGTTTTTTTATGGAATTAAATGAATCTTTTACATCTGCTCGTGCTCAGATATTGCTTATGAAGCCTTTTGCCTCCTTTGAACAAGGTTTTTTCACTTGTTTTATAATAAGAACAACAATGAAAAATTTCTATTGTTCCTCTTCAACCTGTAGATTCTCATGTTTTTGTTTCTAAAAATGATGGATCCAGATATGTAACATCCTTCTCTAAGAAGGAAAGACCAGTATGTAGATATTGTAGAATTACTAGTCATGTTATTGAAAAATGTTATAAACTCCATAGTTTCCCACCTAGGATACAAACCAAAACCTAAGCAACAGTCTATGGTCAATCAGGTTGCCAATTCTGAACCATTCTTGAGTTGTTTCTCCTTTCTCTTTGATTAAGGCTCAATATTAGTAGTTAATGTCCAAGCTTCATCCTCAAAATCCCTCTGATGAATCCTCTCATGTTGTTAATGCAGTAACCTCGGACTCATCCTTTTCTGGTACATATTTTCTTCCAATAATCCTTATTCTATTTTTTCTTCCAATACATCCACTGTTTTTTATTCCAATTCTTGGATTCTTGATACAGGAGCCACAAATCATATGGTTCCTTCTATTGATTGTTTTACCTCCATCACCAGTGCTGTACATTCCTCTATTAAACTTCCAAATGGCCAATCTATGTCTGTCACACATATTGGTTCCATTCAAATTTCTGAACATCTCATTTTAAATGATGTTCTATGTGTACCTTCCTTTACTTTCAAATTGATTTCTATTATTAAGCTTACTCAATCACTCACTTGTTGTTTTTTGTTTTCTACTGACAATTGTTTCATCTAAGACCTCATTCATTGGATATTGATTGAAGTGGGTAAACAACAAGCTGAAGGCCTTTAGATACTGCAACAAGCATCCTCTTCTTTTTCTAAAACTCATGCTTTACTTGCTTCATATACTGCCTATTTTCTTTATCATTTACCAATACATACTTGTTCTGCATCTTTCAAGTGCTCACTATTTGAGCTTGGGTATAACAGATTGGGTCATCCTTCAAATTCAAGGATGTTGTTTGTGAATACTTTTGTTCCAAATATGGTTGTTTGAAATAATCCTTGTATGATTTGTCCTTTAGCCAAACAAAAAAATTTGCATTTCCCTCATACTGCTCAATTATCTGTTGCTCCATTTGATCTTGTACATTGTAATGTTTGGAGACCATATTCTGTGTGTACAGTTGAAGGTTACAGATTTTTTTTAACTATTGTTGATGATTCATCTTGTGCTACATGGGTCTACCTTATTAAAAATAAATCTGAGGTTTCTCTTCTTATTAAATTTTTTTAAGATCATAAAAAATCAATTCAATCTTAAAATAAAAACATGTCTCACTGATCATGGTATAGAGTTTTCACTTTCTAATTTTTTTTATTCTAAAGGAATTATACATCAACATAGTTGTGTTGAAACTCCACAGAATTCTGTTTGGGAGAGAAAACATTAGCACATACTTAATATAGCCTGAGCCTTAATGTTTCAATCTCACTTGTCTATTCAATTTTGGGGTGATGCTATTTTAATAGTCACCTACATTATTAATAGACTACCCACTCCTCTCTTAAACAATAAGTCTCCTTTTGAGATTTTGTTTAAAACATCTCCATCTTATACTCATTTAAGGACTTTTGTTTGCTTATGTTTTGCTCCTACTCTACAAAGATCTCGGACGAAATTTGATCCTATAGCTTGTGCTTGTGTTTTCCTTGGATATCCTTTTGGAATTACATGAATTAAACGTTTTGATCTTAAAACAAATCAGTGTTTTACTTCTAGACATGTTGTTTTTTCATGAACATCTTTTTCCTTTCATTTATGAAACTTTTTCATCAATTTCTTCTACAAATCATTTTTTTCCTTATGCATCTTCAACATTAGACTCTTTTTCTCTTGTGTCTTCAACAGTGCCTTCCTCTATTGATTCTTCTTCTACTTCACTTGATAATTCCTCATTAACTTCTCTCCCTTCTACTACTGAAATTCCAACTCCACCTTCACCAATAATTTCAATCCCTCGCAGATCCAATAGAATCAGAAGACCTCCTGGTTACTTTCAGAATTTTCAATGTCACTCCTCTAACTCTGCCCATTCTTCATCAGTTTCTCCAGCAGGTTCTTATTCTTTCCCTTCTCTATCACACACCAAATATGATATCTCACAATTCCTTCCTTATGCTTGTCTTTCTTCTGCTCATAAATCCTTTGCTTTGTCCATCATTGCTGATACTAAACCTAAGTTCTATCATCAAGCAGTCAAGCACTCTCATTGTAGAGATGTTATGATTGTTGAGATTTCAGCCTTGGAAACTAATAACATATGGACTGTTACTTCATTACCTCCTGATAAAAAAACACATAAGTTGTAAATGAGTCTAAAAAATTAAGAATTGTGCTGATGGTTCAATTGAAAGATACAAGGCAAGGTTGGTTGCTAAAGGTTATACCCAGTAAGAAGGTTTGGATTATTTTGAGACCTTCTTCGAACTCTACTAGCTATTGCTACTGTCAAAGGATGGCATTTTACTCAACTTGATGTCAATAATGCTTTTTTGCATGGAGATTTATTTGAAGAAGTGTATATAAAATTACCTCCTAGTTTTCATATTAAAGGGGGGTCCAAGGTTTGTAAGCTCAACAAATATTTTTATGGTCTGAAATAGGCTTCTAGACAATGGTTTTCCAATTTCTCATCTTCTATTCTTGATTTGGGCTTTGTACAATCCAAATCTAATTACTCTCTCTTCACCAAGTCCTCGGGTTCTTCCTTCATTGCACTTCTTGTTTATGTTGATGATAGTCTCATAGCTAGTAATGATGTGAATTCTATGGAGCATCTGAAGTTCTTGCTTGATGATGAATTCAAGCTTAAAGACCTTGGTCAGCTCAAATATTTTCTTGGTTTGAAAGTGGCTAGATCTCCTGCAAGCATTTCTTTATGCCAGAGAAAGTATTCTTTAGAAATTCTTCAAGATGCTAGTTTGCTTGCTTCTAAACCAACCTCTTTTCCGATGGAGCAGAATATTAAATTAGGTAAAGATGATGGAGTTTTACTCCCTGATGCAACTGTCTATCGTAGACTTATTGGGAGACTTTTTTACCTTACATTGACTCGACCTGATCTATCTTACTCAGTGCATAGGTTGAGTCAATATATCAGCCTCATCTTATAGCAGCTTATAGAGTTTTGTAGTAAGTTAAGAGCACCCCTGGTCATGGTCTCTTCTTTCTAGGTGTTAATTCTCTGTCCCTTAAAGCCTTTACAGATTCAAATTGGGCTTCTTGCCCTGACAGTTGATGTTCTACCAATAGTTATTGTGTTTTTCTTGGAGATTCTCTAGTTTTCTGGAAGACTAAGAAAAAATCAAATGTTTGTCATTTTTAAACAGAAGCTGAATATTGTTCAATGGCATCCACCACTTGTGAAATCATTTGGTTTCTTACACTTCTTTCTGATTTTGGCATATCACAATCTAACAATGTTCAACTCTTTTGTGATAGTCAAGCTGCTTTACACATTGCTGCCAACCCTATTTTTCATGAACGACCGAAGCATATAGAAATGGACTGCCACTTCATCCGTGAAAAATCCAAGCTAGAATTATCAAGACCTTCCATTTGGCTTCTCATCATCAACTTACTGATGTCTTAACCAAACCACTTGGCCTCCAACAGTTTTAGAATTTAGTCACCAAGATGGGAGTTCATTCCATCTACTCTCTATCTTGAAGGGGGTATTACATATATATTTTATAGTTTATAGTCCTTTTACATGTGTTAATGTAACTTGTAGTATTCTCTTTTGTGTAAGTGTAAGTGTAATGCTGATTGCTTTTCGTTCTTTACAGTATTAATGATGACTGATTGGAGGTGGATGTATTAGCCGAGCTTATCTTTGTATTGACCAGTCACAGTTGTAGCTACGATTTCATGAATGAAATGAAGTCTATTTCCCATAAAAAAGATAGGAAGGCGCACTACGTGTGTTTGTACATCATCTAAAGTAAATTCATGTTCAAATTTAAACCAAAATATGGTACAAACTAAATCAAATCTTTGAAATACCACCTTAGTGCTATATATAATCAATCCATTTACTCATGTTAATAGCCATTTCATCTATTAAGGTAGTTCATAATAATTTGTGGTTAGTTGTATATCTCATTGGCTATAGTTGTTGAGGAAGAATCCCTCATTACCTGTGGACAAGGTTTTGGGTATGTTTATAAGGAATGAGCAATCCTCTCTTTTAGAACCAATTTTATGTGATGAGTTAAGCTCATGAATTTCTTCATGGTATTAGAGCCTCACACAGGACGAATGAGAGCTCACACTTCTTACCCCATGATAAGGGCCATAAAAAAATACTAGTTTGCACGTGAGGGAGGGTGTTGAGGAATAATCTCATATTGTCCATGATGGACAATATCTTGGGCATGTTTATAAGGAATGAGCAATCCTCTCTTGTAGAACTGATTTTATGAGATGAGTTAGGCTCATGAATTTCTTCAATAGTCATTTCTTTCAGTCAGTCTTTCTTCTTTTTCGTTCCTTTGCTGTCATTGTTGTTGCCAAGAAACATTGTTTACATCTCTCCAGGTGCACGTTGTTCGGGGTAAAATGAAATAGACCCAGCCTACTAAGAAATGATCACTAGAAGTGAAAGAAAGAGAAAGAAAAGACAAAAGTTGAAAGAGGTGAAAATATGGGAAGTCAAGAAGTCAGACAAGTATATGGAAAATGTGAAAGGCACATAAAGTTGACAAGAAGTTAACTACTCCCTTGAGGCCTCAATAAAAGGGGATTTTCCTACAAACACCATCAACTTCTTGGGGCCCTCTGGGCTCTAGAGACATCATCAATATCTTTCTCTAGGCAAAAGGGTTTTCAACCTTTATTGTACTAACAGATACGTGAGGTTATGAGAAACTGTAAAAGTCACCAAACATAGTATGGATTAAAGATTTTGATTACCATAGAAAATTGAGTAAAGGGTTTTGATTATGTGTATTGAAAATGCAAATAATAAAGTAGTAGAATGGGAAGAGTACACGCTAATTTGCTTTTGTGACAATCACATCTGCCGAAGAAGCTCTGGCGTGATTGTAACTTTGACTCTCATGTAAGTTGTTTTGTTATTTATTCCATCTATGTGTGTTTTATATTTGGTTATATGACATATATATAGCTGATACGAATACTTTATCTTATATGTTTAAACTAATTTATTTGTGCAGCTAACACTAATGTACAGTCACTTAGGAATATACAACTTAAGATTGTGAATTTGGAGATATTGAAGTTGCCAATGAAAATTCATGGGATTCTAAAAATCAATAGAAATAAAGTCTCTCTTTCACATGTAATAATATTATATATAGTAGTTGTCATTAAATCACTTTCATGTGAATTGATTTGTAATTGTTTTTCTCTATTACATCAATAATGACTCATTATATTATATTTATTTTAAATTTGTGTATTATATTTTTTTTATTGTGTTATATCCTATTACTGGTGTGTTTTTAAACACTAACAACGTTATTTGGTGACTTTAAAAAACACCGACAACATAAATATTGTGATGTTTATTTAAAGTTCAACATATGCTCATAAAAGTCAATAACTACTATTTGGTGGCCCTTACGAAATGTCAAGAAAATATAGCTACTAGCATTTACATAATGCACCGACAACATACTAGTAACGGCGTTTTGATAAACGCCATTAATTTGTACAAAAATGCTGTAAATGAGTTTTTCATATTATGGCGTTTGTGCAAACGCTGACAACGTGCTAGTGGTGGCGTTTAGTTAAACATTGTTAATTTATACAATGTGGTGGTAAGAAACTAGCGGCGGAATTTTGATAAACACTGTTAATTTGTATCAAAACTCTGGTAATTAGTTTTTCGAGTCCCAACGCTTGGGAAAATGCTGGAACGCTTAAATAGGGACCACCCACTATCGATGTTTGGTTGCGCTGGTAAATAAACATTGTTAATCGATTAGCGGCATTTATTTTAACCATTGCCGGCGCTTTTCAAACACTAGCAAATCACAGTTTTTTTGTAATTCTCAATTCTAGAGGAGGTTGTTCATAACCTAGTTATGCCTATCCTCCATCAACCCTGTTAAGTCCATGTTAATTCATTATTACAAGAAGCCATATGCAAAGAATTAACATGAAATAATGTGCATAAATTGACTGGCCTCAATTCTTAATTCTCTATCCTAAAGAGAGGACAAAGGAAGGTCAACGCTGGAGTAGTAGAATTGTGTGGACTAAGAGCTCTTTAAGTTCAGGTAAGAACTTATGCAAGACCTCAAGTGAGAGAGTACTATAATCATAAATTCGGGCTCATGTTTTTCCCAATTGGGAAATTGGGACTCTTGAGTTTTGGCAAGAAATTGAGGGGACCTTTTCTGTGGGTAGTATAGTACCTCTCTGTTCAATTTCTATCCATAGGGGAGCTCAATGTGTAGTGATGCTGGTATGTACCCTACTAGCTAGCTTGCGTGCATATCTTCAGCTAGCGACATGTTTGATTCTTTGAGGGTCGGTTCCATTACAGTAGCTTACAATCCCCGAAAATGAATCATTTTCCCTGGTCCACATTCTCCTCTTTTACACCGAGAAACTTGGCCTCATTTATCCGATTGGTATTAAGAGTCGGTCACATGAGCATTTTCTCAATCAATTTGAGACAATTTCGTTTTTTAGATGACTAGTTTGGTTATCATAGGCTTGAATCGCCATGATTCTATCCTCTCTTAACATTTAAATTAATGTTTAATAGTTTGACATGACTTGTAATCCACTGCTTGCAACTTGCTGTCTATATGCATTTCCTAGCTAATCTTAAACTTACTAAAAAGTCATTAATTAGAAGCAATTTGGTTTTGCTAAGGCAAGAAGAAATTAGTTTTTGAAGATTTTATATTCACTATATTCTCGTGTTCTTGACATTACATATTTTCCTGGAGAGTAAACAGAGGGGAATTGAAACCTTTTGACTTAGATAAGGGTCAATATGTAACGTTGATCAAAATAGGTAATCATATCAAACCAGACCTTCTGATCATTTGAGTCTTGAATGAATCCAACAGATGATGAATGTTACGAGCTGCTTAGTCTGGTGATGCATGAGAGCACATAAATTTCTAAAGGCGTTTGTTCTTCGAGATTTATATTTGGATTTTTTACTTAAAAGTGGGAATAAATAAACATATGGATTGAGTGAGTTTTGCAGTATTTATTATTGTTAGTGTGAGTCTCTCAAGGAACATTAATAATCAATAAATAAGGTGAACCTATTTAATATATGTATTGATCATGATCTTGTTCTTTTACTCTAATTATCCATAACTGTTGTATAGTGAGATAGCCATCAATATCATTTTTTTTTAATAAGAAGATCAATTCCCCTTCAAACGAAGATGCATCACTTTATAAAATAAGAAAAGAAAACATTAACATAATCTTATTTCATAAATCAAAGCTAACTCTCCCCACAAACATTCAAGCAAGAGCATGATAAACTTTACATGCAACTTATAACATAGCTTAAATACCATGCAATGCTTATAACATAGCTTAAATATGGTTCATATATACAACATTTATTGACTTTTCATTTAATATTATTGTAGAGTTACGTGGTAAACTTTACATTATGTGTTTATCTTTCTCGCTCCAAACTCTAAAAGTTCAAATAGAAATCTTGAAATACCTTGATTCAAGCTAGAAACAATCAATCATGTTTTCTTTCTTTCAAGGTCTTGTCAAATAGTATGACCTCTGAATTAACTCGATCGGTTAATATGCTAATTAATGGCCACATTTCCACTAAACTAAGACATGATCATAAGCTGGCTCCTAGCTAGTTTAGTTGCGTCTGTTTTGTGTCACTCCAACGCCTGGCATCGATCAATACCAGGAGAATGTAGTGAAAATCACCAAAAATTCATTCAGATTCAAGCTAGCTAGCTCGCCCGTAGAACAATGTTAATTAACGACATTTACGAAAATTTTAAATAGCTAGTCATCAGGTAAATTCATAAACAATAGGCCAGTAATTGCATGCAGTGGATTACAAGTCAGGTAGATCGAGAACTACTGATCATACTTTAGTTAATAAAAAACTGGGGCGCATTAATTTAAATGTTTGTGAATACTCAAGAGCTTGTTGGAAGAAGTGCATGGAATATTAAACAAGATTAGAAATCAAGACTAAGAAAGTTGACCATATAGATATATATATATATGTGTGTGTGTATTAAGAAAACTACTGAATTTCGGGTCCACCCAATGACGGGCACACCGGTAGGACCCTTATCACCGGCCATCTACACAATAAAAGATGACGAATCCCGACCACGGGGTGAGTTCCTCGGCCAGGGACCTTCCTCGGCCACCTAATGGTGGGCACACCCTCGTCAGCCACCCAATGACAGGCACACCTTCCTCGGCCAACATAGGACTCTTGGCCACCAGACAAAATAAGGATGATTATCCTAACGGCTAGTAAATCAACAAAACTAGGGATTGAGATTGAGAAAAAAATGCAAAACACTGAAACAAAGAAAATTTTTGAAATATATTCACTAATTATAAAATTCAAAATTAATAAATGAAACTCACAAGCCGGGGTTAAAAAGCTGCAAAATTCAAAATTATGAAGATTTTTTCAGAAAGGAAAAATCCATATTATTGCATTACAATTAACTACGTAAATAAACAAGAATTCTAGCAATTTGTCATCTTATATAATCATTGTAATTTTTCTAAATTTTTAAAGAAAATATAGTAAATAATTCAACTTTTTCAAATATCAAAACAATAATAATATTAAAAAATAATATTCTATTCAACTTTCATCTCATCTCATCTCAACTCACTATTCTAACCATCCCTAAGCTTTTCTTGTCATATTTGCGCAGATTCACCTTCTTAAGGTAGTTCAGTGCAATCAATGTGAGATCTAGACCTGAATATCTCGTATCAGTTTGGATCATGTGCATCAAAATTTTACTTTATGTTTATCTCTGTTCGAGCTCTAAAGTTAAAATAGAAATTTTGAAATACCATAATTTATGAAACAATCAAATTTTATGTGTTTATCTCTCTCCAAACCCTATGTGTTTCTCTCTCTCCAAGCTCTAAATTTTACTCAATTTTTTCTTTTTTGTAAGTTATTGTCAAATAGTATGACGTCTGAAGTACGTAGTAAAGAGATCAGCCAAACTACAAGTTAATTATGCTAATTAATGGCCACGTTTACACTTTCCCACTAACTTAATACATCATAAGGCTCCAAGTTTCAGTCCCCTTTGCTTTCGAGTTTAGACGTTGCGTCAGCGGATTACGAGTCAGGTAGATCGAGATCAACTACTAATCATACTTTTATTAATAAAAAACTGGGACGCTTGCGCATTATTTTAAATGTTTTTGAAAACTCAAAAGCTTGTTGAAAGAAGTGCATGGATTAAACAAGATTAGAAATCAAGACTAGAGGGACGAAGCTGCTAAGATCAATTAAACCTAATTCTAAGGCCAGGATTGTCGCAGTAATATATTATTTGGAGTGGCCACGCTCATTAACATATATGAGCGTGGCCACTCCAAATCGTGCAAGTCGTCTTTGTAAAAAAAGTGGACTGTCTTAAAAATAATATATATATATATATGTTAAAAAAGTCATTCTTATTTTTTTTTAATGGGACTCACTTTTTTTGTGATGAGTTATTTGATATGAAAATGATTATTTACGACGACAATAGACTAATTTTGATAGAAAATAATTATTTTGGTAGGAAATAACTGCCAGAAATTAATAAGCAACTTTCTTGTAGTGCTTATTTTAATTATATTTTAATACTATAAATAAATATATAATTCATCAAAGACAAGAAATATTCTGTTAAATTGATCAATACAGTGTAGAATCCTGCATATTAATCGAACTTGCTACTTTTACTATATATATGATAGATACAATGTTGAATTACCACTTTATCGACATAATTAATAATTAAATACTTATATTATACCTTAAAAATCACCAAATTAAATCTTAAATACCTTTTAAATATTCTAAATAATCTAACCTAAGTCGTATGTTCAGGAAACGTGAAACATGACCAATTATGAATCACTTATATTTGACCATTATATATAGGTTGTAATTACCCAGAGGACGATGAACGACTTATATATGATCATTTCGCTGCGGCCAAAATGTATCCGACTAATTATTATCTGTAATGCTTTATAAGTAATGCCCGATCTAAAAACAATTATTAAATAAATTTATAAATTAATGTGGTTTAAGTTGTGATATATTAATTAATTGTAAGGTTCTTTATATATATATATATAGCAATACATCATTAGGTTTTACATCGAATCGTATCAATTTCTATATTTATTTTTATAAGATGGTTTTGTAAATACATCACTGCTCTAATTAGAAAATTATAAAAAGAAAAAAAAAAGTTTATTTATTTTTTATTACGAGTCCCCCCAAAAACAATATGGATAAATTTAATTCTTTAACATTCTGTCGAGTTTTTACTAGTTTGGAAAATTTAGTTCTCAAGCATTTTAGAAGAAAGGATTATTTTTGCAGGATACAAAATCAAAGCCTAAATAAAAATTCTGCTTATCATTTCTAAACCACATGAACCTTGTTTTTATTTTTGATTTTTTCTTCTTTAATAAGTGTGTGGTTTATTGTTGGATTTAATTATTTTATTTGTATTTAGTCAATGTGTTTAAATTAATTTATTTAAATTGTCGTTTGAAATCATTTTCATTGAATAAGTTTCGAGACCCCGAGTTGAAAGACTAGATCTCATTTCTTTCCCTTACTTTTTCTTTTGAGAAAACCTTAAAGCTGGTCTGGCTGTCTAACCCCAAATAATAGCACCCCAATAATAGCCTTCCACGTAAGTCCTTCTATTTACATATCCTACACCCATCCTATAGAAGATCAAAAACTCCACAAAAAGCTTCTGTGCACTCATTGTCTTCCACCCCGACCGGAGAGACAAACCCAAAGAAATCAAGCTTCCAAGTTCTCGTGCCCCCTTCGTCTTTCACCTTGACTAAACCCAGAGAATACCTTGCTGAGCCGAGATGGGCTCTTTCCTGCCAAGCCACAACAGTCGGAGATCGACCCCCCGAGCCACAATGGACTGATCTTGTGACTCCCAAGCATCCATCCCAAACCCAGGGTCTTGAAGTGTCTTGAAGTCGTGAACGACGGGCTAATTTCAAGAATACTACCCAATTCACTCGTTGAGTTCTGTGTTTTTTCTTTTCTTTTTTGTTCGTTTGCCCTTCAACAGCTATGGAGCCCGAGAGAGCGACCTAAGGTGGAGTTGATGTTAGCAAGAAAATTGCAACGAGCTCAGCTAAGAAAATGGCGATGTGGTTTTCATAGGGTGATCACCACTCTATTTTTTTTTTCGGTATGAAAAAAATGAGATTTATGTGTTACAGTGGTGCTGGGTGCTATCGGTGGTGGTTTTAGGAAGAAATTGTGCTCTGTTTTTGCTCCTAAAAAACAGAGGTTTGTTAGGCGGTGTTTGGGCAATTTTCATGGTGATGACGGACTGATTTCAAGAATATTACCCCTTTCACTAGCTGAGTTCTTTATTTTTTTAGCGATGAAGCCCGAGAGAGCTACTTGCGATGGAGTCGACGGCGGCGAGAAAATGGCAGCTAGCTGAGCATTGTAGGTCTAAGAAAATGGCGGTGTGGTTTTCATAGGATGAACACCACTCTATTTTTTTTTTGGTATGAAAAAAATGAGATTTGTGTGTTAAGCAGAGATGGTGGTAGTCCCGCCTGTGATTTCCACCTACAATGCGAGCTGTAGGGATAGTGGTAAGTTGGGATGGTGGTAGTCTCGCCTGTGATTCCCGCCTACAGTGTCCGATAAATAATTATGTTAAGTCATTTTTTGAAAAAATGACGGTTTATGATTTAATGGTTACGAGGACCATTTTCTGAGAAAATAATTGGTTTATATTTGGGCCATTTTTTGAAAAAATTGAGGATTTTATTCATGACTTGGGACAAATGGGATTTTTTATGTGCGTTCGAAAATAATCATTTTCAAATAAAATGAGGGTTTTGGGTCACATACGTGCTTCGTCCACATGTTTGTTGGATGCATTATTGTATTTTTATCTCTTGGTTTGTTTGAGTGATTACTTACTGAGATTCACATCTCATATAGTATTACTTACCTTACGATACCGTTTTATGGTATCGCAGATTTTGATACAGATGCTGATGTTGAGCCTGAGGATTTGGCTCTGCCAGAGGAGTGATTTGGGATCACTCACTCGTGTTTGGGAATTGTTTCCCGTTTTGAATTATGTATTTTGTATTATTATGTTTTTATGGGATTTGTTTCCCTTTTGCCTATGTATTTGCTTTTTACTTTATTTTCATGGATAATTGTATAATTTTCGGTAATACTTTTATTTTGGTAGTCTCATATTTAAAATTCTGATACTTAGTTGATTTATTTAATTTATCCGTTACATTTTTGTTGTATATTTTCTGTATGTACACACACTTAGCACTTATCATTGGGATGTGTGACCCGTGTTGTCATCATCCCAAAATCACGAGTCCCGCATTTCCGTATGTCTGAATTGGGCGTCACAATGAGGTATTATTTTAAAAAAAAAAAGAGTACAACATTGAACAACAAAATTTGCGGAGGAAAAAAATAGTCAGTTGGATTACAACTATAGGATAATATCATCAATCAGGCCAACCATAAATACGCATTTCCTTTCCGAAAGACATATTATAATTAATTTATTATTCATTTTTTTATTAATTTATTATTAATTAAAAAAATCCAAAATTAAAAAGCTACCTTTCACAAAATTCCCTAAAAGCAAACATGCATTCGCTTATTTCACAAATCCAAAATTAAAAAATCCAAAATTTATTATTAATTAAAAAAATCCAAAATTAAAAATAGCTACCTTTCAAAAAATTCCCTAAAACGAAACAGACATTCGATTATTTCTCATGTCAAGAGAAAACACTAGTACTCATAGTTCTTGGGGTTATTCAAAATAAAAATAATAAAATTATAAAAAGTCCAGAAATAATACACAATGCACAATTTGGCAAAAGAGATGCTTAAGGATATCAAATTAATCTCACTTGTCTAGGGAAAATTTGAGCATATAGTGAGAGATAGATATATAGTTAAAAGTGATGAGTCCTCTAGAATTAAAAAACCTTTTCGTTTTAAGGCTATGTGGGTGGGTGAACAGGCCTGTGAAAACATCATTAGGGATGTTTGGGATGGCTGCTCTAATCCCTCTACCTTGGTAGAAGTTGAGGAATTAATTTATGACACTAGTAAACAGCTGGGTAATTGGAATAGAAACGGTTTTGGAAATGTTCAAAGAAGGTTGAATGACGCTCAGACTAGATTACAGAAGTTGAATGAGGAAGATCCTGCTGTAGTCAATAGAGATGCATAAATTTGGCTAGAGATGAGGTTCAGGTTTGCCTGGAAAGAAATGAAGTAATGTGGCGACAACGATCAAAGGTTTTGTGGCTTAAACAGGGGGACAATAATACTTGGTATTTTCACATGAAAGCCTCTCAAAGGTGGAAGAAAAAAAGGATTGTGAAGATTCAGGATGAGAGTGGGCAATGGCAGGAAGGGGCTGAGAGAGATAGGGTCATTCTGAATTATTTTCAGAGCCTATTCACCAGTTCCAATCCAAATGGTCCCTTGGATTTTTTGAATCCTTTGACTAGCAAAGTCTCAGATTAGATGAATTTGGAGTTAATTAAATATTTTCATGCTGATGAGGTGAAGGTAGCATTACAGCAGATGAATCCAACAAAGGCACCTGGCCCGGATGGGATGTCACCAGCCTTTTTTCAGAAATATTGGCATTTGGTTGGTGATTCAATTACAATAGCAGTTCTTCAAGCTGTAAATTCTGGTGTTTTCCCTAACTCTCTAAATCATATACATATTACACTCATTCCCAAAAAGAAATGTCCCATTCTAGTGACTGATTATAGGCCGATAAGTTCGTGTAATGTCATTTACAAGCTTATAGCTAAGGTTCTCTCTAATAGGTTGAAAACAGTTTTACCAAATGTTATTAGTGAGAGTCAGAGTGCTTTTGTCCCAGGGCGTCTTATTTCGGATAATGTATTAATTGCATATGAATTAGTACATTATCTTAAACAAAAAAGGAAAGGAAAAAAGGGTTTCATGTCTTTAAAGTTAGATATGAGTAAGGCTTATGATAGAGTTGAGTGGGGGTTCATTCAATCTGTTATGGAGGTGATGGGTTTCCATCAGAATTTTATTGCCATGATTATTATCTGTGTTAGGTCAGTGTCCTTTTTTGTTTTAATAAATGGTGAGGCTAAGCGTCCAATTGTACCTTCGAGGGGTCTAAGGCGAGGGGTCTAAGACAAGGGGATTCACTGTCCTCTTACCTGTTTCTTCTTTGTACTGAAAGTTTGATCTCTCTTTTGAGAGTTGCTGATTTGAGGAAGGACATTTCTGGTCTGAAAATCCACAGAGGGGCTCCCAATGTTAATCATTTACTTTTTGCGGATGATAGTATTATCTTCTATAGAGCTGAGGTGGAGGAGAATAAGAGAGTCCAAGATCTATTGGCCAAGTATGAAGCAGTATCGGGCAGAAAATTAACAAGGAAAAGATAGCGATGGTGTTTAGTGGTAATGTGAGTGCTAAAACAAGGGCTGAGATAAAAAATCTGTGGCGTAATGGTAAGATCCAGCAATATGAGAAATATTTGGGGCTACCACTTGTAATTGGCAAATCTAAGATTAGGGCTTTTCAGTCTATCAAACAAAGGGTGTGGTCCAAACTCCAATCTTGGAAGGAAAAGTTATTGTCACAAGGTGGTAAGGAGGTATTGATAAAATTTGTTGCTCTTTCGATCCACACGTATACCATGAGTTGTTTCCTACTTCCTTCTAGTTTTTGTAAGGAGTTGAAAAGTATGATGTCAAGATTTTGGTGGGGTCAAAAGGGTAATGAAAGGAAGATACATTGGGTTAGTTGGGGGAAGATGTGCCAAAGAAAGTCTCTTGGGCGGATGGGTTTCAAGGATCTTAGAAGTTTCTATCTAGCTTTACTAGCTAAACAAGGATGGAGGTTGTCTCAAGATGTAAATTCCTTAATGCACAAGC
This sequence comes from Pterocarya stenoptera, assembly GCA_003123785.1. Classification (NCBI taxonomy): domain Eukaryota; kingdom Viridiplantae; phylum Streptophyta; class Magnoliopsida; order Fagales; family Juglandaceae; genus Pterocarya; species Pterocarya stenoptera. The sequence goes on from QEOT01000205.1 coordinate 31,056, forward strand.
TGTTCAAGGTTAAATATTTTCCTAATACTAGTTTTTTGCAAGTTGGTTTGGGCACAAACCTTTCGTATACTTGGAGAGGCATTTGGGAGGCTTGGAAATGGTTAATGGCTTGGTGCAAATGGCGTATTGGAGATGGTAGGGCAGTCAATATTTGGCATGATCAGTGGATACCAGGCCACAAGTCTCTACTGGCTGAAGGGGCTGTTATAAGGGCAAACTCAAGGCTTTATACGGTTGATTCCCTTTTTGTGGAGCACGAGAAGGTGTGGGATATTAACAAGCTAAGATCTCTCTTCAATCCAAATATTGTGACGGACATCCTTAAGGTGATTTTGTGCCCAACGGAAATGGTTGATAGAATTGTTTGGCCTCATGAGAGGAATGGAAAATTTAGTGTTCGAAGCTGTTATAGGTTCATTATTGCTCAGATTGGTTCCCAAGTGGCAGAGGCATCAAATGTACAAACCCAACACATCCTTTGGAAACACTTATGGAAGATGAAAGCTCTTAATAAAGTAAAAAATTTTGCTTGGCGTGCCTGTAAAGAGGGTTTACCCACTGGTCAGCAGCTTGTAAAGAAGCATGTTTTATTTGATGGCACTTGTAGTCTATGTCTTAATGAAATTGAAACTCTTGCACATGTTGTGATAAATTGTAATGCTATTCATGAATTGTGGGCATTGTATTTACCTGCTGTCTCTCATGGTAATAACATGCCAGTTATGAATGTGGCACTGCAGTTTTGTGACAGGAAATTATATGATCAGTTGGCTATTTTCTTTTCTCTGATGTGGAGTTTCTGATATCGACGAAATAAGTATGTGCATGAGAAAGTAAAGCTCTCTCCAAAGCAGGTAGCCAACAATGCATTATCTACTCTGCACAGTTTTTAAAAGGTAAAACAGAAAACAAGGACTCAACTGAAGCACCATTACAGATGGCAACATCTCATGGAAGATTGGTTGAAATTAAATGTAGATGGGATAGTTTTTGCTGAACTGGGAAAATCTGGTATTGGAGCTATTTTAAGGGATGCGGCAGGGACTATTCTTATGGTAGCAAGTAAATCTGAATGTGAAGTGGATGAAACAGAAGCTATTTAACTACTAGCCATTTTTCAAGGTATGCAATTATGTGTTACAATGGGTATTTCAAAGCTTGTGGTGGAAAGTGATAGTTTGATTATTGTTGATGCCTTGAAGGATGACAATATGAGTAATTCTATGCTTGGTATGATGTATCAGGAGATTCAGAAGTTATCATCTTATTTGGTTTTTGTAGCTTCTCACATGTATACAAAAAGGGTAATATGGTTGCTCCTAAGTTGGCTAGGAATGCTATCATGGTTGATAGTATTAGTTTATGGTGGGATTGTATTCCAGACTGTATTTCTCAAGCCTTGTGGTTTGATAATTGTCTATAATCATTTTTCCATTTGATTAATGAAATTATCATTCCTATCAAAAAAAAGAAAAAAGATATATAGTTAAAAGCGTGCATGACTCCACAAGCTTATGCCTACGAGTAGGGCTGAGCTCCGACTCCGACGGAGTCGGAGCGAAAACTTTACTCCGAACAGAATCGGAGTCAGACTCTGATTGGAGCTCTGAACGGAGTTCGGAGTTCCGATCTCCGATCGGAGCTCCGACTATTTATTGGGCAAAATTTATGCCATTTTTCATCTTTTGGGCTCACTATTGCCCAAGTCCGAATCTGTAAAAAAAAAAAAAAAAAGGAAAAGATAAAAAAAATTTATAAATCCAATAGTTTAAAAACTAAATAACTTATAGTTATTTAGCCACCAATATTTGAATAAACATGTAGGATAAAACTTATATATATATATATATATTAATTACCAAATTGTAGCCACCAACATTCCATATATATGTGTGTGTGTGTAGCAAACTACTAAAAAACACGTTTCTTTCACCCCTGGCCTTGAAAATCATTTTAATTAAGTACAATGCATTTCAACAAAAAAAAACAAAACAAAAATGAAAATGAAGTATGGCATGCAAGGCACCTAGAAATTTCATGGTGGCGTACGTGGCCCATGTTTTGACTCTTTATATTGCTTTCTATGAGATTTATGCAAGTTGACCCATACATTATACATACACACACGGATATATGTAAATAATCTGTGTATGTTTATATTTGTTTGTGTATGTGTGCGTATATATATAAAAGAGTTGATCTAATAGTACTAATTAATGGACAACGTTGCATTAATACATTGTGACGAAAGTAGGATATATAATAATGTAATATATAACATGGCTCATATATTTAACACCTAAATTTAAGACAATTGCAATTTCATGCTTAATTAGAGTTTAACAACAATAATGTTATGGTTAAAGATGTAAAGAAAATTGGAAAGCAGTACTATTTACCATTGTAATTTTAACCATAATCGATCCCCTTATTATTATATATCTTTCTATGTGCATGGCATCATATGATAGGTTAAAATTTTAAAACAATAGTACTGTTTTGTTTTAGTTTTTGAAATGACTTTAATTACCAAAAAATAAAACTAAAAATAGTAATTATATAAATCAATAAATAATTAGCTAGCTTGGTTTAATTTCCTATATAGCATGGTTTATTATTCATCACATCATGCAGCTCGATCTAGCGATCTTTCGATTACCAATAATTTTCCCCAACCAGTAATGATGCTTCAATAATCACACATGAGGTGGATCATGTACGTGGAGACCGAATACCAACTCATGATCATCATGAGGAATATTGCCCGAATCCCCAATACCCAAACTCAACTCATCTATACGTTTTCATACTTATTCCTTCATTGAACATGGATCATGATCAATTGATCATGACCTTATTCTCCACGTACGCTTGCTTCGAGAGAAAAAAAAATCATATTAGCTAACATTCTTAACATTTCAAACTCCGATCGAAGCTCCGACTATTTATTGGGCTAAATTTATGCCCTTTTTCATCTTTTGGGCTCACTATTGCCCAAGTCTGAATCTGTAAAAAAAAATAATAATGAAAAGATCAAAAAAAATTTATAAATCCAATAGTTTAAAAACTAAATAACTTATAAGTTATTTAGTAGCCATAAGTTATAACAGTCTCATACATTGACACAGTGTCATTTATAACAACAATCTAAAATCTGAATCTGTAAAAAAAATATTGAAAAGAAAAAAACTAAATAATCATAAGTTATAACAGTCCCTTACAATCCCATTTAATAAAGATAACTACATAAATATTAAACAAGAATTTCACACAAATCTCAATGGTCTGTTGGTGATTGGTCATGCCTGAAATGAAAATAGAAAGTTGTAAGCAATAAATGAAAAAAACTGATAATAACAAATTGAACATGGTAAAAGTAGAATTTGATTCTCCATTTGATTCTTACCAAGAAATGGGGTTTCTCCAAGAAATGGGGTTCTCCATCCCAACTCTCAAGGGGCATCCATCTCAAACTCTCAAATTCTCAATCATCGGCAATTATGTTAGGGTTCACAATTAGGTCTATAAAATCATAAAAAGTAGAAGTTAGAAATATTAAAATTAATTAAATGAAAATTTAAAAGCATATAAACTTATAAAGTTAACCAATTCAAGCCTATAGCTCTCGGCATCAACGTCAACAGTATCTAGTCCAATGGGTGTTTCACTAATCTAATTCTATGTGCAAACAAGGGCCTTCATGGTTGACGGTGACAATGAACTCCGATAAGCATCCAACACGCGACCTCTAGTGCTAAATACCGACTCTGAGGCAACCGTAGTAATAGGAATGGCTAGCACATCTCGAGCTATACAGGAAAGGACTGGATACTTGGTGGAATTAACCTTCCACCAAGTTAGCAACTGAAATACGTCACTAGGTGCCTCGACAGCTTCCATAAAATATCGTCCAACCTAAGATGTACATTGCATAATATTACTCGTTGCAATGAGTTGATGATACTGTTGCATAATACGATGGCGTGTAAGCCCAAGTCTGGATGGGTCAGTATCATCGAAGGAAACTGTCGATCCCGTTGGCCTCGAATGTGAGGAGCTACCAACTGCGGATGATGGTTGACAACTATTGTTGTAGTGATGATATAAGTCATCGATATCACTTTTAAGCATTGTAATAAACTCTGCAACCTTCACTGCCTCGAGGATGAAATTTACCCAAAATTCTAGAATGGCCAACTTATATCGGGGGTCAAGGATCACAGCCACAAATAGTAATCTATTTATCTCCTTAATATTTCTCCAATATTTATCATATTTGGTCTTCATCCTCGTAGCCATAGCAGATAACAATCCCCTAGAATCAGTACAACTATTTTTCAAGTGGAAGTGAAGCTCTGAGAGCTCGATGAAGTACAAGTTTGCAGTCGTATATTTGGATCCAGATATCCGCATGGTTATCTCATAAAAAACTTGCAAAAATTGAATAAAGTACCTCACACTAATCCAATCATGTGCATCTGGTGCACTGAGCCTCTGTCCTGCTGACTCCAACAAAGCATATCTCAGGCCCCCATCCTTGACCTCCATTCGCTCAAACGCTCTTTGGTACTTCTGTGCCACATCCAACATCATGTATGTAGAGTTCCATCAAGTTTGAACATCCAAGCACAACATACTAGAGCATTCAATCTAAAGATCTTTTGCTATTGCCTTAAACTTGGCAAGCCTTTAGGGGGAACCCCTCACATATCGCACAATGTTGTGGACTCGGGTAATGGAAACATCAACCTCTTTTAACCCCTCAACAATTATGAGGTTGATGATATGAGCACAGCACCGAACATGAATAAAGTCATGGTCCCGAATGACATCATCATTCACTGTCGTGTTCTGCTTAAACCAATCAATTGCTGTTTCATTGGCACTAGCATTGTCAACTGTAATACACATCACTTTTCAAATCCCCCACTCCTTTAGACAATCATCTATCTTCGCCCCAATAGATGCACCTTTATGATCCACAATTTCTTTGAAACCAATAATTCTTTTATGCAAATTCTACTCATTGTCAATGTAGTGTGCTGTGATACACATATAGCAGACGTTCTGTACGGACGTCCATGTGTCAGTCGTAAATGACACCCTTTGACCAATGGTAACAAACATCTTCCTCATCTTCGCCTTTTCCTTCGCATGCCTTTTTATATAATCTCACATCATCGTATACTGTGATGGAATGGGAAAGTGTGGCTCAACAAAGTTTAGAAACTTTCGGAAGCCTCTTTTTTCGACTGTGGTAAAGGGCATCTCATCAATAATTATCATCTCTGCAAGCATATCCCTCAGTATCTTCTAACTGTATTGAGGAATGACCAGTTTCTTAGCATGTGTACCATCAGTGGCCGTAGAAGTTTCATAACTGAGGTTGGTCTGATCAGTGGCCGCCAATCCCTTCGCGATCTTATATCGTTGACAACCTTGAAGATGTGCTATCATCACACTGGTGCCTTGCTTCTTCAAATGATATTTACAAAGTTGACCACAATAGTGGCATCTTGCTTGCGAGTTTGCAATTTCACCAAGAATTTTGGTGAAATGCTCCCATATCCACGACCTTTTTTTAGAAGCCCATTGTGGTTGATCATGCTCAATGGGCATCTCTTCCTCTTTGTTGAACATATCCTCATTCTCACCCTCTATATCCATTGGAAGTGGGAGTCGACTACTCGCACAAGATGTGGTTGCTCTAGATGTAGTTACTCTAGATGTAGCTCCTCTAGATGTGGCTGCCCTAGATGTGGCTCTAGGAGTGGAAGTACCCACCGGTGTAGGAGTTGTAGCATTGGCATCCGCCACATCTCCTTGTGGACGATCGTTTCCACTAGGTCTATGATCCATATCACAATCAAAGAAGCTGCAAAAATAAATTATAACCAAGAAATTAGTTTAAAAAATAACAAGGCTATATTAGTTTAAAAAATTAGCTTGTAACCAAAATTCAAATATCGATGCTTTTTGACAAGGTTTGTTATTATCTCAGCATTTTCCATTTGAATCGCAAAATCAAAAGTCACAGAGCTCAAAACAAGGTTTGTTATTATCACTAAAATAGTCTAGGTATAAAGTTTGTAATCCCGCTCGAGCAGACTGTCGAGCGGGTGTCGAGCGGAGCTCTCGAATTCGACTGGTTACATAGTCGCTTGAGCGGACTGTCGAGCAAAAGTCGAGCAGAGCTCTTGGGTTCATATTAGCTTGAGCGGACTGTTGAGTGGGTGTCGAGTGGAGCTCTAGGGTTCATATTCGCTCGAGCGTAGTCGAGCGAAGGGTCGAGGGAACATGGTCGAGCCACAGTCAAGCCAAACCTCAAAAAGGACATTTTTTAGATGAAATCAAGCCAAACCTCAAAAATGACATTTTTGAGATGAAATCAAGCCAAACTCAACAAGTACAATTCAAATTCATCAGAATAACCACCTTTATGATCCGAAAATAACTAAATCTAGGTAATCCAAAAATAAACATAAAATTAAATCGAGTTTAGGTCTCGGAATCGGAAACATACCAAAGCTCAAATGCTACGGAGACTGGCCTGAGAACGAGACGGCGAGACTACGAACTACGAACTACGAACTACGGAGGCGCAACGAGGAACGACGGTGAGGGAACGAGGCGGCGAGATCAACAATCATTAGTTCAGACTTCAGAGAACTGGAGAAGAGAAGAAGAAGGAAGAAGGGGAAGAAGGAAGAAGGAGGGTCCTGCGTTTTGGACCCCCCGTGAGATTTAATGTGGAACGGCGCCGTTTAGCAATTTTTTTTAAAAAAAAAACCAAATGTAAAACGACGTCATTTAACATCTGGTTATTTTTTTTTTTTTTAAAAAAAATCGGAGTCGGAGTTCGGAGCTCCAGTTCACTCTAAACTCTAATTCCAACTCCGACGTCTTTTTCAGAACTACTCCGACTCCAATTCTGAATTTCAATTACTCCGACTCTGTCGGTGTCGAAATCGGAATGAAAGTTGGACAGAGTCAAAAATTTTGAAATTTTGCACAGCCCTACCTACGAGTAGTACTACGTCATACGGCTTCAAAATTCTAATCCACTTATTTGCTTTTTGAGTGTGTTTCGGAGTCAATGGAATCAATCACCACGGGCGCACATCACATGCGTACAACGTTTAAAAGCGTGCATGACTCCACTAGCAAATGACTACAAGTACTATGTACGTCATACGGCTCTAAAATTCTATTCCACTAATAAGTACAAGTGGGTTGGTGCAGCAACTTGTGTACCTATTATTAGTTTAATATTTTATTAAATCTTATTTTTTAATAAAAATAAAAATAAAAAATAATCGAAGAAAAAGAAGACAAGAAAGGTCATCTTCTTCCTTTTTTCTTCTGCTCGACTTTTGCAGGTCTCTGTATATCAAACTGTACATATTCCATAAAACTACCACATGTTTTTTTAACGGAGTTCCATTTGTACACTTCATTTGCAAATTACTTGAGACAGAAAATCGCAAGCATTCAATTAGAGAGGCAAAAGGGAGGCGGGTGTATTTCTTTTGTTTTATGGGTTTTACGGGAGTTGAACTGCTGCAATGGATGGAATTTTCTGTCGAAATTTTTGTGTAATAGACACTCAAACAGTCATCACCCCTACTGCTGGTCCTGTTATACGAATTTTGACTATCGGCTCCTCGATTGCGACAAGTTCAAGCCACCCACCACCTGCTCCAAGATAAAGCCTTATATCTTGGAGTACCTTCTCAATATTTTCCTCATTCAGCCAGTTTCTTCACCAACTATGGGTT
>QEOT01000205.1:49234-59285 GCA_003123785.1 Pterocarya stenoptera
ATATATATATATATTTACTTATACGCATATGAGTATATATACACTGATCAAGAGCTTGCTTATAGTTCGGATATATACTCTTTGTTTTTGGATGGCACATCTGATTTATTACTTAATTACGTCATTTTATTAAGACACAAGTTGCTAATTTAAATGCCTTGTTGACAATTTGTGAGTATTTTTAGAATATGGATTTGAAGGGAAGGTATCCATCAAAACCGACGTCTACAGCTATGGCATAACATTGTTGGAGATGATCACGAGGAAGAAACCCACCGACGACATGTTCGCTGGAGACTTTACTTTGAGGCAGTTGGTAAATGCATCCATTCCAGATAGAATGATGGAAGTTGTGGATGAAGGTTTACTAAGAATAGAAGAGGGAAGAGACACCATTGCCTTGCAAAGTATTCTTTCGTCAATCTTGGACTTAGGCTTGAGGTGTTCTGAAGAATTACCAGATACAAGAATGGATATCAAAGATGTGCTTGTCAAGCTTAATAAAATCAAGTCGACTTTCTTTGAGAACAGGAACAGGGTTACTAGACATACTTGACATCTTAATTTGTTTTGCATGTTTGTCGTTTTAATCTCGTGAAGTAATTATGAGTGGTATGTATGTAACATGTTTGTATCAACATTTATGCTTAAAGTAATGGCTTGAGACTCTACTCTTCTTCCATCTCTGTACACTTTTCATTGAGCTCATTTCCTTTATTACCCTGCGTAAATCCCTGCCAGAAGGTGCACAACCAACATTCTTTTGTTTCACAACCAAATTGAATGAGAATATTGACTATTGATCAATTTCTTATTTCCAAGTGACAGAGCAAAAAACAGAGAGAGAGAGAAAGAGAGAAGACTGACTTTGGAAGAATGAGAAAATGGTCCTTTCATTCAAAGAATCAAAGTCTATCAAAGTAATTTTATTGGGAGATTGTTAGGGATTGTGTTGTTACATGCACAATTTGCAGAGAAAAAGGTAGAACCATTACCTGTTTCGCATCCAACATATACGCTGGAGTGAGATTCTCAATTTGTCAAAATCTAATGCATCCACACCCACACTAACAAAATTCATCCACCCTAACAGCATTGGCATTAGTTTCATCAAAATCATCTCCAAGATTTAGTTAAAAATACATGTTTTACATAAAACTAAAATATTGGATTAGTCAAAATAATAATATAATATTATTTTTTAACAATAATATTTTTTAAAAAATTTATAACAAAAAGCATGAAGGTGCAAAACCAAGCGCCTCCCTCATCCCAAATAAAGAAGACCGAAAAATCTGTAGTAACAAAATAGTGGCTAAAAAATGACTTCTCGTATTCTTTTCCAAACTATATGTTCTGCAATATAAAATAAATCAACGTGATTATAACTGATACCAGGCTCCAATACGTTTTGAGGAAAAACCAATAAATTCCCGATTCTTTACTCTATTCTGGTATATAAAGTGTAGCTTGAAGCACAATAGGGTTGACATCTTAAGCTAGGAACTGCATTTTTAACTTCTATTCAAACTTAATCATTGTAACTAGACTCATTCTCCATGGATTCAAGATGTTACGTCAAACTCTAAATTTTTGAATAATCTGAGGCCTGCTTCTTCTTTTTGTTTACGGTTTATTTAGTTTTGATTTCGCCAAATTAGCTTTCAGGTAATTTTCATGTAATGGCTTTTATGGTAATTATTTAATCTAAATTTGAAAAAAAAATTTCCTCGTACTTTGTTGGTTGGTTTATTTCTGTAATTTGGATCGTCCTCAATTATTACACCTATGTTGATGCCGAAAAGAAACGAAGTCTTGGTGGGTTGTGTTTCATGTTCATCAATTGCTATTGTTTTTCAGTATTCATGATATTCCCGCCTACATTGTAAGTTATGTATAGAGATGTTGGTCTGCATTGATGATCAAGGTAAGCATACAGCATATGCTAATATCTATACGTTGGATTTTTTGTACAATAATGATGTTATTGCATTCTGATTATTTATAATATTATATTTCCATAATACTCAAGAAGCTTAAAGTTAAACTCATGCATGCATTTTGAATTTTTATCAAGAAGCGCCTTAATTCTCCCTAGTGTTTCTGAGCAGTTGCTAGTGGAGGAAGTGCGGTTTTACACAACAAATTTAAGTTGGTAGGGTTTTGTGCTCTGGTTTTGTTTTGTGCATCTGAGTTGTGGTTGTGTTTATGAGTGAGGGAAGGAAGCTAAGGCCAGTCGACAGTGTTTATTTAACTGCACCAAATGGATGGGTAAAGCCAACTGTATATTTCATCTTGCTAACCACCTGCTTTGTCCAGCACATGACATTTTAGTGCAGTGGCAGCAGAAATCAAACTTCTCCCATGTGAAGGTTGCATCAAGTAACCACCTGAATTTGTTTTATTCATTGAGAATTTATATTTTTATTCAAATCTATTTTTAGGAAATACTAGCCAGGTGAGTGATGGTACTGAAGCACGGCAATGTAGAAGGGACTTCCTATTCTTGACGTTTTTAGGTACAAATTTCCTTAGAACATAATAATCTAAAGTGAATAAATTATTAGCTTTGACACACACATATGTAACTTGGAATTGGTAAGAAACCATGAATTGGGGATTAGGCTAGTGTTAGGTAATCACATGAATTAGTTTTCATTCTCAAACTAGTAGAAGTGAAAATGTGCTTTTATATTTCTCTCTCTTTGTTCTTTTAACAATTAAAAGACAATGGAGACGGTGGGAGATATGTGAGGAAACACTTCTTGTTAACAAATGCCACAATTTATACAGTTGATTTCAAAGAACAGAGTTTTTAGTGTACATGAGCTGAACCGGTAATGTCCTAATAGAGTTTATACAGTTGATTTCAAAGAACAGAGTTGATTTCTACTCCTACCCTCTTTTGTGTTCTCACTGCAGGCTCAAGCATGGGGGTTGCAGTTGTTTTTTAAAGAGGTGATTGTGTGGATGAGCTAGGCAATGCTAGAGAAACTAAAAGTGACAATCTATAGTCGAAAGATGCCCCAATAGATGCACTCTGTGTTTCATTGTATTACATATCAGATTATGCTTTGTTTCAGTGTATTCTGCAGTGTTTTAATTTTCGGTGATGGGCTAATTTTGTTGAATTAGATGTGGAATTGTGGAATTGTGAAATTTCTGGTGATGGATAATTATTATTATCAAATTAGAAGAAAAAAATTATTAAATTAATAATATTTTATTATTATTTTAAATAATAGAAAGATAATCCAATGTAGGGGAATATGTTTTGAGTGGAATTAGGACTTTACATTTGCATAATCCAATACAAATGCTCTTAAAATGCTGCTACCTGCATGAGCCAATGCCAATTTCTTTTGCACAACGTGTTGGCAGTGTTTTAAAACACAATTGGGATCTCTCTCTTTTTCTCAAATAAATTATATTTTTCCTTCATTTTGAGAATTGTCCAGATCGCCCTGACACAGGCAAGGCCCAATTCGAGGCCTAAGCCCAATATTTATATAGAAATATTCTTTCTAGCAGCGTTTAATTGACCAAGACGAAAGAAAAAGGAAAGCTCCTTTCCTTTCTCTACGGCCAAGTCTTGGAGTACTCGAAAGCCTCATCTACAAGAGGAGCGTGAAAGAAAGAAGATATAAGAAGATGTCTACCAACAGTTCCGCATTTACGGTACATTTCTTGCACCGTACAGGATTTTCCCAACCTCTTTGTCTCTGTCTTCCCCACATGACAACAGGAAAAGAAAGGGAGGAAAGAGTGCGCAAAATATTGCTGTTGTTGCGCCGCAAAAGCTTCGTACAATATTGTCTGTTCGTTTGAACTTATGTAGCTACTATAAAGATATGACAAACTCTTTTGTTATGATTATATTAGAGATAGAATTGTTTCTGTTACTTTTCTATTATTTATGTTTAATTTTAGTACTAGAGTTGTGTTAAGTATGTTACTTAGATATTTAAAATATTTCTTTCCCGCCTATTATACATTGTATATAAAGCATTTCTACTTTAATGTAAAAGTACAATTCTGAAGTAATACAAAATTGTTTTCAATGCTCTGCATCCTTTTGGTATTTCTTTTATATCAATTTAACATGGTATCAGTTTGAAAAATATATTTCCGCACGCAATGGCTGATTCTTCTTCAGCATCATCTTCTTCCTCTGTTAATCCTTCCTCTGATTCATCCAGTCCTTACTATCTTCATCATGGAGATAGTCCAGGATCAATCTTTGTTACTCAAGTTCTCATTGGTGACAATTACCATACTTGGCGTAGATCCATGCTAATGGACCTAACTGCCAAGAACAAAGTTGGTTTTATTGATGGCTCCATTGCCAAACCAGTAGGTACGTCTTCTCTTTTTCATAGCTGGACCAGATGCAATAACATGATTCTGTCTTGGCTTCTTAATTCTCTTTCTAAAGAGATTGCTGCCAGTGTCATATATGTCGAATCTCTCCAAAGCTCATTTTGCATAATGTTTTGTGTGTACATCTTTTCAATTCAATCTTCTTTCTGTAAGCCAACGAACCAAATCAACATCTTGTTGTTTGATTTTTTCTGGTAATGCTTGCTATATACAGGACCTCACCCATTGGAGAATGATTGTGAAGGGTAAAACCAAAGGAGGATTATACATTCTGCAAAAATCAGATGATCATGTTACTCATTCTTGTAATTCAAATTTCAATTCTACTTTTATTTCCCATTCTAATCATTCTGAGTTTGATATTTGGCATAAAAGGTTGGGTCATCCATCCTTTTCTCGAATAAAATTGTTGTCATCTGCTGTACCTATTGCTTCTATAAATAAAGACATTCCATGTTCAATCTGTCCACTTGCTAAACACAAAAGATTGCCATTTCCTTCTCACAATGAGCATATTTCTTCATGCCCTTTTTAACTTGTCCATTGTGACATATGGGGCCCATTTCAATCTCAGACATTGGATGGCTTTAAGTACTTCTTAACCATTATAGATGACTTTTCTAGAAGTACTTGGGTTTATTTGATGAAGTCAAAATCTGACACTCGAGTGCTATTGCAGAATTTTGTTAATAGGGTTGCCAATCAATTTGATTACTCCTTCAAAGCTATAAGGTCAGATAATGGCACTGAATTTACTATGCCTCTTTTTTTCTCTTCTAAAGGCATGGTTCACCAATTATCTTGTGTGGCCACTCCTCAACAAAATTCAGTTGTTGAAAGAAAGCACCAACATATTCTCAATGTTGCTCGTGCTCTCTTTTTTCAATCAAGTATTCCTTTATTTTTCTGGTTTGACTGCATTTTTACAGCAGTTTATCTCATTAATAGGATTCCTTCTCCTTTGCTAGCAAACAAAACACCATATGAATTAATCTTCAAGAAACCACCTTCATATTCTCATCTTAAAGTTTTTGCTTCTCTTTGTTATGCATCTACACTAGCTCATAATCCATCTAAATTTGCTCCTTGAGCTAGAAGGTGCATTTTCATTGGTTATCATTTTGCTATTAAAGGATACAAACTCTATGACCTTGATAGTCCTACTGTTTTTGTATCTCGAGATGTTGTCTTTCATGAACACATCTTTCCTTTCAAGTCACTAAATCAAAATCTCAATGCTTTACCACATTCTTCTCCTGTTTTTCCCGCACTTATTCTTGATCAACATGTTTCTTTTCAATCAATTCCAATGAGTTCATCTCTATCTGACCCTTCAGAATTCATCCATACAGATCCTATCCATATAGAATCTATCCATACAGAACCTGTTCCTACAGAATCCACTCATACAGAACCTGCTCCTCCAGAATCCACTCATACAGAACCTGTTCCAAATCAATCGCCACCTTTACAAGATCATTCTCTTCCTAGAAGATCTTCTCGAGTACATAAACCACCTGGTTATTTGTAAAATTTTCACTGCCATTTGGCATCTTCACAGGCTTCCTCTTCTCCACCTTCAACTGGAAATTCTGGTTCTTTATCAGGTAAGCAATATCCACTTTCTCATTTCATTGGTTATTCTCATTTGTCATCTAAACACAAAGCCTTCACCTTAGCTTTTTCAACTTTTGTTGAACCCAAGTTTTATCATCAAGCTGTCAAAATCCCTCATTGGAGAGTTGCTATGGCTGAAGAAATTCAAGCCTTGGAAAACAATAACACTTGGACATTAACTAATCTTCCCTATGGAAAGAACCCAATTGGATGCAAATGGGTTTATAGAGTAAAACTAAAATCTGATGGGACACTCGAGAGGTACAAAGCAAGATTGGTTGCTAAAGGTTTTACACAACAAGAAGGAGTGGATTATTTTGACACTTTTTGTCCTGTTGCCAAAATGGTCATTGTCAAGTGTCTTCTCTCCATAGCAGCTGCAAAAGATTGGCATCTAATTCAATTGGATGTCAACAATGCCTTTCTTCATAGAGATTTGTTGGAAGAAGTTTATATGTCCTTGCCTCCTGGTTTTGGTGATAAAAATGATACAAGAGTTTGTAGGTTGAACAAATCCTTGTATGGTTTAAGGCAAGCATCAAGACAATGGTTTGCTAAGTTTTCTTCTACTATTCTTGATCTTGGTTTTAAACAATCCAAAACAGATTACTCTCTTTTCACACGACTGCAAGGTACCAGTTTCATTGCCTTACTAGTATATGTGGATGACATTCTCATTGCTAGCAATGATATAGAAGTTTTCAATCTTTTTAAAACATTCCTTGATCAGAAATTCAAGCTTAAGGATCTTGGGTCTTTGAAGTATTTTTTGGGTTTGGAAGTTGCAAGGAACAGTTCTGGTATATCTTTGTCTCAAAGGAAATATGCCTTAGAGATCTTATCAGACACTGGATTCATAGGTTCTAAACCTGTGAAAACCCCAATGGAACAACATCTCAAGCTCTCTCGAGCTGATGGTGCTCTTTTGGAAGATCCTAAGTCCTATAGGAGATTGGTGGGCAGACTTCTTTATCTTACTATCACATGGCCATATATCACTTTTGCAGTTCACATCTTAAGCCAATTTATGGACTCTCCTCGACTGCCTCATCTTCATGCTGTTCAAAGAATATTGCAATACATTAAACATTCTCCTGGCCAAGGCTTCTTTTTTCCTACTAGCTCTAACCTTCACTTGACTACTTTTGCTGACTCAGATTGGGTTGGTTGTCAGGACACTCGAAGATCCATAACAGGTTTCTATATTTTTCTTGGCACATCCCTCATTTCATGGAAATCCAAGAAGCAATGCACAGTCTCTAGATCCTCAGCTGAATCTGAATATCGAGCCATGGCTAACACAGTTTGTGAGCTTGTCTGGTTACTTTCTCTGCTCCATGATTTACAAGTTCCTCATTCTCAAGCTGTTGCTCTCTATTGTGACAACAAGGCTGCTATTCATATTGCCACTAATCCAATGTTTCATGAAAGAACAAAGCACCTAGAAATAGATTGTCACTTTGTTCGTGACAAGGTTCAAGCAGAAGTTGTGAAGCTCTTTCATGTTTCCTCTCATCATCAATTAGCATATTGTTTTACTAAACCATTAGGATTTCCTTTGTTTTCTGATCTTGTATCCAAGCTGGGCCTTATCAACATACATACTCCAGCTTGAAGGGGGGTATTAGAGATAGAATTGTTTCTGTTACTTTTCTGTTATTTCTGTTTAATTTTAGTAACAGAGTTGTGTTAAGTCTGTTACTTAGATATTTAAAATATTTCTTTCCCGCCTATTATACATTGTATATAAAGCATTTCTGCTTTAATGTAAAAGTACAATTCTGAAGTAATATAGAATAGTTTTCGATGCTCTACATCCTTTTGGTATTTTCTTGATATCAATCTTAACAAATTATTATACTTGTTTTCGCTAACGTTTTTCTGATTTCAAAATAGTCCGATTAGCCATGGATAAAGGCTGTTACTTTTTCTTCTTTTTTTTTTTCCTTTTGTTGAGGGCCGGGGGTTAGTGGGTTATAAATGCTATTTTTCACTTGGTTTTATGACAGATAATTTCGGGTTCATCGTCGATGGCTCGTCGACAAAATTTAATGGAGATGGGATATGAGTTCACTATAACGGTACGGTCATGTTAGTGAAAAAAAGCTTTCTTTATCTAGGATGGAGCCTGTTAGAATATTTAATGAACTGAATAAATTTATTCTTCCATATCTTGTAAACTTGAGCATGGTTACAAAGCAATTTCCTATGTTTTGATTTTCTTCTTAGGCAGATGCCATTATATCCAGGCTCAAAAGTACCGCTCAATTTGAGGTGGAGGCTCATTCAACACTGTTGATAACTATAGATACAGTATGCCTTAATTCCCCTTTAGTTACTACCTTTTTGATAATTTAACTGATTTTAGCATAAACTAGATCCTTCTTGTACTTTCTCATAAGTAATACCTGAACAACCGGTTTTCTTATTTTTCTGTGCCTTGATTGCCCATAAGTGACAGCTCTAGTAATTGATGAATCTATCTCCTTTTAAGAGCCGAATGGGGACTAGGTCTTTTGATACCTACATACTTGAGTTGCAATGCAGTTGAACTTGCACTGAGCATGCTTTATAAATTAATTGCTACCACATCTATTATATGAGATGGCTCTGTAAGATGAGTATGGGAAGAGGATATGTTTTGAGCCTATTCTCCGTCTTGTTCACGCAGTTTGTCTAAATTGCCAAATTTTATTTGTTTTTCATCAATAATCTTCTTGATAAGTTTTAATCATAAATCCCACTTCTAACTGGCCATTGTTTTTCAAAAACAATTAAAAGTTTAAGGGGTTATAATCACCTTATAAAGTTTATCTGGTGGACAATCTTCTCTAAGTCCATCAAGTAAAGGCGTCCAAGTTACAAGAATGTATAATAATCCAGGCAATGGATTTTTCCTCGATCCCATGCAAGATTGACACTTCTTTTGAACATATGTTTTCATATCTAATCATAAAACTCTTGATTAGATATCTAATCATAACTACTACTTGGATCTTCTACAAAGAATAAATATTATGATTGATGTTGCCTCGGCCTTAGACTATATCCACCAAGGTCAATTGGAATCTATATTGCATTGTGATTTGAAGCCGACAAATATCCTTTTGGACTAGGACATGGTTGCACATGTGGGCGATTTTGGCATTGCAAAGATTTTAGTCGAAAACAAAGACGCAACACACACCAAAACTCGTGGTACCATTGGCTACATCGCACCAGGTACATACATACATGAATATGAATTTACCCTGCTTGTTTAATTATCAAAAGGCTAAATAATAGTATGCTGATCTTACAAATTTTTGGTAACAACATGCTTGGCAATTTTCCTCGTCTTAGCTAGTCTTATAGTCTATAAACTCATGTGAATATGAACTAACAAATTCACATGACATGAATGATCCCAAACAAATCTAAACAAGTTGAAACTTTTTAGTACTTACGGTTAGCATTGTGTACTTTTTTAGAAATAATCATGTGGAATGCTTTATTAGAAAAAGGACGGTCTATTCATTTTTTTGTCCATCAACATTAAGAAAAAATACATTGCCCAGTCATAGAGTTGTGAATTGCGGCTCGCTTTGGCCACGACGTGAGTGGCTCTATTCTGGCCACTTGACAACCACCAGGTGGCCTTCTATTGATTCCCACATGAACAAACCTCATTTGATCTACTGGAACTTAACAACACTATCAATGAACTCGCTGGCACACTAATGAACTCCCCGATTCTTGAACATGATGATCAAAAGATGAATGCTTAACAAGTCACAAAGAGAGAAAATGACTTAGCTTTTAATGCTTAACATGTCACAAAGTGTTCTCTCATAAAAAAAATATGCATTTATGAAAATATTAATGCCTAAGACCTTCAAAAACTCGAGGAGGACGAGTAAATCTGATTCATAAACCTCTTTAAAATTAAAGTTAGGAAAGTTTGCTTGATTGGGACGTCTCATGGTTCACCATGTAACCTAGCTGCGCATTTCTAGTGATAAGCAAAATATCATCCTTGCATGACAGAACCTCTCATGAGACGTTTAGCAATATT
>QEOT01000205.1:66796-119215 GCA_003123785.1 Pterocarya stenoptera
CTTGCAGTCAGGATTTTTTTTTGTTTTTTCTGGATGATATATTAAAGAAAGGGAAAGGGATCAAACAAAGAGTGCATAATAGTATGATCTGAGAGAGGGGGGGGGTTGTGGATGAAGTCAACAAATTGGTCCAATCCCATTATTTCACAATCCAAGATATGGGCCACCCAAAAGGGCTATTTTCAATTGCAGTTCTGGTTTGGTTTGCCTTCTGTAAGATATATATATATGTATGTATGTATTTACTTATACATATATGAGTATATATACACTTAAGAGCTTATAGTTCTAATATATACTTTTTCCTTTGGATGGCGCATGTGAATTACTTAATTGCGTCATTTTAATAAGACACGAGTTGCTAACTTAAATGCCTTCTTCGCAATTGTGAGTATTTTTAGAATATGGATTTGAAGGAAAGGTATCCATCAAAACTGATGTCTACAGCTATGGTATAGTATTGTTGGAGATGATCACGAGGAAGAAACCCACCGACGACATGTTTGCTGGAGACTTTACTTTGAGGCAGTTGGTAAATGCATCCCTCCCAGATAGAATGATGGAAGTTGTAGATGAAGGTTTACTAAGATTAGAAGATGGAAGAGACACCATTGCCTTGCAAAGTATTCTTTCGTCAATCATGGACTTAGGCTTGAGGTGTTCTGAAGAATAACCAGAAACAAGAATGGATATCAAAGATGTGTTGGTCAAGTTTAATAAAATCAAGTCAACTTTTTTTGACAACAGGAACAGGGCTACTAGACATACTTGACCTTAATTTGTTTCGCATGTTAATCTAGTGAAGTAATTATGAGTGGTATGTATGTAACATGTTTGTGTCAAAATTCATGCTTAAAGAAATAGCTTGAGACTCTACTCTTCTTCCATCTCAGTACACTTTTCATTGAGCTCATTTCCTTTATCATTTCCTTCATGCTCACCCAACATTATTTTGTTTAAATTATGTTTCTGTTACTCTTAATTACCAAAAAAAAAGAAGAAAAGTCTATTTAAGACCAAACACAGTAACTTTTTTACATTGAAAATACAAAGTTGCTTGTGAAATTTCTTTAACCAGGAGAACCGTCCTCAGATGGGTTGAAACTTGAAAGTGGTAATCTTTAGTAAAATTCTCAGATAAGCAAACAAAGAAAAGGAATTGAAACTCGAAAAGAGTTTTAGAGAAGATATCAGAGTAAAGGAATCCAAAGTGAATGAGAATGAGTGAGTATTGATCAATTTCTGATTTCCAAGTGACAAAGCGAAAGAAACAGACAGAGAACACCGAGTCTGAGAAAAATGAGAAAAGGGTCCTTTTATTCAAAGTTTATGAAGTACTTTTATTGGGAGTTTTTAGGGATTGTGTTGTTACATGCACAATTTGCAGGGAAAAAATTAGAAGCATTACCTATTCCAGATCCTGTATGGCTAAGAAGATATCTCCGCATCCAACATATACGATCTTGATCCAGCCATGGATAAACAAGGATTAGCTACTCAGGGATGAGTTTCTCAATTCCTCAAAATCTAATGCATGCATCCACACACACGCCATCAAAATTCATCTGCCCTAAAATGGATTTAAAATTACCTCTATGATGGGATTACCTACGCGAAAATTGATGGATCTGACTTGAGACTACTGACAAAATAGATGGAACTTAACGTTGAGTTTGCTTTATGGCATCAATTGCTTGGCTCGAAGAGGTAGAACGAAATTAAACCTGGTACTTCTCAGAGATGCTTAGAGCTTTCGTAAACTAAACCTGGTACTAACTTGCTAGCGATCACCCCTTTTTCTCCCGACGATTCTTAACCAAAATTTACAAATCGGAACAAAAGCTCCCGTTGTTTCGTTCTTTGTGACTTGTTTGCTTGTCGGGGATCAACCGCACGGCTTTAAAATTTTAGATTGAAAGAAGTTTTTCTATTTTTTTTTTTTTAAAGAAGCTTTTCTATTGATTTAAGGTTTTGAGACAAATATTTCAATTATTTCAACTTTGCATTATTTTGATTTCTAGGTTGTTGGATATATTTTAATGTTTTGTATTTGAAAATAAAGTTAATTTAAGTTGATTGACAGGTTTTATATATTTTGATGTATAGATTGTTGGAGGTTAATTATAAAAATGTATTTTAAAAAAATGCATTAAAAAGTATATAATAAATTTTAAAAAACAATATTTTATTAATATACATGCCATATTATTAGCAAATTTGAGTGATAAGTCAAAAGCAAAAGATGCCATATTATTAGCTAAACTTTACCTAAACCCAATATTAATGCTCTTTGCTTGGTTTTTTTCTTGAAGGGTAAAATTGGCATGTGCTTCTTTGAGGATTTTTCTTTTTCTTTTCAAAGGTTTGGTTTTGTAATTGTTAGAACAATAAGCGCTATTATTAAAAAAGATATTTACTATTTAGAAATTATATGCCTAAAGCACTTTTAAACATGTTATATTTATTTGGAAACAAATTTAAAAAATATTTTTTAATATAGAAATGACATAAAATGTCATTTAATTTTTAAAGATAGAGACTATATCCTTGATCGAAATCAACTTTTATAATAAAAAAATAATCTAATAAAATTTCAGTAAATATAATAAAAAAAAAAACCATTAAACGATGTATAAGTGAAATAGTAATACAGTTATGCTTAAGATAAGGGAAAAATTGTAATTATATAAAAGTTATATAGATATTTTCATCAATTGACCCTTTTCTTAAAATGTAATTACCTTCTGTAATGTTTTGAAAAGTAAAAAGCATATTTTTTTAACTTTTTATATTAAAAAGTAATTTAATATAGACGTTGCTACGTCCACAAAGGATACCGAAATCCTCTATCGATCTGTAAAAATCTTTTTTTATTTTTTTTACTTTTTCTTTCACCATTTTTTAAACTATTTAGGTATTTTTTTTAAAAAAAAAATCACATATTCATTTAAAAACACTTACTTAATCACTAATTAAAAAAAATTACAAAAAAAAATCAGTAGGAAATCCTTTGTGAAACTAGTGTTTTCCATTTAATATTGTGGTAGCCAAATAATCTAATTTTATTATTAAAGTATTTTTAAGATTATTTAATCACCCAAACAGGTTTGGCCCTAGGTGTAGGACTGAAAGGGTTTAAATTTTGAAGGGATTGTTTGATTTTACGACGATGTCTGTAGGGTTGACAATATGTGACACAACCCGTTAACTCAATACGAACACGGTACGATAATAACGGGTTTGAGTTTAATCTTAACGGATTGGAGTCAAAACGAATTGACTCGTTAAAACATGATTGCTTAACAGGTTAATAACGAGTTAACCCGTTTTGACCCTTTATTACTTATTAAGAAAGTTAGAGTTACAATAATACCCTTATATCTAAAAGTAAAATTGTTAGAATTTTAATTTTGATATTTTTATTATTTAGATTGTAATTTTAGACTTGTAGTTAATTTTATATTTTTTTATAAATATTGTGATTTTAACAATTATATAAAATTATGCTAAACTTAATCAGGTCAAATAGGTTAATTTCGAGTCTATTCAACCCCTTGGCAGCTGTAGGGTCAAATTAACAGCCTATAATTTAGCCTCGAAATAAAGCCAAAAGTCAACCTAAGAGATAAAGTCGGGATAGAACAAGCTGACTCAGACTCCTAAGAGGAAAGACATACAGACTCCTAAGAGAAAAGAGATGCAGACACCTAAGAGGAAAGGAACTCAAACTTTTAACAGGGAAAGACTTCACAAGACAAGTTGGACCTCTATATATATGAGGGGATCCCCCACAAAACCAACGAACTTTCCAAGGACTCTCCACACAAGATATCTCCACATAAACTCCACTACAACTCCAAAGGATCTTCCCTAATTTTTTCTATTATATTGTGAGATATATGAGGCCATAAGGGATTGTAAAAACATCTATTATAGTGGATTTCGCACCCAAATAATCCGTAGACGTAAACATTATGCCGAACTATGTAAATTTATGTCTCTCTTTATTATTATTCACTTATTTGCTATTTACTTTATGGATAAATACGAAGAGTATGTATCAAAGCTCGAATCATTTCGTGGGCCAAGGATAATTTTTTCCTCTATTCTGATTTTTTGTGCAAATTAAGGCATTAACAACAGTTTTTTTAATTTTTTTTCTGTTTCATTACTCTTTCTTTTTTCTCAAATAAATTACTTTTTTTCCTTCATGGGAATTTTAGAGCCCCGTTTAGCCATGGAGTTCCATTTACTGATTTCCTGTCGTTAACTGAGAGGTATATTGTCAAGATCGCCCCGACACTGGCAAGGCCCAAGCCCAATATTTATATAAAAACATTCTTTCTAGCAGCGTTTAATTGACAAGTGTACGAACCTGGACAAAAGCAAAAGGAAAGCTCCTTTCGTCTGTCTACGGCCGAGTCTTCGAATACTCAAAAGCCTCATCTACAAGAGGAGCGTGAAAGAGAGGATAAAAAGAAGATGTCTACCAACGGTTCCGCATTTACGGTACATTTCTTGCACTGTACAAGATTTTCCCAACCTCTGTCTTTGTCTTCACTACATAACAATAGGAAGAGAAAGGGAGAAAAAGAGTGCGCATAATACCGTTGTTGTTGCGCCGTAAAATGTCGTACAATATTGTCTATTCGTTTCAACTTATGTAGCTTCTATAAAGATACGACAACCTCTTTTGTTACGATTATTGTACTACTTTTCGCTAACGTTTTCCTGATTTCAAATTGGTTGGATTGGCCAGAGATTAAAGGCTGTTATAAATGTTATTTTTCACTTGGTTTTATGACAGATAATTTTGGGTTCATCGTCGATGGCTCGCCGACAAATTTTAACGGAGATGGGATATGAGTTCACT
The DNA here is from genome assembly GCA_003123785.1 of Pterocarya stenoptera. Lineage (NCBI taxonomy): Eukaryota > Viridiplantae > Streptophyta > Magnoliopsida > Fagales > Juglandaceae > Pterocarya > Pterocarya stenoptera. The sequence goes on from QEOT01000205.1 coordinate 71,670, forward strand.
ATAATGGTATGGTCATATTAGTGAAAAAAAGCTTTCTTTATCTGGGATGGAGCCTGTTAGAATATTTAATGCACTGAATAAATTTATTCTTCCATATCTTGTAAACTTGAGCATGATTACAAAGCAGTTTCCTATGTTTTGATCCTGTCTCTTAATTTATTATTCCTTCCATTCAGTTAAGTAATCGATAAATTGAGTTGATTTAACAGAGCTTCACAAGATTAACCGGGCTTGTGAATTAGAGTGCAGACATAGATGAGAAAGTTATTAGGAGGGAAAAGCCGGCAGATTTGGTAATGGCTCTAGCTGAAGCGAAGGTATATTTAATTGTTAGCTCTCTCTAGCTGTTGAACCTCTAGGAATTGGAGTTCAATGTTAACTGTATGCATCTGTGTGCATATATAGTACACCTCATCCTCCACTAAAACATTAACTCTGATTTATTTTACACGCCGGCCGCCCGCCCGGGGGGGGGAATCTTCTTTTCTATGCGTAATTACCCTGCGGTTGTATAATTTGAACTCCTTTCCCTGTAATTTCGTTTACATATATTAAAGTTTTCAGCCCCCATAAATTATCATGGGAACGTCATTTGTTCCTCATCTTTCTGTGATTTTGGGTACATTATTTGTGTTATATAAATGTATGATGATAATTTTCATTAAACCTTCTTATTCTGATTTTCTTCTTAGGCAGATGCCATTGTATCCAGGCTCAAAAGTACCGCTCAGTTTGAGGCGGAGGCTCTTGCAACACTATTGATAACTGCAGATACAGTATGCCTTGATTCCCCTTTAGTTACTGCCTTTCTTATAATTTAACTGATTTTAGCTTAAACTAGATCCTTCTACTCTCTTCAGGTAATACCTGAACAACTGGTTTTCTTATTTTTCTGGGCCTTGATTGCCCATAAGTGACAGCTCTAGTAATTGGTGAATCTACATTCTATTTTTAGAGCCGAATGAAGACCAGGTCTTTTGATACCTACATACTTGATTTACAATGCAGTTGAACTTGCACTGAGCATGCTTTATAAATTACTTGTAAGATACCACAACTATTATGTGAGATGGCTCTGTAAGATGAGTATGGGAAGAAGATATGTTTCAAGCCTATTTTCCCTGTCATGTTCATGCAGTTTGTCTAAATTGCAAAATTTTAATAGATTTTTCAGTCAATAATCATCTTTATAAATTTTAATCACAAATCCTACTTTCTAACTGCCCTTTTTTCTTTCCAAAAACACTTAGAACTTTGAGGGGTTATAATGACCTTATAAAGTTTATCTTCTGGACAATCTTCTCTATGTTCATTGAGTAATGGCTTCCAAGCTACAAGAATGTAGAATAATCCAGGCAATGAATTTTTCCTCTATCCCATGCAAGATTGACACTTCTTTTGTACATAATTTTTTATATCTAATCTACACACAGCCTGCTGGGTTTTGTGCTGGCATATTCATCTCGTTTCTCACAGCATATACATCCTTTGCCTTGTATGATTATGAAGATGCCACTTACTATTTATAGAGCCTCTTTGGCTTTTGTATTTTTTGCATGTAGAGATCATTCATGGTTATTTCTTACTGCTCCATCTAATTGATTTTGAGGTGGTGGTGTATGAAGGGATAATCAGAGAAAAACCATCCAGCAAGGAAGAAGCACGGGAGTTTATCAAAGGTTTGCTTAATGCGCTTCACTCTCACCATTTCTCATTCAAAAGTTGAGCTGTATTTGATGTCACATCCCTGTGGGTTGCAGGATATTCTGGCGGTCAAGCAGAGGTGGTAGGATCTGTTCTTGTAACCAATCTTAAGACTGGAAAAAGAAAAGGTGGATGGGACAGAGCCGAGGTAATGGTTTCTGGCACTTTTATTTGGATGTGCTCTTCCTGATGAGTGAATATTACATGATTTTATGCCCACCTAATCTCAGGACATGTTAAAAATGTATTTATCTATGTATGAAAAGGGTATTGTTGCTGTTTTACATCATATCTCCTTTTCTTTAATCAGTTTGTGTAGGATTCACCTGGGTTTTTGTTATTGTAATGAATACCGTTATTGTTTTGCATATAGAGATCTAAATTTTAGCATGTCTACTCACTTCCCTTTAGAGGTAACCATGTAAATTAGCTTTGGAAAATTAATATATTTCTGCCTGGTGATATAGGTTTATTTTTATAACATACCAGATGAGGTCATTGATAGCCTGGTAAATTTCTTAAGATCCATATTCTCTGCTATCTGATATTTTTTGCCAGGAATCTTTCTTTGCAAATATTGTTTTTAACTTCTTCCTTCTTTGTTGACGAACGAGCTGCCCTCAGATCAACGAGGGATTTACACTCAATGTTGCTGGAGGTTTGATGCTGGAACATCCAATGACATTGCCTTTTGTGGAAGCAGTGGTCAGCAGAGCTTCCTCTCTCTCTCTCTCTCTCTCTCTCTCTCTCTCTCTCTCTCTCTCTATTAGTCTCTCACATACACACATCCCCACACTTTGGAGGAGCTAGTTTTAGGCACCACACTATTATGGATGGCACCCAGACTATTTAAGTCTTTCTGACACTTAAGCCACTCCAAAAAACTCGCCTGACTAGTGATCCACATCCCCAGTTAAAACCTTCTTCTTTATGCTCCATCAATGAGTTCTAAAATTCTGCTTTATATTTCTGGTGTTCTAACAAATGGAGTTTCTGCCACACTCTCTCTATCAGGCATTGGCATGTTAACTCTTAACCAATGTTGTTGATTTGGACCATATTATGGTTTTGTTTGGTCTATCAAGGGGGCTGAACTGATTTGCATTTCTTCCTGAGTCGATTATAACATGCAAAAGCTATGATACATTAAATAATTTTTCTTGTCACTTGCTAGGAGTTGTTGCCTCCCTCCAATTCCTGTGACATAAGCTCTGGTTTTGATATTTGGCAGGTGGGGACAACTGACACCGTTATGGGACTTTCTAAAGCTCTCACAGAAAAATGCATACTCGAAGCCCTATAGTTGTAGTGGCCATAGATTCTCTGTCAAAACCCCTCGCGGGATGGAGCTGAATCTGTAATGTTTTCAACCAGCATTTCAAAGTGGTCTTCAAACCCTGTTCTGATACAAAACTACAGATTGTTTGGTCATCATTTTTTAATCTGAAGTTATAGTATGTCTTCTGTTTCTTGTTCACGAAATTTTTGACCATTTTCTCTTTTGAGTTTGTATCTTTGAACCAAGAGATCTCCCACTCTCACGCTAAGCCAAGAGGAAGAAACAGATGTTGCTTTGATGATTGCAGAGTATCACATTTGGGATACCTTTTATGCTTTCTCTCTCTCTCTCTCTCTCTCTCTCTCTCTCTAATCTTTTGTTTCAATTCTCTCTGATCAAAATCCTTTTATTACTGCTGCGACTACCAACAAAAAGCTAGAATAACTTCTTGTGATGGGGGTATTCGGGAATTGGGGTGGGATTATGATGATCATGACCAGATTGGCTTTGCTCGGTTTCACGTGATTCCCACGGTACGGCTACTGCTTGCGGTAAGCTCAAAACTTTCAACTTGAACTTTCAATTTTAATCTAAAGTACTTATAGTTGAACTTTCTGAACTTTCAACTTTAGAAAATGTATGACTATCTAATCTTACTCATCAAAAAAAATATGTATGACTATATCATCCATGGGATCATGAAACGCGTGGCACTACACCCATAGGAGGAGCCAGGGATCGAGGGGCAGTTCACTTTGGTTTCCATAATGATCTCAATTTTAAGGTAAAGTTTCCATACGTTTTACATTGAGTCATATTAAATTCTAAATTTATTTTTGTAAGATTTAATTAGAAAATGATAAAAAGAAAAACATTTAACACGACTTTTCAATGTAACGAAATTTGTGCATCAAGAAAAGAGAATAATTAACGTTTTAGTTCTGCTCTTTATTGAGGTATATTTAAAAGAAAAATGGATAAATTTAGTTCTGCATTTTAGGTTTAAACATCGACATTGACGGACTAACCTAATAATTAAGAAGAATGCTATGATGCCTTTTAATTTGTACCACTCATTTTGCCTATTTGATATGGCACTACATAGCTTATTAAAAAAAGTTTAAAAATATATATTCAATTTAAGATGGCGCTCAAAACACAAAAAGATGAAGACAAAATCCTAAATTCCCTCTACTGTTTTATGTTTGTATTTTTAATTTTTGTGGTAAGTCATGTGACAATGCAGTAACACTACAAGAAATAAGGCTTTTTGTGACCAAAATTATTTCCGGCGACTAGTATTTTGTCACAAGTCAATAATTACTGTTGCAAGGCTTCATTTCCAACGAGTGGCTAAATCGTAGCAAAACCCTCACTTTTCCAGACGTGAATTCAACGCTGCAAATACAATTGTCGCAAAATGTCAATACAATTGACACAAAACAGACATTTTGCGACAATTTTTATTTGTGGTGATTCTAATTTTACCACAAAAACTCAAGTTTTAACATTTCCGTTTCTTTATTTCCGGCAAACAAAAAGTTGAGGCCAAAAACCACTTTTTGCGGTCAAGTCTTTTGCGGAGGAATAAATTTTGCTCGTAAAATGTCATTCTTCTCATTTGTGCATCCTTTATTTGCAACGATTAGGAATTTGTACCCTACTAGCTAGCTTGCACGCATATCTTCAGCTAGCGACATATCTGATTCTTTAAGGGTTAATTCCATTACAATAGCTTACAATCCCCGAAAATGAATCCTTTTCCCCGTTCCACTTTCTCCTCTTCTACACCGAGAAACTTAGGCTCATTTATCCAATTGGTATTAAGAGTCCATCACATGAGCATTTTCTCAATCAATTTGAGACAATTTATTTTTTTTAAAGGACTAGTTTGGTTATCATAGGCTTGAATCCCCATGATTCTATCCCCTCTGAACATTTCAATTAATGTTTAATAGTTTGACATGACTTGTAATCCACTGCTTGCAACTTTGCTGTCTATATGCATTTCTTGGCTAATCTTAAACTTACTAAAAAAAAGTCATTAATCAGAAGCAAGTTGGTTTTGCTAAGGCAAGAAGAAATTAGTTTTTGAAGATTTTATATTCACTACATTCTCGTGTTGTTGACATCACATATTTTCCAAGAGTAAACAGAGGAAATTGAAGCCTTTTGACGTAGATAAGGATCAATATGTAACGTAGATCAAAATAAGTAATCATATCAAACCAGACCTTCTGATCACTTGAGTCTTGAATGAATCCAACAAATGATGAATGCTACGAACTTAGTCGATATGGTGATGCATGAGAGCACGTAAATTTCTAAAGGCGTTGGTTCTTCGAGATTTATATTAGTATATTTTTACTTAAAAGTGGGGATAAATAAACATATGGATGGAGTGAGTTTTGCAGTATTTATTATTGTTAGTCATGTGAGTCTCTCAAGGAGCATTAAATAATCAATAAATATGGTGAACCAATTTTATATATGTATTGATGATCTTGTTTTTTTTACTCTAATCATGTTGTGGAAGTCACCAAAAATTCATTCAGATTCTAGCTAGCTCGCCCGTAGAACAATATTAACGACATTCACTACAACAAATTTTAGTTTTAGGGACTAAATTATTTAGAGACGAACTAAATTTTGTCCTTAAAAGTAATTATTGGAGACGTCTCAAAAAATGGATGATTTTATAAAAACGTTCAAATGGCTAAATATCCGTTCGAACTAGATCTTCTGTGACGAATTAGGTCATTTCAAAAAGTCAAACTCGTTCGAATGGCAAAAAATCCGTTCGAACATAGAATTAATGTTTGTTCGAATGGTTTATAATTTGTTCGAATAGTAATCTGGGGGGAAGTAATTTATTTTGCCGGAGAAAGTTCAAATCCGTTCGAATCTCAATTGGTTTGTTCAAACGGGAAAGATTTGGTGGGAAAATTTGGCGGGAAGGTTGCAAGATTGTTAGAACTACACATATTACGTGCAAACACAACATTTATGCATTCAAACGGATCATTTGGTGGGAAATTAAATTAGAATTGGTGGGGATTTTTTTAAACCTTGTTCGAACGGAACATAAAATATTTACGAATTCATAAATTAATTTTATGTAATTAATGTAAAAATATTTTAGTGATTTATTTTATGTTAAATAAGATTTTTAGTTAAATAAATATTACTTATAGTGTCATTTTTTATATTATCGTGAACGTTAAGGAAAATGAAAAAAAAAAAGCATAATTAGCAATAAACAAGCTAGCAAACACTACAAATAAAAACCATACATTAATTGCATCTCAAAAATATAATGTATGGCGGGAATATAATGTATGATTATTTGAATATTTAAATTAATGATACAAAATACAAATAGTCATAATTGTCCATACAAAAAAGTTCATTTAATGCAAATAAAAGATATATACTATTGGGCCAGATCGTGTAGCACTGCCTCGACTCCAGCAAGACGTGTCTCGATATCAGTCACTCAAGACATGAGTTTTGACTCAGTCTCTGCGAGGGCGACCCGGACTGCATCAATGATCTCTGATGTCTGTGCGCGTATCTTTGCACACACGATATCTGCAATCTCCTCACAAGTAGCACTAAGTGATGCACTATGTGTAGATGCCTCACCAGACACACCCTGCGCACCTCCCTGAGTGTCGACCGCCTCTGTAGTGGGTGAATGAATACGAAATCTAGAGTGTCCGATGCAGACAAGGTCGTCGAGTTGATCAGTCCAATCGGCTCCTGAACACACTCAAACGCATTTGTCCTAACTCCTTTCGCTAAAAGTAATGGTGTGAGCAGGACTCCAAACGGCAATATATCTGTCATAAAATATTTTTGATAAGTAAAAGTATTATATATATCAAAAAGAGTGAGCAAGTATACTAAATAAAATAAAACTCTACCTGTCGTAGTATAGGTGGCCTTTGAAATTATCCTAGTGAATATATATCTCGCTTGGTCGATAGACACCCCACGAGCGACCCGTAACATAAATCGTGCTCGGTCCATGCTCACCTCAGTCTTGTGCAGTCGCGAATGGATGTTGTTGGCTATTATAATGTTCATGGTCTTGAAAAAACTAGATAAATCCACTTGTTTGATGCTCTTGCTCCCATCATAGGAAAGAGCATCTGGACCCACAACCAACTGACGGACCTCATGATCAGCAAGCGATCTAATCAGGCATCACAGTATCTCATCAAGATAGTTATCCCGTTTGAATGGTTTCCATAAATATTTTATCCATTCGAACTTCTTACGAATACCATTCCAACGGAAAAAAACAAATTACGTTAGTTATTATTATATTTGTTATATAAGATAGTATATATGCTTCTTCTTTTTATAGAAACAGACTTCATTTCATTCAATAATCGAAGTTACAATTGTGACTTATTAGTACAGAAAAATCCATACTATAAGCCAAACTACGCATCTGCTCTGGGGCATCCCGGCACACATTGTGTCGGACATTGTCTTAACTTCTCAATAACTCTCTTTTAAAAGAGAAAACGCTCTGTAAAAAATAGAACTGAAAAGTCCCCTTCATCCTCCCAAGGAGGAGTACGGGACACTGTTGCTATGGACAACAAGTCAAATAGCCTATTATATCTTTATTAATAACTAAACAACAAAAACTACAAAACAAACACAACAAAACCAATAGAACCACAAGCACCAGCATGAACCCAGACGGCACGCCCACCGCAAGCATCAGCTTCACGAGCCCAGACGGCACGAGCACCCAGCTCTCGCATGTACCACACTGTCCGACGGTAGCATCGCCCGCCATTCTCAACTAGCTCTTGCCCCAGATTACGTCCAATCTAGTGGCTCAACACCTCACTTGGGATAATAAAAGGGTTGAATAAACCCCTAACACAAGGCCCATCCTAAACAAAAACCCAGCCACCGCCCTCAACCCTTTTTTTCGTCTAGGGTTCATCTCAAACTATCAACTACCGCAACTAGGGTTTCATCTCAAAATATCAGCCCCCGCCCCTAACCTTTTTTCTTTTCTTTTTTTCTCTTTTTTTCTTCTGCTGTACCCGTGACCCCCTCCCTTTACTGTTTTTCTTCTTCCTCACAAAAACCAGCCAGTCGATGACCATCGCACCAGGCGACACTCATCACAAGCCCGGCCATCTCAAGGCCTTCTGATTGCCATCGTACAGCCACCCATCGATGATCATTACGGCCACCCAGGAGGCTCCAGCAGGCTGCAACACCGGCTTCCAGCCAATGATGACCATCGCGACCACCGGGCGCGACCACCAGGCAGCTCAGCAGGCTACATCCATCGCGAGCATCCATCGCACATAGCACGACCATCACGGCCAACACGCATCGTACGAGCACCACTCCAGACCCAATCGGCCCATCCAAAAAGTATTCAAACAAAATACATCAGCGGCACCAAACCCAAAGGATTTGTGGGTTTTTGATGGAGAGCAGAGACGAAGAAAAATTGATGAGAAGGGATCACCTCCTTTATTAGACCTAAAAAACAGAAAAGAGAACAAAGCACAAACTAAAAGTTGGGAAAAACAGGGATTGAGGGGGCAGGAGCCAAGCTCCCACCCCCTCAAGCTCGGTGATGTTTGGGGAGGTTTTTTTTTAGAGAGAAGGTGGAGATTCTCTCTCTAGGTTTTTCAGTCGATGAAACTATATAGTATATATGCTTATACTACTTATATATATATACTTATACTACTTATATAATACCTATATTTATATACTACTTATATATACTTATATACTACAATATATTATACTTATATATACAACTATATAATTATATACTACTATATATATAATATACTTATATATTTATAACTATCATATAATATAGTATATACTTATGCTAATACTATATAGTATACTTATATATAATATACTTATATATTTAATATACTTGGCTAAAGTTCCCCAAGACGTGAAAGATCACATAAAAAATCGTTGCTTGGTAATAAGCTACATCCCAAGAAACTAAATATAACATGTTAATTTAAAGTTAGTGTTTATTTATAACAATTGTTTATAATTTTTAAAAGGACGAGTTTGAACTTAATTTTGGCCGACGAGAGGATCGACAAACTGTTAAGGAATTGATGTCGAATGCATTCCAGAGGTATAAAAGTCTATGCCATGCACACTATCAAAAGTTCAGTACTACAATAGAGGCGTATCCAAATCCATTCCATGCAATGCCACCAAACGAATGGGAGAATGTTTTGTGATAGGTTTGAAAATCCTACTTATGAGGTAATTTCGCTGCTATCTTTTTTTAATAGTATATGATCAATGTATTAAACATATAGACATAATATTTTTTTTAGAACTGGAGTATTGTGAACAAAACAAATTGATCAAATTTAACGATACACCATCATGCGGGTTCTCGATCTTTTCATCATTTGTCTAACAAAATGGTAAGTTATTCTAGTCCCCGTTAAATATTAACATATAATACACTTTTCTGATTTAAGTTCTAATATAGATTTCCTTTTGCAGAAAGAAGAAAGTCATGCTGACTATGATCTGACCCAATTGTATGCTAAAGCACAATCGTGATGGTATTTGGACCAATCTCGAAGCAGAGGCAAATTATGTAAGTTTAAATTTATTTAATTCCATTATCTAATAATATTTTTATTACTTATACTAACTTTACTGTTTTTATTTTTGTAGGAAAAGATGATTTCTCTTAAGGAAACTTATGTGGATCCATCTGATGAATCATATGTCGACGATGCTCAGATCCTTTCTCAAGTTCTTGGATCACGTTCTGGATATTTGAGGGGTTTAGGAAGTTGCGTGAAGCCATCATCAACATCATCATCCTTTTCTCGAGCCAGATCGAATGACGACAAGACTAAGGAATTAGAGGAAGCAACACTCGAGATAGAATGATTGAGGTCCAAGGAAAAAGAGTTGCTGACCCGAATAGATCAAGCAGCAAATCTTGAGGTGAGATTAGAAGAGAGCTGCAGTTGAATAACCAAAAAATTTTTGAACAGTTCCAGTCAATCGTGATGTCCCAAAACTCTATACCACCACCACAGTCTTAAAATTTATTTTTTCTTTAATTGCCTTTCTATTATGATGTTCCAAAACATTTGAACAATTGTGATGTTTGAATTAAAATTTGTGTAATATTAGTATGAAATTTTTAATTAAATTCTGTTCTGTATGATTAATACTGTTTGAACAGTAAATAACTTGTTTGAACTGTTAATTACCATTTATAAATCCATTCGAACAAGAACAAATCCATTCGAACAAAAATTAACGCATTCGAACGACAATTGAGAAATACAGTCTGTACGTCCGTTCGAATAATAAAATATTTGTTCAAAAGCCATTTATATGCAAAACCTCGTTCGAACGGAAAAAATTTCAAAAATAAATAATTGGTTCGAATGGACATAATTTATGTTCGAACACAAGTTATTTGAAAAATTTATTTGTTCGAAAGTATAAAATCTGTTTGAACACTCCGTCCGTTCGAACAGGTTCAAATATGGTTATTTGTTAGAATCAAAATCTCTTTTAGTTCGAACGGTAAGTGTTGGTTGGAACTCAACATTATTCCATTCGAATAACTTATTGAGATGAAATTGGTTCGTCTAAAAAAAAATTCCTTTCAAACAGTTTCGACTGATTCTGCTCAATTTTGTTCTTAAAAATAATTTTTTAAGACAAAAATTTTGGAAGAAGTGTATGGATTAAACAAGCTGATTAGAAATCAAGACTAAGAAAGTCGACCATATATATATAAAAGAAAATTACAGATTTTCGGGTCCACCAAATATTGGTCCTTGACTTCCAGTGCTCTTGTCTGATCATAACTTTAGGGGTAAATTATTACAATGTATCATTTCCACACATATTCAAGTGCAAAGACTAAGAAAGTTGACCACAAAAGTAGACAGACGTAAGCCGTGATTCACGGATGCCGGTCTGGAGGAAAGTAGATAGACGTAGCCGTGTATCTTTACCAATTGCTGACACGAAGTCATTCTTAAAAAAATATATGTAAAGATATTATCAGTTAAAATATTAAATAATATTAATATAAATTTAAATATTAAGTATCAAATAATGTTTATATTATAAGAAAATTATTTATTTGTGGCTTGTCATTTCTTGTAAAAATAATTATTTTTTAATAAAATGAGTTTATTTTCGTCATAAATAGTTATTATTGTCACAAATAATCTGTCGTAAATGTTCATTTTTCTTATAATGTTATTTATAAGCTCTTTTACATCTTGCAGTACTTTATATCCTCGTAGTCAAAAGTACTCAAGTTCGTGTAAGAGCATCCACATGCGATGTAAACAAAATTACTTGTTAACCCTCGTCTCGGATATGTTGGTCAGGAACAATGTTAAACGACATTAATTTTAAATAGCTAGTCATTAGGTGAAAACATAAACAGTAGGCCAGTAATTGCATGCAGCGGATAATTACAAGTCAGGTAGATCCAGAAGTACTACGACTGATGATCATTAATTTAAATATTTTTGAATACTCAAAAGCTTGATGGAAGAAGTGCATGGATTGAACAAGCTGATTAGAAATCAGGACAAAGAAAGTACTTGACCATATATATATATATATATATATAAGAAAATTACAGATTTTCGGGTCCACCAAATATTTTTGATGGAAATAGTTTCATTTCATTAATGAACCGAAGTTACAACTGTTGACTGATCAGTACATGGAAATTCCAAACACTTTAAGCCAATCTACGCAGCAGCTCTGGGGCTTCCCCACACACAAATTGCTTTGTGGCGGACATTGTCTTAACTTCTAAAACTTTCTCAGAACAGAGAAAGCGTTCTGTAAATCAGAACTTGCAGGCCCTCAATCATCCCAAGCGGGATGAGTATAGGACACAACTATGGACATTAAATCCAATAGCCTATTTCTACTAAACTAAAAACTGAAATAAACTGAAAAAATTACAACTAAACACATTCACAACAAAAAAACCACAAGTATTGGTGAGACTCCGGACGACACGCCCACCGCAAGCCTCGGCATCTCGAGCCCAGATTGAGCGAGTACCCAGCTAAAACACGGACCACAACAATCCGGCCGTGCTATCACCAGCCGTAACTTCGCTCACCACTCTCGAACAGCTCTTGCCCCGGATTACGTTCAATCCAAAAGTTCCGCACCACACTCGGGTCAACAAAGCACCAACAGATTAAAACAAACTAAACAAAAACTAAAAGCTGGAAAGAAAATAATACAAACGATAAAAGCCAAAAACAAAATACGGATGAACAGTAACCGAGAGGTAGCAGTGTTTCGTGCAGGTACTGTTCACGCTGGGAGGAAGACCGTCGATCAGACCTTGAAGCCCCGGATTCAGAGGTTCCACCGAAGCCGAGCGTGACGTCGGTGACGGCCTCCTCGGTGGTGCGTGATGGCCACGCGCCGACGTGGTCCGAAGCTTCGTCCCGCGCGTGCGGGCTACTCGCCACCCCGACGAACACCGGATTTGGTTGGCTTGAAGATCGGCGGCTGGGCTTTATGCCTGTGGGGCGCGTGTCGACGGTAGACGGCCGGAATGACTCGAACGGAAATCCTCCCTTATTTGGCTTGAAAAAACAAAAAAACAAAAAAACCAACTCACAAAATCGTATCCCTAAATAAACTAGACAGAGGGAGGGAGGGAGCCGAAGCTCCCTCCCCCTCACGTTAGATATGGTCTTCGAAGGCTTCTGGGGAGAGATTTGACTTCACTTGTGCGAGAAGAGAGTTCGGGGGTCTGTACAGCTATTTCTATTAAACTATACAAAAATTTTTCGGGTCCACCAAATATTGATCCTTGACTTCCAGTCTATTACAATGTAACATTTCCACACATATTCAAGCGCAAAGACTAGGAAATTAGTTGCCCTATAATAGGAAAGTAGATAGACGTGAGGCTTCGTCTAATTTTCTTATTCGAGTTATATGGGCAGGTTTGGAAAGGAAGATGAGAATTTTTAGTTTTAGATAAAAATTTAAAATATTATTTTTTAATATTATTATTGTTTTGAAATTTAAAAAAATTGAATTGAGATTTGAAAAAGTTGAATTGTTTATGATATTTTGTGTGAGAGTTTGTGAAAGTTATAATAATGAAATGAGATGATAATTTTATATCTCATCCCAAGCCCCAAATTACCTGCCGCATCTAACCAACTGCCGTACATAACACGATAATATTAAAAAGAGTAATTTTATTCATCATTTCAATTTTTATTATCCTCTTATTATTTCATGATGTAGTATTAGATGATTGAAAACTATTTATTATATCTATTCTTCGAGTTAACAGCCTTAACAACACACATGATTTGTTCAGAAAAAGCAAGTCATGTGTGAAGTAGAGCTGCTGATTAAATTTTTTTCTTGTGATAATGACTAAAGGACGTATAATAGCCCATGTGGATCGATACATTTGCAGATGAAAAGTTAAAACAGACTACGCGTTGGCCGGAGTGGAAGGTGACCTAAGAAATCACCTTCAACCATTCATACCTGGCTAGATAGAAATTAAAGAAATGACACACAACTTATAATATTTTTAAAAGTAGAATATTTATGTTATAAAAATATTGTTTATTAAATATAATTATATAAAAAGTCGTTGAAATTATTTCATCATGTCAATTATTTTCTAAATAAAAATAGTAGATTTTAAAACAACCTTACATACTTCATATCTCCATGCATTCGATCCACGTTTATATAACGTTATCACTGTTGACTTCATGATTGTTAAAAGACAAACTTAATTATTTTAATTATATTTTTACACTTCTCGGATTAGACTACTATAAATAAATAAGTTATTAACATAAGAAATATTTAGTTAAATTGAATATATAACGGGTAGAACCAAGATTCGAACTTTGTATTTTTACTACGATACTCCATTTTATGTTTATATTTTAAATTTTTTTAATAAGTCACGTGACAGTGCGTTGTGGTGCCATCTTATAAAAGAGTAAAATAAGTTATATAAATTAGGGAGAATAATAGCATTACTGAATGATGAAAGACAAATGACGGCTAATAGCCGGACGTATATTGACTTGCATGAACAATGGTTGACTTCACTTCCCATATGTTAGTAGCTTAACACCCGTTATAGTCCGGATCACTACTGTCATTATTTCACGCTTCTACATGATTAACATTCTCCTAATTATTCTCTCATTTGATTGCTATGGGGGTTTCTGTTTGGCGTTACTGCAAATTGTTGGTGAGAATTTCTTATTAGCTTCTCGCATTTGATTTTCTATGAGTTTAGACGTGGCAATATATATTTACATATATATATATATGATTTGCATATTTTTGATGACGAACGCGTTAGGAAGGATAAGAGAAGAAGGTAAAGCAAAAATGTGGAATCAATCACATACAACATATGGTTTACCTGGTTTGGTAACATGCTTATATTAACGGAGCTATAAAGGATTTTATTCAAATAGAAATTAAAGATACACTGTGGCCATACAAGGATTTAATACAATATATATAATAAATCCTAATTAATTGGTCAGAGCATATTAATAAACCCTAGTCAATGGGTCGGGTCAAACCAAGAGCCAAAACGGACAAAAAAATTATCGACCTAAGCCTTCACTCCATGACTCATGTCTTATTCAAAATCTATCAAAATATCTATCAGGTTTAGTCATCACACCGAATCGTACACAAACAGAACCAATTAAGCTCCACACTGAAAACTTTACACATAGAGTGAGAGAGAAAGATAGCTAATGAGTAGTCAATGACTACTTACGAGTAGTACCACGTCATAGGGCTTCAAAATTATAATCCACTAATTTGCTTTTTCAGTGTGTTTTGGAGTCAATCACACGCGTAAGAGAATATTAACAAGGAAAATGATATACCCACCGAGAGTGGGTCTCATAATATCCACTAATTGTAATTTTTTTTTATGTTTATAAAAGAAATATTTTTTAATGAGTTTATGATTTTTTTTTTAAATATTTAAGGGATTTAAAAAAAAGAAAAAAAGAAAAATCATATATACGTCTGGTCATAGACGTGATCTTTAGCTTGTGGCGATTGACTCCACTAACTAGACGTCTATTAAATCTTAGTAAGCCCCATATGTGGATCGATTGTTTTGCAGATGAAAACAGACTACATGTGGGCCGGAGTGGAATGTGGCCTAACAGGTCACGTTTACCTACTCATAATATTTCAGTAAATTATAAAAAATGGACATAATAATTTTTTATAATTATGTTTTAAAATGAGAATATTTATATAAAGTTAAGTGGCTGTTAATTTGTTATTACAAGAAGTCATATGAAGAGAACTCACATGAAATAATGGGCATAAATTGAAGAGCGGTGCTACTCCATTGCTCAAAGTAGTCTGTTCAAGCTTACCGCTAGGTCAAAAATATTTTTTTAATTTTTTTATACATATTTTTTTCTCATTTTAAAATATTTTTAAAAAATATAGATAAAAATATCAATACATTAATAGCGATTTTCTTAACTATTAAGTAAAGAAAAAAAATTAAAATATATGAGGTCATGTCAAAATGAGTAAACAAATTGAGTGAGCAAATATAATTGTATGGAGTACTAAGAGCTCCTTAAGTTCCGGTAAGAACTAATTATGCATAAATTTGGGAAATTGGAACTCTTTTTATGGGTGGTATAGTATCTTCTGATTTGAGTTTGTGTCTCTTCGCAATATTTATCCATCCGATAATCATATCAAATCAAACCTTCTGATCATGACTTGAAGGAATCCAACGTCAGATAACGAATGTTATGAACTTAGTCTGGTGAGAGCACATAAATTTCTAAAGGAGTTGGTTCTTCAAGATTAATTATATTAGGATTTTCTACTTAGAGTGGGGATAAATAAACATGGATCATCGAGTGAGTTTTGCAGTATTTATTGTTATTAGTGTGAGTCTCTCAATTAAAGAACATTGAATAATCAATATATATATATATATAGTGAACCTGTTTTTTATACGTATTGATCATCTTGTTCTTTTACTCTAATCCTTTAAATTGATCATGTGGCTCAAGCCGTAGTATATCAAACTGTAAAATTCTTTTTACAGCAATACTGACATTTTATATCGAACCATATCAATTTTTAAATTTATTTTTATAAAATATTTTCTCTAATTAGAAAATGGAAAAATGAAAATAATTTTAACGAGATTTGTGCATCAAGAAAGGAGAATTGAGTATTTCTGAAATCAAATTTGCTCATTCTCGGAGTTTATTTGTTTTTTATTTCGAGTCCAAAAAAATGAAAAATAAATATGGATAAATTTAATTCATTAACATTCTGTCGATCGGATTTTTACTATTTTGGACAATTTAGTTCCGCATTTTAAACGACACTGACGGACCAACCTAATAATTAACTATAAATGATTGGTAATAGCTGGACCCATATTGACTTCCATGAGCCTTAATGGTTGACTTCACTTCCTTTATATTAGTAGCTTAACACCGGCACTTCATTTCATCCTTCTTCATAAACATTCTCCTAATTCTCTCTCCTGCACTCATGGTGCTCATAGGAAATCTGTTCCCTCTATTGCTATTGGGTTTTCTGTTTGTGCAGTACTCGTGCATGTTTCAATTGATCCAATCTTTAAGCAATTTTACTGACCAATCTGCTCTCATTGCCTTTAAATCTCGAATCAGCTCTAGTCCAAATGAAACCCTCTTGGCTACTAACTGGTCCACCTCACCAAACTCGATTTGCAATTGGATTGGGGTCTCCTGCAGTCGACGTAGGCAAAGAGTCACCGCTTTGGACCTTTCCTACATGGGTCTCCATGGAACCATTTCTCCTCATATTGGTAACCTCTCCTTCCTAGTCTCACTTGATCTTTCTAATAACAGCTTCTTTGGTTTTATTCCACATGAGATCAGTCGTCTACATCGCTTGAGAATACTCTTCTTGTCATTCAATCAATTGGAAGGAAGCATCCCTCCTACTATTCATAATTGTCGAAAGCTTCTCAAGGTAAGTTTTGATACGAACCATCTTATTGGTGAAATTCCATCATCCCTCGGCAACCTGTCCACATTAAAGGTCTTGAATTTGCAGCACAATAGTCTCACTGGTCCACTTCCTTCAGTCATCTTTAACATATCTTCTCTAAACGTTTTTGCTGTTACGTCTACTCACATCTCGGGAGTTCTTCCGAATGATCTTTGTAGCCACTGTCCCAATCTTAGAAAACTTTATTTCTCGGGTAACAAATTTAGTGGTCAGCTCCATTCGCAATTTAATAATTGTAGGGGGCTTACAACTTTAGGTTTGTCATACAATAAATTCGATGGGAGTATTTCAAAAGCTCTAATTGGCAGCTTACAAAAGCTTGAGACTCTGGCTCTTGGGGGTAACAACTTCACTGGTATCATACCTTCTACGATATGTAATTTGTCGAGGTTGCAAGAATTCGGAATTGGGGATAACCACATCCAAGGAAGCATTCCAACTGATTTGTGGCATCTTCAGAAGTTAACTGGTTTGTATTTAGGAAGGAATAACTTCAAAGGGGCAGTACCTCAAAAAGTCTTCAACCTTTCTTCTTTACAGCGTATTGACTTAGAGCAAAATTCCCTATCTAGTTATCTTCCATCACTAGATTCGGGGCAATCTTGCCCTAATCTTGAAAGAATCGCACTTGGTAGCAACAAACTCAGTGGTCATATTCCATCCTATCTTTCGAATTGTTCCAAGCTCATCATAGTAGACTTTGGTTTCAACTTATTCTCCGGACCAATTCCCAAAAGTCTTGGAAACTTGAAGTACCTCCAACAACTTCTTTTGAGTGAAAATCAGCTAATAGGCTGGGAGGCCACAGATCAAGAGCCCAATTTCATTTCATCTTTATCCAATTGTAGATCTTTGAGCAATTTAGAAGTAAGCTATAATCCATTGGATATAATAATTCCAGATTCCATTCAAAACTTTTCGGCTTCCTTTCAAATCTTTCTTGCGACGAGTTGCCAAATAAGGGGTCATATTCCTATGGGAATGGGTTTTTTGAAAGGCTTGATCTGGCTTGATTTGGGAGGTAACAATTTGATTGGAAATATCCCTTTCACATTCAGTGGTTTGGAAAGATTACAAAGATTGTATCTTTACAGTAACAAGATTGAAGGATTGATTCTAGAAGAGATATGCCAATTAAGGAATTTGGGAGAGTTGGATCTCTCAAACAACAGAATCTCTGGAGCCATCCCAAATTGCATTTCAAACCTCAGTCTTCTAGAAAGTCTATATTTGAGTTCTAATAGACTCGAATCGTCAATACCATTAAATATATGGGGCCTCGAAAATCTATTGTTCTTGGATCTATCATCGAATTTCCTTGGTGGACATTTGTCTTCAAACATGACAAAATTGGACACTCTCGAATATCTAGATTTGTCAAGAAATAAAATTTCCAGAGAGATTCCAAGCATCATTGGAGCATTTGAAAGCCTGGGGTATCTTAACTTTTCAAACAACTCCTTTCAAGGAGGCATACCGCAATCTTTTGGTAACTTAAAAGGCTTAGATCTCTTAGATCTTTCTTACAACAATCTTTCTAGTGTAATTCCTAAATCCCTTGAGGCACTTCCATTTCTCAAATACTTGAATTTATCTTTCAACAAGCTAGTAGGAGAGATTCCATCCGGTGGTCCTTTTTTTAACCTCACGGCGGAATCATTTTCAGGAAATAGTGCACTTTGTGGGAATCCAATATTTGGAGTTCCACCTTGTCCAACGATTCCTACCTACCAACAATCAAAGATGAAAAATATTTTGATCAAATGTATTCTTCCTGTGATTGCATCAATTATAACCGTGGTAATGTTGGTTTATTTGTTGAGAAGACTTCGAAAAAGTAACATGGAGATACCAACATCACTTAATGCATTTCCTGCATTGGAACATAGAATGATCTCCTATCAAGAGCTTTGCCAAGGGACAAACAACTTTTGTGAAAGCAACTTGCTTGGAGTTGGAGGTTTTGGCTCTGTGTACAAAGGAATACTTTCTGACATGACAATTGTTGCAGTAAAAGTTCTAAGTTTGCAATTGTCCGGTGCTTTCAAAAGTTTTGATGCAGAATGCAAGGTGTTACGTACAATTTGACATAGAAATCTTGTTGAGGTCATAACTACATGCACTAATCCTGAGTTTAGAGCGTTGGTGCTGGAATACTTGCCGAACGGCAACCTTGAAAAGTGGTTATACTCTCATAACTACTGCTTGGATCTCCTACAGAGAATAAATATTTTGGTTGATGTTGCGTCAGCCTTAGAATATCTCCACCACGGTCAATCGGAATCTATATTGCATTGTGATTTGAAGCCTACAAATATCCTTTTGGATGAGGGCATGGTTGCACATGTGGGTGATTTTGGCATTGCAAAGATTTTAGTCGAAAACAAAGGCTCAACACACACCAAAACTCTTGGTACCATTGGCTACATCGCACCAGGTACGTAGGTACATGAATTTACCATGCTTTTTTAATTATCAAAAGAATAAATAACAAGATGTTGATCTTACAAATTTTTTGTAACAACTTGCTTGGCAATTTTCCTCATCTTAGCTAGTCTTATAGTCGATAAAACATATGCAAACTGATCAAACACCAAATTAATTATAATTCTTGTGATTTACCCAGTACTCGTACTCTATCTACAAATTAATATAGTTATAGAACTCGGTAATTCTTCTATAGATTCTCTCACGAACAACCTCATTTGATCTATTAGAACTTCAATAACACTATTAATAAACTCACTTGCACACTAATGAACTCACTAACTCTTGAAGGAATACCATTAAAAAGGTAATACAATAAAAAAAATAAGAAAGAAAAATATATAAAATTTGAAATTTCATGCTATCCAATAATTTTGGAAATTTAACATTTAAGCTTTTTATATGTTGCAATTAAACAAAAGAGACTACATTGGTAACGAGTTATATATGAATTATAAATAAAAGATAATTATATGCAAAGGATAAACTAAGTCTTGGGTTTTCTAAATAATATATAACAATAAATTAAACTAGATTAAAAGGTTTTAAGTAGCATATGAATTACATACTGCGTAGCTTGCTGTTCAGTCAAACGTGAGTTTTTTCATTAAATATATTTCATTCAACTAACTATAAATTTTAAAAGAAAAATAATATAATATTAAATTATAATTTTCTTCAAATTAAATACTTTAGAAAAAAATTACTAGAGACCAAAAGCTAATTTAATGATACAAAAATGGCTCACCTAAGAATTAATTATGGACAATATACACCACTTAGTTTTTTACAAGAGACTGGTCATGATATTATAAGCTTATATGGGCAAAATTATCATTTGTCGAAAAAACGGATTAGCTTTTAATGCTTAACATGTCACAGGGTGTTCTCTCATGCATAAAAGAATATGCATTTATGAAAATAATGCCTGAGACGACCTTCAAAAAATCGTGGTGGAATTCATAAGGGCTGGTTTGGTTACACAAAATCAAACTATCTCATCTCATATAATCATTATAATTTTTTCAAACTCTCACACAAAATATAATAAACAATTCAAGTACTTTTTCAAATTTTAAAATAAAAATAATACTAAAAAATAATATTATAACAATATTTTATTCAACTTTCAACAAAAAATCTCATCTCATCTCCTCTCAACTGCATAACCAAACTCACAATGACTTGAAACTATAGTTCTGGTTTGGTTTGCCTTCTGTAAGATATATTTATATATGTATTTATTTATACGCATATGAGTATATATACACTGATCAAGAGCTTGCTTATAGTTCGGATATATACTCTTTGTTTTTGGATGGCACGTGTGAATTATTACTTAATTACACCATTTTATTAAGATTCAAGTTGCTAACTTATAAAATGCCTTGTTGACAATTTGTGAGTATTTTTAGAATATGGATTTGAAGGGAAGGTATCCATCAAAACCGATGTCTACAGCTATGGCATAACATTGTTGGAGATGATCACGAGGAAGAAACCCACCGACGACGTGTTCGCTGGAGACTTTACTTTGAGGCAGTTGGTAAATGCATCCATTCCTGATAGAATGATGGAAGTTGTGGATGAAGGTTTACTAATAATAGAAGATGGAAGAGACACCATTGCCTTGCAAAGTATTCTTTCATCAATCTTGGACTTAGGCTTGAGGTGTTCTGAAGAATTACCAAATACAAGAATGGATATCAAAGACGTGTTGGTCAAGCTTAATAAAATCAAGTCAACTTTTTTTGAGAACAGGAACAGGGCTACTAGACATACTTGACCTTAATTTGTTTCACATGTTTTATGTCTTTTTAATATCGTGAAGTACTTATGAGTGGTATGTAACATGTTTGTGTCTTTAAATTATGTTTCTATTACTCTTAAATTACCAACATTCATTTGTTTGTGAAACTTCTTTAACCAGGAGAACTGTCTTCAGATGGGTTGAAACTTGAAAGTGGTAATCTTTACGCTACCAGCTTCTACTTCTTGTTTAATTCCAAAATTCTCGGAGAACCAAACAAAGAAAAGGAATTGAATTCGAAAGGAATCCAAATTGAATGAGAATAATGACTATGGATCAATTTCTTATTTCTAAGTGACAGAGCGAAAAACAGAGAGAGAGAGAGAACCGACTTGAGAAGAATGAGAAAATGGTCCTTTTATTCAAAGAATCAAAATCTATCAAAGTACTTTTATTGGGAGATTGTTAGGGATTTGTTGTTAAAATCACATGGATGAGATTCTCAATTTGTCAAAATCGATGGAGCTCACCACCTTTTTCTCCCAACGGTCCCTAACAAAAATTTTCAAATCGGAACATAATTATTAGTTGGAAAATGGAAAATATAGTACTAATCTCAAATATGGCTACAAATGTGTCCATTGATATTTGTTTTTTCTTAATGGCTAAAGAATTGACTATTAGTGAATTTATATATTTTTTCTTAATAATTAAAGATGTTTAAAAAATACTTTTAAAAGAATACTCATTTACACATTTGGAACATTTTTTGTGCACCCTAGAATTATCCTTTTATTTGAGCCCCATACAGCCATGGAGTTCCATTTACTGACGTTAGCTGAGGTATATTGTCAAGATCGCCCCGACACAGGCAAGGCCCAATTCGAGGCCCAAGCCCAATATTTATATAGAAACATCCTTTCTAGCAGTGTTTAATTGACAAGTGTACAAAGTACTAGGACAAAAGAAAGGGAGCGCCTGGGAGCAGGATTAGGTGGAAAATAGAGTTTTACACCATATAATCATAACTTGGAGTTCCATTTACTGACGTTAGCTGAGGTATATTTTCAAGATCGCCCCGACACAGGCAAGGCCCAATTCGAGGCCCAAGCCCAATATTTATATAGAAACATCCTTTCTAGCAGTGTTTAATTGACAAGTGTACAAAGTACTAGGACAAAAGAAAGGGAGCGCCTGGGAGCAGGATTAGGTGGAAAATAGAGTTTTACACCATATAATCATAACTTGACACGTATAAATTTTAGGAAGTGTAAAATATAACTGGTTGTAGAGAAAAAGTGAAATTAGTTGTAGGTTTTCTACCCCTCCCACCGACTCTCTCACTCTCTCTCTCTCTCTCTCTCTCCTCAGGCCGAAGTGAGGAAGCTCAACCTTCAATCAATCTCCCTCGCGGCCTTCACTGAATCATAGGTACGCATTGAGCCTAGCCATGGCTGCCAAATGCTGCAACCTATGCTTATGGAGCACATCTTTGTGCATATATATCAAAAAAATGTGAACTGAAAAGGGTTAAGAAAAATACGTTTTTAAGTGTTCATTTAGACTGAAATTCACGGGGACCAATGTCGCCAAACAACTAATTATTTCTGAACAATGGAGCTTGACTTCATTGAAAAGCACCAACACTTTAAGATTTTATAGAGATAAATTAAGTTCTTAACGTGTCCAGAATTAATAATTATGTCTCACCTGAGAAGCTTTTTTATGGACATGATCACCTTGGTTTGATGAGATATATATGTAGATTCATGAACCGATTACATCGACTGGGGAGAGAACGAAAGATGGGCTGGAGACAGAGAGAGAGAGAGAGAGAGAGAGAGAGAGAGAGAGAGAGAGAGAGAGAGAGAGAGAGAGAGAGAGAGAGAGAGAGAGANGTAGGAAGTAGAGGATATAGAGAAAGCAGAGGATAAACTTTTTCTACAATTCATTGATAAACAAACAGCCTATAAATAGGCTAATACATAACTGAAAGCAACATGAAAATAGGCATTATCCCACGTTGTAAACAAACTCACTAAAGACTAGGACAACAGAAACAAACTTATTGACAATCCTAAAGACTAGGACAAACCACGTGCAAATTATTAAATTTCCTCAACAATCCCTCCCTTAAACTGATGTTCCAGACATAACATCCAGTTTAATAAGAGTCAAACTTTGAAGCTCCATCCCTCAAATTGAAACATTTGAAGTACAAACACCAAGTAGCTTCCTGGGCTTCTGAAATGCAGGAAACTTGAGAGGCTTGGTTAGAATATCAGCGATCTGGTCTTCACTTCTGCAGTAAATAAGATTAATGACTCCATCATTCGTGAGATCCCTCAAGAAATGATACTTCACATCTATATGTTTGCTTCGACCATATAAAACTGGATTTTTTGAAAGCTTTATTGCTGAACTATTGTCACAATAAATCTGAGTAGGTCCATCCTTCTTGAAATGCAGCTCTTTAAGGATTTTTTTTAGCCAAATAGCTTGACAAGCACAAGCTGTTGCAGCAACAAATTCAGCTTCAGTGGATGATAATGTGACAATAGGTTGCTTCTTTGATGACCATGAAACAGCTTTTGTCCCCATCATGAAAGCATACCCAGATGTGCTTTTTCGATCATCTGAATCTCCTACATAATCACTATCTGTAAAGCCAAACAGATCTGACTTTTCTCCATTCTTGTAGAACAACCCAAACTCCTTAGTACCTTGCAAGTACGAAAAATTCTTTTTGCAGCCAAGAGATGAATCTCTGTAGGACATTCCATGTACCTGCTAATCACACTTACAGCATGCATTATATCAGGTCTTGTTGTTGTCAAATACATTAAACTCCCCACTATTTGTTTGTAAAGAGTGTCGTCAACCTTCTTTCCTCCATTATCTTTGTTTAGCTTCATACCAAACTCAGATGGAGTATTTACAGGATTGCAATCCTTCATCTGAAACCTGTCCAAGATTTCTCGCACATACTTCTTTTGAGAAATAAAAATTCCAGTAGATGATTGGACCACTTCAATGCCAAGAAAATAATGCATCATGCCAAGATCAGACATCTCAAATTCAGCCATCATGGATTTCTTAAAAACTCCAAACATGGCTGTATTATTTTCAGTGTAGATTAAATCATCTACATATAAGCAAACAATGAGCATTTTTCCTCCATCTTCAATCTTTATAAAAAGTGTATGTTCATAAGGACATTTTTTAAATCCTTCCTTCAAAAAATAAGCTTCTATACGATTATACCGAGCCCGTGGAGCTTGTTTTAATCCATATAGAGCTTTCTTTAGCTTATACACTTTATGCTCATTTCCAAGTTTTACATAACAAGGAGGTTGATCAATAAATACCTCTTCTTTCAAATCTCCATGGAGGAATGCTGATTTCACGTCCAACTGGAAGATAGGCCATGAGTTTTGAGCTGCCATAGCAATCACCAATCTGATTGTATCATGCCTTGCAACCGGAGCAAAGACTTCTTTATAATCAACACCAAACTCCTGCTTGTAGCCCTTAGCTACCAAGTGTGCCTTGTGCTTGTCAACCTCACCATTCTCCTTCAACTTTGTCTTGTAAACCCACTTTACACCAATTGTCTTCTGCCCTTTTGGAAGATCACATAGCTCCCGTGTATCATTTCTTTCAATGGCTGTAATTTCAGCATCCATAGCCTTTCTCCATTTTGGTTCTTTGACAGCCACATCAAAAATGGTAGGATCACAATCTGAAAACAGAGCAAAATGTGTAAGTGGGTCATCACCTTGGTCAACTCCAGTTACCTCATAATTAGTCATCCATGCTGGTCTTCTTCGAACACGTTGAGGCCTTTGTGATTCAGCTGCAAGTGGGCTTTGATCAGCTATTGGAACATTTTGAGTGACTACCTCTTCTTGCTCATTCTCCATAGGCTGCTGCTCTTTCTCCTCATCGTCAAAATCTGCTGGAATACTTACTTTAACACCATTTTGATTCCATGCCAAGGTGCCTTTTTCATCAAATACCACATCACGGCTGATGACAATTTTCATGGTGCTAGGATTGTATAGTTTATAAGCTTTTGACTTATCACTAACACCAAGAAAAATGCATTTTTCTCCCTTGTTATCTAGCTTCCTCCTCTTCTCATCTGGAATATGGGCATACGCAATACACCCAAAAACTCAGAAATGATCTACAGCAGGTTTCCTTCCGCTCCATACTTCCTCTGGTGTCATATTTTGAACAGCAAGTGTGGGACTTCTGTTCAATATATGAATGCTCCAATTAACTACCTCAGGCCAGAAACTTTTTGGAATGCCACTTGTTGTCAAAAGGCTTCGCACCATATTCATAATAGTGCGGTTCTTCCTCTCGCATACACCATTATGTTGGGGTGTATAAGCTACTATAAGTTGTCTCTTGATTCCATGGTTCTCACAAAAAATTGCAAATTCATGTGAGTTATATTCTCCACCACGATCCGTGCGAAGAACTTTTATTGGGTTGCCAACTTCTTTCTCAACAAGCGCTTTATAGCTTTTAAAAGCTACAAAGGCTTCAGATTTTTCTTGCAAAAAATAAACCCAAATCTTACGACTATAATCATCAATGAAGGTAATTATATATCTTTTACCTCCATTAGAATGTGGTGTTATTGGCCCACAAATGTCGGAATGAACAAGCTCCAATGCGTTCTTCGCTCTCTAAGATTTTCCTTGTGGGAATTGATTACGGTGTTGTTTGCTAACAACACATTCTTTACAAACTTGAGAAGAAGCTGTAATTTGAGGAAGCCCGGTCACCATGTTCTTTTGTTGTAGTGTTTTCAATCCGCCAAAATTCAGATGCCCATAGCGAAAGTGCCATAACCATGCCTCATCTTTTAATTTTGCTGAGAAGCACGAATGAGCTGTGTTATGGAGATAAAGTGGGAACATACGATTCGCCGTCATGTTAACTTGAGCAATTAAGCCCAACTTTGCGTCTTGAATCTGACATACTCCATCTTTGATAAAAATCTCGTATCCTTTTTCTTGTAACTGACCCACACTAAGCAAGTTGGTCTTTAAATCTGGCACAAAAAGAACATTAGCGATAGTGTGGGTGGAATTTCCTTTGGTTTGAATTGTTACCTTTCCTTTTCCCATGACAGAAATTCTAGAGTTGTCACCAAACTTAACAAAGCTGCGAAAGGATTCATCCAAGTCAGAAAATGCCTCCTTCTCTCCACACATGCGGTTGCTGCAGCCAGTGTCTAAATACCACATGTTTTGTTGAGTTTCTTCCTTCATGTGACACACCATCAAAAGAGACACCTCTTCTTCCTTTTCTGCAAAGTAGTTTGATCTCCACTTTGTTTATTCAAATCAGTTTGACATTCTGATTTATAATGGCCATACCTATGACATCTGAAACATTCAACATTGGACTTGTCTGCTGACTTTGATCTATAAGTTGTTGAGTGGTAGCCTCTACGTCCTCTACCTCTTCCTTGAAATTGACTCTCTTGATGATGATGATTTTGTTGTTGGTTCCCACGATCATTGTTGTTTCTTCCTCCTCTACCTCGACCTCTGCCTCTTCCTCGTCCTCTATTAGCTCTACTAGGTGTAGAGTGATTTTCTGATAAGGCCTTCAATGCTTGTTCTTCTTTGTCCTGCTGGTTAATTTTTTGCTCATGAACCAACAAAGAACTTTGTAATTCATCAATTGACAGTAAACCAACATCATTAGCTTCTTCTATAGCACAAACAACAAAATTAAATTTTGGTGTCAAGGATCGAAGAATCTTCTCAACAATGAGAACATCATCTATCTTGTCGCCATGGATCCGCATCTTGTTAACGATTGCCATCGTTCTAGAAAAAAAATCTGTAACTGATTCTCCTGACTTCATTCGAAGTATTTCGAACTCCGAACGAAGTGCTTGAAGCTGCTGCCTCTTAGCCCTTGTTGTACCTTGGTACTTCTTGTTCATGGAATCCCAAATATGCTTGGTTGTGTCTTTGCAAAGAATGGTTTCCAAGATTGAGCGATCAATAGCTTGGAAGAGATAATTCTTTGCTTTAAGATCCTTTAACTTCAGCCCTTCAAGCTCTGTTTTTTGCGCATCTGTCAGCACAACACCTGCTGCTGGTTCTGCTACTCCAGAAACAACAACCGTCCAATATTCTTTGGACCTCAAGAAGTTCTCCATGAGCATGCTCCAATGGTCATAGTGACCATCAAAGCGTGGAATGGCTGGCTGTACAAAACTTTCGGAAGCCATCAATTTCACTTTTCTCTCTTTGGAACTCAACCTGCTCTGGTACCACTGATAAAAACAGAAAAAAAATAAATAATATGTTCTGCACAATAACAGTAGGAAGTAGAGGATATAGAGAAAGCAGAGGATAAACTTTTTCTACAATTCATTGATAAACAAACAGCCTATAAATAGGCTAATACATAACTGAAAGCAAAATGAAAATAGGCATTATCCCACGTTGTAAACAAACTCACTAAAGACTAGGAAAACAGAAACAAACTTACTGACAATCCTAAAGACTAGGACAAACCACGTGCAAATTATTAAATTTCCTCAACAATCCCTCCCTTAAACTGATGTTCCAGACATAACATCCAGTTTAATAAGAGTCAAACTTTGAATAAAATAACCGAAATGCAGAGAGGATTGTGGACTGTGGAGAATGAGATAGAACAGAGGGTAACAGTCTACAGTCGCACTCACGGTAAACAAAATAAAAAGCTTACGTGTTCTCTTTCCATTGAATGGTGTAAACTTCTAATTTACACCTTAACCGGTTCGAAGCTTTTCTCAAGAAGAAAACGAAGAGAGAATTGTGGGGAATGAGACAAAACAGAGGGTAATAATCTATAGTCGTATCCATGGTAAACAAAATGAAAAGCTTACATGTTCTTTTTCTATTGGATGGTGTAAACTTCTAATTTACCCCCTAACCGAATTGAAGCTTTTCTCAAAGAAGATATAAGAAGATGAATACCAACAGTTTTGCATTTACGGTAAATTTCTTGCACCGTACAAGATTTTCCCAACCTCTTTGTCTCTGCATTCCCTACATGACAATAGGAAAAGAAAGGGAGGAAAAAGAGTGCGCAAAATACTGATGTTGTTGCGCCGCAACAGCATCGTACAATATTGTCTATTCGTTTGAACTTATGTAGCATCTATAAAGATACGACAAACTCTTTTGTAGTAATACTTCTTTTCGCTAACGTTTTCCTGATTTCAAAATGGTCGGATTAGCCAGAGATTAAAGGTTGTTACTTTTTTTTCTTTTGTTGAGGGTGGGGGGGGGGGGTTAGGGGGTTATAAATGTTATTTTTCACTTGGTTTTATGACAGATAATTTTGGGTTCATCGTCGATGGCTCGCCGATAAATTTTAAGGGAGATGGGATATGAGTTCACTTTAATGGTATGGTCATATTAGTGAAAAAAAAGCTTTCTTTATCTGGGATGGAGCCTGTTAGAATATTTAATGAACTGAATAAGTTTATTCTTCCATATCTTGTAAACTTGAGCATGGTACAAAGCAGTTTCCTATGTTTTGATCCTGTCTCTTAATTTATTATTCCTTCCATTCAGTTAAGTGATCGATAAATTGAGTTGATTTAACAGGGCTTCACAAGATTAACCGGGCTTGTGAATTAGAGTGCAGACATAGATGAGAAAGTTATTAGGAGGGAAAAGCCAGCAGATTTGGTAATGGCTCTAGCTGAAGTGAAGGTATATTTAATTGTTAGCTCTCTCTAGCTGTTGAACCTCTAGGAATTGGATCTCAATGTTAATTGTATGCATCTGTGTGCATATATTTTATGATAAAATCCTGTGAGACAGAACCCAGGTCTTTTTTATCTGTTGCTATTTCTGTGAATGGAATGTGAATTATGTTTCAGATCTTGCCTCAAACTGATATGAAAATAGAATACTCACCATTGCAATTCATCGAGCTTTGGAGGCAGTAATGTATCTAGGGGTTTCGGAGGGATGTGCCCCCTCAAATAGCTTAATCAGCATTTAGGTTTGGGAGCAACTTGAAAGTAAGGATAAAAGACTTCAAAATAGAAATTGGAATGAATTATTGTGGGGTTTATTCTGTGGTGGATTGGGCTGTGGGTAGTATGCCACTTCCTCCACTAAAACATTTACTCTAGCAGCGGAGGGTGTTGTAAAACCAACACGTTGGTTTCAAACAAAGTAAAAGGAAACAATCACATGACACAAGAATAAATGTTGTCCGGCAACGTGCCCACATCTACAGAGGTGCAGAAGATTTTGTTATGCTGGAGAATCACAAAATACACTTTGGAGCGAAATATTACTATTTAGACTCATTAAGTACATATTTAGAGTGTCACACGGCAGAAACCCTAGTTTTTACTTTTATGCATTATTCGCTCGAGCGGCTTATTAAGCGCGGATCAAGTAAACTCTCTGTCCTAGTTTCGCTCGAGCGGAGTGTCGAGTAAACTCTTTGTACAAGCTTCGCTTGAGCATCCTGTCGAGCGAGTGTCTAGCAAATTTTCTGTCTGGCACTTTTTCTGATGGCCCCCATAACTTATCATGGGAATGTCATTTGTTCCCCATCTTTCTGTGATTTTGGGCACATTATTTCTGTTATATACTTGTATGATGATAATTTTCGTTGAGCCTTCTTATTCTATTTTTCTTCTTAGGCAGATGCCATTGTATCTAGGCTCAAAAGTACCGCTCAATTTGATATGGAGGCTCATTCAACACTATTGATAACTGCAGATACAGTATGCCTTGATTCCCCTTTAGTTACTACCTTTTGATAATTTAATTGATTTTAGCATAAACTAAATCCTTCTACTCTCTCTCAGGTAATACTTGAACAATCGGTTTTCTTATTTTTCTGGGCCTTGATTGCCCATAAGTGACAGCTCTAGTAATTGATGAATCTACCTCCTTTTAAGAGCCGAATGGGGACCAGATCTTTGACACCTACATACTTGAGTTGCAATGCAGTTGAACTTGCATTGAGCATGCTTCAAGCCTATTCTCCCTGTCTTGTTCATGCAGTTTGTCTAAATTGCCAAATTTTATTGGTTTTTCATCCATAATCTTCTTGATAAGTTTTAATCATAAATCCTACTTCTAACATTTTTTTTCACAAACAATTAAAACTTTAAAGGGTTATAATTACCTTATAAAGTTTATCTGGTGGATAATCTTCTCCAAGTCTATCGAGTAAAGGCTTCCAAGTTACAAGAATGTATAATAATCCAGGCAATGGATTTTACCTTGATCCCATGCAAGATTGACATTTCTTTTGAACATATTTTTTCATATCTAATCTACACACAACCTGCTGGGTTTTGGGCTGGCATATTCATCTCGTTCCTCACAGCATATACATCCTTTGCTTTTTATGATTATGAAGATGCCCCTTACTATTTATGGAGCCTTTTTCACTTCAGTATTTTTGGCATGTAGAGATCATTCAAGGTTATTTCTTACTGCTTCATCCAATTGACTTTGAGGTGGTGGTGTATGAAGGGATAATTAAAGAAAAACCATCCAGCAAGGAAGAAGCGCGGGAATTTATCAAAGGTTTTCTTAATATGCTTCACTCTCACCATCTCTCATTCAAAAGTTGAGCTGGATTTGATGGTCACATCCCTGTGGGTTGTAGGATATTCTGGCGGTCAAGCAGAGGTGGTAGGATCTGTTCTTGCAACCAATCTTAAGACTGGAAAAAGAAATGGTGGATGGGACAGAGCCGAGGTAATGGTTTCTGGCACTTTTTTTGGATTTGCTCTTCCTGATGAGTGAATATTACATGATTTTAAGCCCACCTAATCCTAGGACATGTTAAAAATGTATTTATCTAACTATAAAAAGGGTATTGCTGATGTTTTACATCTTATCTCCATTTCTTTACTTAGTTTCGGTCAGATTAACTTGGGTTTTTGTTATTGTAATAAATTCCGTTAATGTTTTGCATCTGGAGATCTAAATTTTAGCATGTCTATTCACTTCCCTTTAGAAGTAACCTTGTAAATTAGCTTTGGAAATTAATATTTTTCTGCATGGTGATATAGGTTTATTTTTATAGCATACCAGATGAGGTCATTGATAGCCTGGTAAAATTCTTAAGATCTATATTCTCTTTGCTATTTGATATTTTTTGTCAGGAATCTTTCTTTGCAAATACTGTTTATTAACTTCTTCCTTGACTTCTTTGTTGGCGAATGAGCTGCCCTTAGATCAACGAGGGATTTACACTCAATGTTGTTGGAGGTTTGATGCTGGAACATCCAATGACATTGCCTTTTGTGGAAGCCGTGGTCAACAGAGCTCTCTCTCTCTCTCTCTCTCTCTCTCTCTCTCTCTCTCTCTCTCTCTCTCTCTCTCTCTCTCTCTCTCTCTCACATACACACATGCCCACACTTTGGAGGAGCTAGTTTTAGGCGCCACACTATTGTGGATGGCACCCAGACTATTCCAAGTCTTTTTGACACTTAAGCCACTCCAAAGAACTCGCCTGACTAGTGATCCACATCCCCAGTTAAAACCTTCTTCCTTATGCTCCATCAATGAGTTATAAAATTCTGCTTTATATTTCTGGTGTTCTAACAAACGGAGTTTCTGCCACACTCTCTCTATCAGGCATTGGCATGTTAACTCTTAACCAATGTTATTGATTTGGACCATATTATGATGGTTTTGTTTGGTCTATCAAGGGGCTGAACTGATTTGCATTTCTTCCTGAGCCAATTATAACATGCGAAAGCTATGATACATTAAATATTTTTTCTTGTCACTTGCTAGGAGTTGTTGCCTTCCTCCAATTCCTGTGACATAAGCTCTGGTTTGATATTTGGCAGGTGGGAACAACTGATGCCGTTATGGGACTTCCTAAAGCTCTCACAGAAAAATGCATACTCGAGGCCCTATAGTTGTAGTGGCCATAGATTCTCTGTCAAAACCCCTCGTGGGATGGAGCTGAGTCTGTAATGTTTTCAACCAGCATTTCAAAGTGGTCTTGAAACACTATTCTGATACAAAACTACAGATTGTTTGGTTATCAATTTTTAATCTAACGTTATAGTTGAACTTTCAACTTTTTTTTTTTATTTTCAAATTAGTTGAACTTTCAACTTGAACCCACAGTAAGTCTTTTGTTTCCTGTTCACAAGGCTCTGGGCTAAGCCAAACTTCAGAAAATGTATGACTACCTAATCTTACTCATTAAAAAGTATGTATGACTATATCTGTTGAGAAGTGACTTGAATCCTGTTGATAAAGTGCCTCTTCAGTTTGGTCGCTCGAGTGGTGTCTTTGCTACTCAAGCGACGCCACAACCCATGAGTTCACTTGACACCCGCTCGACATTCAATTCAAGCGGGATTCGCTTGACACCAACTCGACAGTCAACTTGAGCGGGATGTCCACTCGAGACTTCACTCGACACCTGCTCGACTTCTGCTCGAGGGAATATTTTTTAGGGCTCCGTGCCATTTCACTATATATATACATGTACTTCACCTTCATTGATAGTGAATTCATTCCAACCGACCCCGTCAGTGGATGTAGGCTCACATTGAGCCGAACCACATAAATCTTGGTGTTCTTTGTGTGATTGTGTATTTTCTTATCGTTTTTGTTTCTGTTGCAATACTTCAAATCTACACTTTGAATGAGCTAGGGATCGTGGGGCAGTTCACTTTGGGATCATGAAACGCGTGGCACTACACCCATAGGAGGGGCTAGGGATCAAGGGGCAGTTCACTTTGGTTTCCATAATGATCTCAATTTTAAGGTAAAGTTTAGGTAATATGCTATCATCTTATTGTGATATGTAAACATTGTCTATTAATTTTTGAATTACTTTTAGAAAATTCAAAGATGATGAAAAGTGTCACATTTATAAAATTGGATGAAACTGAGATTGAAATGTATTATATGGTATCACCCTCGTTTTGAAACCATGTTTGAAATTAAATCATGCAATATGTTAAAGGCAAGATGAATATGTATCCGAGTTTGAATTGAAATTGTAATTAATATATCAAATGAGTTGAAACTGTTTTCTCTATTTAATTTTGTAACTAAATCTGGGATTGGCTCAAGTGGTAATGGGTTTGGGGTATGCTCCACCCCAGATCTATGGTTCAAATCTCCTTAACTGCAAATAATTTCTAAGGACCATCAGACTGGAGGATTTTTCTTTGCAAAATGCTTTACACCGGTCAGGCTAATAAATGCCCAAAAGCAGCCCTCCATTCAGTGGTTGCCACGCAAGGAAAAACACAATAAGAGAAATAGGCTTCACCACACAGAAACGACTCTAAGCACCCACATAGAAATAGGCTTTCAGCTCTATGCCCCTCTCTTCGTCTTCGTCAATGCCCCTCTCTTCCATCTCTTTGCACCACTGCCCAAGACCAAACTTAGTTCCACCGCCACCATTTCAGTCCGACGCCAACCATCCATTGCATAGCTTGGTTTTTCATACCACCTGACCCTCACAGATTGAGCACCATCTCACCCATACGTATTTCACACCACCCTAATCGGCAACTAACAGTTTTTCATGGCTAACATTGGTGACCTTGGTGTTGCTCAGGTAATTTTTACCATTCTCAGTACTCAATCGACATTCTAGTGGGTTAAAATATATGTGTTTGATTAAATGTCAATGAGAAGATGAAACTCGGTACAAAATGTGATTAGAAGGAAAGGGAATCTGTAACCCAAAATATATAATAGATTTTTGTGTTCTGGAACTAAGGAGCATGATTCTACGGAAGTTATCTAGAGCTGTATTTTCCACTGTATGTAATGTGGTCACTTTTGGTCACCATTCATTCAGCCAATCACCTTTTGCAAGCTCGAAATCTTTAAAAAGAATATGTACAATTAGATGTCTAGTAGTGCAAATTTCAAATTATCATACTTGTTTGGATGTCCAGTACTTTTTCTGCACAATTAGAAGTTTTCTAAATGAGGTTGTAAGTGGTCTAAAAGGAGACTGGCTGAAGACATTCAAAGCTCTACAATGGTAGGAAGGGGAGACACTGATTTTTTAAGTGTTATTACTGGTTTTTGTTCGGCACTTGCATGTGGAGTCTTGACTAGTTTTTACTTTTTTCCTTGGAGGTTCTGGTGTGAGAGGGGGGTGCCATGCGAGAGCCTCTGTGTCGCGAGGGGAGACAAAGTCGTGCGAACTCCAGCTGTGCAAAAGGTGGGTGACGTGGGGGGTGCAAGCTCCAGCCGTGCGAAGGGGCAGAGAGGGGGTGCGAAAGCTTCTGTGTCCAAGGGCTTACATGTTTCTGAAATACACAATAATCAGATGTAGTGCAACCACAGAATAGTTGTGGTGGAAAGCCTAGGTGTCAGTTATTTAGTAGTGGGTTGCTCTTAGACTATTAGAAGCTCGTCCGTTTCTAAGGTTTTCTCTTTTTCTTTTGAATGTAATTGCGGAAAACTCTTTCAAGTGTATATGTGCACTTCCAAAATTAGTCGGGACGTTGTTCTAGACACCCAATGTCCATAAAAAAAATTGTAACTAAAAAACTTGTAAAATTAATTTATTTTCAATAAACTTTTTTAAAGAGAATGTTCAATGCAAGCATGATAGTCACTAAACAGTAATGAACAATAACAAAATTAATAATTAAAAAAAAAAAGTCTTCGTTCAGCACTAAATTTATCTAAAATAAATTCAGGTTCAGATTTGAACCATTGAACTATCACTTGGGAAATGATAGTCTTACCGTTCCATTTTACCAATGGTGTTTACTGCTCAATTTTTTTAATTTTTTTTATTTAATGATTAAGAAAATAATTTTTAATAATATTATGATTTTTTTAATTTTTTTAAATATTAAAAAATGTAAAAAAATACATATAAAAAATAAAACAAACGTAACGGTAGCTCCGAGTGGTAGCTGGGAGCGGTGGATGCAGCATCCCTACCACTTTAGTGCTGTCATTAATCCATCCACTCAATAACCCTTTCATCAAGGTAGTTCATAATATTCTCCGGTCCTCTGTCACTGTTGCTGTTGCCGAGAAGCACTGCCCCCGCTACCGCTGTGAAGCACTTTTTACATCTCTCCAGGTTACACACACACACTCTCTCTCTCTCTCTCTCTCTCTCTCCTCTCTCTCTCTGTTTTCGCTTGTAAAATAGGGATTATCGTTCACTTAAATATAAAAAAAAAAAAAAATAGGATTATCGTTCACCCGGATCTCTGATGGCTTTTCTGCTCTCGTCGTTGAAAACAAAATCGAAACTTTGCAGAATCGGAACCCAATAGAAAAGTCGTACTGAAATCCCAAATAGGATTCTGTTTGGTGCTGATATGAAAAATGTTTTGGCTCTAAAGCAAGCTCACAACTGCTGGCATATGTAAGGATTGTTGGGCTGAAAAACGAGGGGTAGGGTTAGGGTTATAAACTTTGAGGTGGTGCAAAAATATAAGTGTTTTGAAATAAAAAGCTTAATGAAAGCTCCAATTCCAAGATCATATTTGCAAAATTTTGCTGAAAAAATGGCAGCTTTAGCTTCAGTGAACTCCAATTTGTAAAACCTAAGGCAACTATGATTTGTAAAACTCCGTCATTTGATGTTGTTTCTTTTTTCCCCACTCTTTCTGAGCAATTTCATGTAGTTAAATATTTTTTTCAGTATAAGTTTGACATTTCAGTGAGAAGCATATAGTCAAATTGATGTAGTTTAGGGAGATGCAGATCTGAGCAATTTACCATTTAGCCAATAGAAGCCCAAAAACACATTTTAAAAACTCGATAAAGCCTGGCCCAACTCGACACCCAACCCCAAAAACAGAAAGCTGTTGTAGAGTTGGAGATGGTGGCTACCGGAGTTGGAATTGGAGTTTGGACAACTCCGATTCTGCATCCTTATCTACAAATGAGATCATCTCTATATCACTATGGATGCACTTGCTGTTATATACATCCTCTTAGGTACAAAGGAAAGGATACGTACCCCAAAGATTCTGAGTTACATTTTGTTACCAAACATGAACTTTCAAATGACAATTGTAATTCTTACTTCCTGTAAGAAGATTTGTGGTTCCCGTGGTTTTTTATTTCTGTTTAAACTTTTTTGCTGACGCCACTTGTTTATCTCGTGAAGAATTCAGGTGATCATTAATCGGTTTATTCATGATGGAAGCCAAATTTTTTCGCTTTCTTAAGATTGTGGGTGTTGGGTACAAAGCTAGAGCTGAAGCTGAAGGACGCCTCTTGTTTCTCAAATTGGGATACAGTCATGAGGTTGAACTAACTGTCCCTCCGGCTGTCCGTGTTTTCTGCTTCAAGAACAATGGAGTTTGTTGCACTGGAATTGATAAACAGAGAGTACACCAGTTTGCTGCTGCTGTTCACAGCTGTAAGCCGCCCGAGGTGTACAAGGGCAAGGGTATTATGTATGTTGATGAAGTAATCAAGAAGAAGCAAGAAAAGAAATCAAAATGATTGCAATCAGGATAAGTTATATTGGAGAATGTTTTAGATGAACTCATGGATGGACATTCCAAGCCTCGTTTTGTCAAGATGAGTTTGCCTGTGTCCCCAAATCAGACAATTCTTGCAGCATGGTGCTTTTTAAACTGGTAGTGAGAGCTATGTATAGCTGATCCAATTTTATCTGAATCAGTTTGGGATTTTTGCTATAATAAGATACTAAATTGCTCCATGAGTTTCGGTGCAAGTGTTCTCGAAGAAAAGCAAGACTAATCTTTGATCTTATTGTCATCTCGAGTATAGAACCAATACCTCTTTTTTAACCGGATGAGCAGGTCAACCTGTCTATAGCCCAACCCTCTTTAACCTCTCCAGGCTAGGGAAATGGCTAATTTATAGATGTTTTCTCCCCTCACCCGTGTAAGTGAAATTCATTTATTTGCAATCTACGAGCTTTAATCTCTAAGGTGAGGTTTAGATAGTGACTTGAAACGAGATAAGTTGAAATGAGATGAAAGTTGAATAAAATATTATTAAAATAAAAATTTAATATTATTATTGTTTCGAGATTTGAAAATGTTGAATTGTTAATTATATCTTATGTAAAAATTTGAAAATTTTGTAATGATTAGATGAGTTGAGATCAACTCTGTATCCAAATTGGGTAAGTCTAACCCTTGCATGTGTTTAAAGGTCTGGTACTGTGCCTAAGAGCATCCTCATTGGCTTGGCCAAATGAGAAGGATAGCTAAAATTTGGATAATCTGTACCAAAAAGACTCCACATTGGATTGGACATATCTAAAATAATTTGGATTTAAGCTACAGTGCTTTGCTAAAGATAGAAGACTACTATTGGTTTATCAAACATTAAAATACTAGTTTTTCACTCCAAGCAAAAATACTATTTGGTTTGTAATTAAGAAATTTAGATAGAAATTTAGATGAGTTTAATCAAATATTTTTTTATTATTAGCATTAATTGACTTTTGAAAATATGATTTTTTAATATTAACTTAATTAGAATATAATTTTTATTAACATTTAATTGATAGAACTACAAAATGTGATAAAAATAAATTAAATAAAAAAGTACTAAATTAATAATATTTTATTATTATATAGAGAGTGAATATATAATCTAATGTGGGGATTAAATTTAAATAGAATAGGCAAATATAAAAAAGTGTGATATTGACTAAATTTTGAATATAGATTTGACCAAGATGAGGATGCTAAAGCATTGGAAAATGCAGGCTTTCTATTATAAATTGAAGATCCGACAAATGTTCCCTCAAAAAACCCAAATGCTAGTTTAGAGATTCTCAGTAGGATGTCAATCTGAAAAAGGCAACCAAATTCCATTTTGCATAATCGCATTTAGGAAAGAGAATTGTATCTTGCATTGAATGATGACTCTGGTAACGGTGTATCGCAGATACACAAAGCTCTCATTAAACAGAAAATCTGCTAAAAGCAAGTCCATCGTAGCTGCCGTAGGCATCACTCAAGCACATAGATTCGAGAGGCTATGTCCTGGACCAACCAATCAAATCCGTCAAGCAGCCCCTCACCAGTGTATGCACTACATCCCACAATGTTCCAGTGCCGGGTTTTGTCCATGGATTCCAAGTTCAGTACCTGTTTAAGTAATTATAATAACCATTTCAAGATATTAGACGTTAGCAACATAGTAGAAAAAATAAACTAATCAAATATATTTGGATAAATGCCATTCGTTTGAATAGAACAATAACCTCTTACATGAAAAATAAGAGATATTCAGCCTCATAAACTCATTAATACAAATACCATTCTGTTGAAAGAACGATCACAAAAGCATTGATACAAGCTATATACTATATAATGCACCACATGCGGGGATCAATAATATTGAATACTGATACAGACTCGAATTCATGACCGACATAAAGATGTCCAGAATAGAAGTATTTATACATGAAGTTCATGCTCAGATGTCAGATGTCGATTCAAAAGAGTGAAAAACTGAGTGCATGCAATATTTTGACACGTCAATCTTTCAAGACAGAAACTGATATTACAAAACAAGTTTCACCATGATATAGCATCTCTACAGAAGCCTGTGCCAAAGTCAGAGACAATTCATAGCTCTAACACTACAAAACACAGAATACCAAAAAATAAAAAATAAATCAAGTCTCCAACACTTCATTTGAATTCTAACAAGGGCCATTTTTCAATAATACGAACAAGAACCTTTTTTCATCTAGCAGCCTTACCTTCGCAATTTCCTCTGGGGTAAGGGCACCTTTTATATCTTGCTTATTTGCTAGTATCAGTAAAGATGATCCTGAAAGCCTCTGTCAGATGTATACAAGTTAGCGTTTTACTACAACTCGAAGCGAGAGAGAGAGAGAGAGAGAGAGAGAGAGAGAGAGAGGGGGGGGGGGGGAGAAACCCACATTATTCTTGTAAGACTTTCAATTTTCATAAAGCATTCCAAAATAATTGTTACGAATCATTGTTTTAAAGTGTACTTGGGGCTTCAAGTATATGCAACTGAAAATAAAAATTTACAGAAGAGAATTTTGGAGTTTCCATGAACAAATTTGGTGGCACATTCTTCTAGTTCAACCCATCAAATTAAGACATGAGCATACATACTCAAAAGTAAGATTGAGTGGCCAACTAAGGGCAGGTTTGGGGGGTGAGATGAGAATTCGTTTAAAATATTATATTTTAATATTATTATTGTTTTGGGATTTGAAAAAGTTGAATTGTTTATTATATTTTGTATTGAGATTTGAAAAAGGTGTAATGATGAGTTGAGATGAGATGAGAATTTTGTGTCTCATCTCACCCCCCAAACCTGCCCTAAGTGGATGGAAAGAAAGAGAGAAACACGGTTCTTTTATTCAATCTAGTGTTAGATTGATGAAAAAAAACTAACAAATGAGGAGCAAGCCAATGAACAAAAAGCATGGAAGATGGATAAGTGAAAGCTCCTAGTGATTGACTCGCATTTCACACAAGTACAGAGAAAAATCGATATGGGTTTTGAACCTCTTCTTTCAAAAGATTGTCCAGTTCCATTTTGCAGTCATCTAACCGTCTAAGATCCGAACTGTCAACCACCCATACTAAACCATCAGTTTCCTCAAAGTAGTTCCTCCAGTAGGATCTTATGGTTTTTTGGCCGCCAACATCCCAAATGTTAAGAGTATACCTGCCAAAGTCATATTAAGTGGAACTTCAATTGTAATAAAACAAAAAATTTCCCAATTCCCCTCGAAGCAAGTATTAATCAAATGAAGCAGTACGCACTAAGGGCCAAGAACAGCTGTCAATAAAATAAAGAGTGATGCTAGGCTGCCGCCCAGCGGTCGCGGGCGTGCCGCCTAGGCAAAACTCTTCTTTTTTATTTTTTTATTTTTTCCTTTAGACATTTTTTAACATCTTTAAACATTTAAAAAAATATATATCAATACACTAATAGTCACTTTATTAATAAGTAATTAAAAAAAATTAAATACATGAATGGTCAAAATAAGGAGACAAAATGAGAGGGCATACTAGCATTATTCTAAAATAAATACCTCAACTTGTTAACTCTTCCATGAATTTAAAGAACTATTGCTGTTATTACATATCTTTTCCGAGGTATTCAGATATGACCGCACCATTATGCACACAAAAAAATCATATAAAACCCCTCTTAAAATTCATTTCCGTATATTGCAGAGATTTATGAGCAACGAAAGGTAGCAGAGAAAGCATTATAATGAAATGCCCACTACCCGTATGAGAGATTGCCCCATTGGCAAATTTATAAGCAGAAAGACGGATGCATATACTGAACTTTATCAGTTTGAAAAGCTTACTTTTGGTAGGTGAGGGTCTTGATGTTGAAGCCCAGTGTGGGACTGATTACGCTGGTATCCTCGCCATTGATCTTCAACACAATCGTAGTCTTCCCGGAATTATCAAGCCCACTGCGAAGGAGAGTTCAACATTTGGTGTAGGTGTATGTATGTTAGAGAGGGAGAGAGAGAACATACGGAAAAAAAATGTCAGAAAGAGAGATTGGTGGTTTACATACACCATGAGTATACGCATTTCTTTCTCTTTCCTCTTGATTTTTCGAATTATACTGAGAAGCCCCATGTTTTCGGCCTCGCTCTCCAACTCCAAATCAAGCAAACCGGCGAAACCAGATTCAGTGAGACCTCCCTATCCCTTTCGTTCTTGAATGGAAAAAAAAAAAAAAAATTGTTTAGATCCGAGAAAATTAGAAAAATTACTATCCCACAAATCCCCCTGACCCAGCCAGTTTACAATACTTTAATCGCACTATCCAGCCCCAGGCCAAGAAGCATTTAATCCATGCAACCAAACAGACGTCTTTCCCATTAAGCAATGCTACATAAGTATAATATATTTAATTATATTATCAAGACCTGTGCAGACTTGTAAATTCTAAATTCGTTCTTAACATTACTTATTTTATTAATTCATATATAAAATCATTGAAATATATCAACTTATAATTTTACTAGAGGAATATAGAGAGTCTGATATTTTTAATCCAACTAAATTCAAGAAGAGAGATAAATAAGGTTGGTTTGGATAGTAAAATAAGATCAAATGAAATAATTTTAGATGAATTGAATAAAATATTATTTTTTAATATTATAATTATTTTAAAATTTAAAGAAGTTAAATTATTTATTATATTTTATATAAAAATTTAAAAAAATTATAATAATGATGGATCGAAAGTATTACGATATCAACCGAAAAAAAGAACCTTTTTCAAGAAGAAAGAAAAAAAAAATCCAAAGGCATTAAAATTATTAGGCCCAGTATCATTTCCTGTACCTATTGTTATAGTTACTTAATGGGCTGCAAGCCCATAAAACATGTAACACCTATTTTTCTTTGCATTTTAAGCCCAAATGGTTTCATAACGGCAAATTTCTCTTAAAAAATTATTAACTTAAAACTATCTTACAATTTTTTATTACTTTATTTTAAATAAATGATATTTTTATAAGTCTATCTATTCCCAATCTCCAATAATAATATAAAAAAAAAAAAAACCGATCCATTTATAATCCTCCATTGGTTGCATTAATGAACCAGCCAATTAAAAATGATAATAGAATGTATAAGTTATTAGAAAGAGTTCTATGATACACATAAATATAATGTACTACCTAATTATCTTATTTCCTCTTTGAGGGAGAAAGAAAATTAACGGACCACCGAATATTCACAAAACTACCACTATTTGTTAATCATGAGGGAAAATAATTTGTAGACAAAAATTAAAAATTATTTTTCATAATTAAAAAATAATTATAAAAGAGTTGTAGATATATCATATCCCTTTAACTAAACTGAGGAGTCCAGATAAAAATAGAAAATTGAAGAAAGTCCATACCGAAAGAAAAGAAAATAGAAAAACCTCATAGCACAACTTGCATTTTTTTCAAAAAACTCCCTCAAGTTTTTTATTTTAGCAATCAATTACTACTTAAAATTTCCCAATTCTCAATTGATTCACTTTCCCTATTGCGTGATTTTGTCTTTTAATTGCAATTTCAATTATGCACCACGATGTTTTTAATTAAAAAGTCAAACACAAAAAAAAAAAAAAAAAAGAATTGATGAACAATTACGTTAATTACTAACAAAAAAAAAAATCAATATTTTTCAGATTTTAACCTATAATAAAATCAATATTACAAACCCAACAATAACAAATATGGGCATATCATGTCCAGAATTACAATTCCAACAATAAAAATATAAACATATTCAAAAATATCAATATTACAACCCAATAATAATAAAATTATAATTTTGAAATAAAATTTGAATGGATTATTAGGGATTGATTTTGGGTTAACAAGGTTGACATGTTTATTAATTGTGTCTTAACGGGTCAATTCGTTTTGACCCGATCAAACTAATTTATATTAAATTCAAACCCACTAATTTCGTATTGTATTCGTATTGAATTCATGGATTATATTACATATTATCACCCCTAGTGTGGATGAGTCCGGAGGGGTTGGGGGGTTTTTGGCCCAAAAATTGTCATCCCACCTAGGTGGAGGTGGTGTGTGGCGGTGAGGGTAGCCTCGGTTAACCGTGGTATTAGTTTGGACTGTAAGTTACCATAAATGACACCGATACAATCAATTCTGTGAAAAAATTATCCAAAATTTGTAATGCCCACATCGTGAACTAAAAGAAATCAGACAAAAGAAGTCCATCGCCTTCAGATCGTCAGGTCCAAAAGAGATTCAAAGACACAATAAAAGAATGGGGGGCATGGGATACAAGGCATGGGTTTGGT
This sequence comes from Pterocarya stenoptera, assembly GCA_003123785.1. Lineage (NCBI taxonomy): Eukaryota > Viridiplantae > Streptophyta > Magnoliopsida > Fagales > Juglandaceae > Pterocarya > Pterocarya stenoptera. Next base: position 114,832 of record QEOT01000205.1, read on the forward strand.
ACGTAGAAAAGGCAATAATATTAGAAGGAGAAGACGAGCAAAGCTAGCTAGATTCGAGCCGATGATTGTATTTATTGTAATATACTATTCCTGGCGTTGCTTTTGGACAAACTGCATGGCATGTCGGTGTGCATGCTTTAATTTTTGAAAATTGATTTACACAATATTTTTCGCAGTACATTTCATAACAATGTATTAAATTTTCTACCTTCTGATCATCTTCCTTCCACAAGCATTGAGAAATCAGTTCCCTAAGATGCACTTATTAACTTCTTTTTCAAAAATAAAAGCTTAGGTACACACACACACACACACACACACACATATATATATATGCACACATTATCACATATATTAATCTGAGTTGGCATTGTAATTGGTAGAGAACTAGTTAGTTGCTTAGTTACTCATTTTAGTTAGTAACTTTACTTTTATTTTCACTTTACTCTTTCTGTCTAAATAGTGTACACTCTCTCTTTGTAAAGTTCAGTTCGAATAAAAGAATTACAGATTCCCTCTTTCTGTTTTTCCAAGATTTGCTCAAATTGTTTCATGGTATCAGAGCGGATACATTAGGGTTTCGCTTTTGTCCGTTGCTAAATGGCTTCGATGGCCTCTATCTCATTAAAGGTTGAAGATTCAAGTAAATAACATTTACAAAATGGAGATTCGCTTGGATCCATGCTGGTATCTAAAGTGCTTATAGGAGACAACTGTCACAATTGGAGTAAATCGATGGAGATGGCTTTGAAGGCCAAGAATAAGATGGGGTTCATCAATAGAGAAGTTGTTCAGTCAATTGACACCCTATATGTTGTAGGGCTGTACAGAAATTGGTGGAACTAGCCGTCATTGACATGAACCGGCCGCTAGAGTCTAGAACTGACCGAAACCTGCAGAGAACTGATCGACCGGTGGTAGGAAATTGATTAAACCGATGTCGGTCGATTCGGTCCTGACTTGAACCAGGTTGAAATAGCCGAACCGACCGATAATATATATATTAGGTAAAACGATGTCGTTTCACTTAAGCGGTGTCGTTCTAAACATACCGTTTAGGAAAAGAAAATTTAAAATGAAACGACGCCGTCATTTGAATTTAGGGTTTAATACCCCCTCCCTTCCCTCTTCTTCTCCCGATTCTTCATTTTTCTCAGACTCTCTCTTCTCTCTCACGCAGCGCCGTCTGCCGTGCATCTCTCTCTCCTCTCTCACACAACGCCACCAATCTCTCTCTCTCTCTCTCTCTCTCTCTCTCTCATCTCAACCTTTATTCTCTCAATACTCTCTCTTATTGCACCTAGTGGCAAAACCAATAATTTTTTTGAGCGGGGCTAACATTTCTATCGTGTGATACATTTATGTAAAATAAAAAAGAGATTAAAAATTCAAAAAACATAACTATATATAAAACTAGATCTCAATAATTTGCTGCATACGTGTAAAAATAAAATTCTAAAAAAACAACTTAATATACGTTTTAGATTTATGATGAAAATATTTCATGGAATAATATTCATCCATTATTACTTTTGTAATGAAATATTTAGAATTTATTTTTTTAATAAAACCTATCAAGTGTTCTTTTAGAAGGAAATCTTTCATTCTAGCATGTAATCTAGTTTATTAAGTTTAATTTAGATATTTTCGCGTCACATTAAACATATAATAATATAATTGAGACCTTAAATAAAAATTTTCTTACTCAATGAAATCTAGAGGATAAAATCTCTCAATTATTTTTCATATAGATCATCAAGCTTACATGAGTTTTCTTATATTTTCAGTTTGGATTTCATATTAATAAGTCTAATAATATTGTATAACAAAAAAATTTGAGATCCATATTAATAAATTTATTATTTCTCCTAAACTTAGTTTAAATGGATCTTAGTGAGGCCACAATATCCTTGAAAATAGATAATATATAGAAATTATACAAAATTTTGATACTATAGGAAAAAATTGGAGATAGTCATTTCTAGGTATATTGAATTTTTAGAAAATCCTAGAGAGCATATGGTGATTATAATTTTTTTTTGGGGGGGGGGGGGTGGGAGGGGCTCAGCATTCTCTATATTTATAGAATTAGAGAAATGGACCTGAATCACGCCAAAACTGAGCATGCCAGATTTCTCCCCATTAATTGGCTAGTTTTGCCAGTTTAAACATGTATGAAACTAGTTGATTCGGTTTTGGTTTTGGATCGAAACCGAACCATATTTGTTAGTTTTCACCCCTAATATGTTGTGTGGGAACCCTATAATAGCATGGTGCTTTCATGGATCTTGAATTTGGTATTTAAATACATTGGAGAAACTATCATTTATGCAAAAACAACAAAAGAGATGTGGGAAGATTTACGAAATCAGTTATGCCAAAGAAATGAGCCAAGAATCTTCCAATTGCATAAATAACTATCTTCTTTGACTCAAGATCAAAACTCAATGAGTATTTACTACTGAAAATTCAAATGTTTGTGGGATGAATTGTTGAATTACAATCAAATACCTAACTGCACATGTGGAGTATATAGAAGCTATAGTTGTGGTGCTACACGCATGTTTTTGGAATATCAGCACCGTCAACACTTTATCATGTTTCTTATGGAATTAAATGAAGAATTTTCTTATATTACAAGGCAAATTTTATTGATGGATCAAAGGGAACTTGGGTCTTTGGTTTGATTTGGAGTGGAAACAGTAGCCTTTATGAACAAAAGGGTTGAGAATTCAAGGCCAAATCTTGGAATGCAACAATATAGATGGGAAAAGGTTTTATGTACTCATTGTGGTATAAAAAATCACATAGTGAATAAATACTATAAACTGATGGGTACCCTCCAAATTTCAAACAAAATTCCAACTTCAAGCAAAGGGGAAGAGTTTCGTCAGTAAATCAAATAATGGCTCAACTTGCAAGTACACTCCTTGAGGTTCAAAATTCTGTCTTTCCTCAAGAAGAGTATCATCAGTTACTTGCTTTAATTCACCCACAACCATCTGATGCACAAATTAATACCATTCATCAAACAACTAATGTTGCCTCTAGTCCAAATGTTTTACCTACATTTTCAGATAAAAACTAATTTATCTGCCAATGTCTTCCAAGTTTCTCGTCCAATAAAATTGAATCTCCATATTCTGTTTCAAATACCTGGATCATAGATACAGGTGTCACATGCCACATTATACATTCAGTCAAGCTATTTACTACAATCACATGAATCCTAAACACATTTATTAAACTTCCAAATGGAGAAAATGTTACGGTCATGCATATTGAAACTGTACAATTATCTGATAGTTTAGTTTTGAAAGATGTATTATATGTGTACCAAGTTTCTCATATAATTTTCTTTCAGTTACTAAGCTAATTAACCTCTAACCAGGATTGTTGTTTTATTTTCATGCCTGATGTTTGTTATATTCAATGTCTTACCCCATGAAAGATGATTGAAAAAGGATAGAAGAGCAGCTGGGTTATATGTTCTGCAACAACCATAGTGAGTGAAGTCAATAATCCATCATTATCTCGATTGTTTATTGTTGCTAAATCCATTCCAAATATTATTTCTTAGAATAAAGTTGTACATGAAAATCATTGTACTGGGTGCCTTATGGAAAAACAAAACGTCTATAAGTTCCTGACTCATTCATATAAAGAATGGTGCTACTTTTTTTTATGATGGGTTTTAACAACTTTTTTTTATTTATTTAATAATTAAAGAAATATTTTTTTAATAATATTGTGAATTTTTAAAAAAATATATTAAAAAAAAAAAAAACGTCTAACCTTCTCGAGACATTTTGCCAAACTACACTCTTAATAGGGTGTAGGACGACTCCTCGTCTAAATCTACTTCTTCCTTTCATTTGATCAAATTGTTTCACATATCACATCCTTCAATATCGATCACTACGCAATTGATCTGCAGACCAAAACCACCAAATCAAGAAGATGAATGGATGGATGGATGGATGCTCGAGATGCTGAAACAAAATGATGGGTATATAGAATATATATCCGTGGACGTAGCTTTTGAGAAGATGCATGCACATGGGAATTGTGGCTAAAGATCATCAGTAGCTGAGCCAAAGCAATTCCTAGCTATTCAGCCAATAATTAGTAGTACTAGAGAAAAGCAACTGGCTGATATTGGCCGATCGATCGAATAGGCCGTGCCATACATGCACGCTCGAGGAGATCAACACACATATATTTATACGATCCTGCATGTAATAGTAATAAGGTACATTTATATTTATACACGTTCTGACACAAAGTAATTATTGAGCCTCGTTCTATACATTTGAACTCCAGATCATCATCAATGTATATCCACGTACCTATTCCACTGTATCGTTTCTTACATGTATGCCCA
>QEOT01000205.1:129744-169957 GCA_003123785.1 Pterocarya stenoptera
CATATGCCTACGTCCACCACCACCACACTGACTGATCACCACTGACTAGATAACTCAGTAGTACTCCCCGCTTTCTACTCTTAACACTTTCTCTCTCCACAACACATGCAAATTGGGTCCCTCTCTCTCTCTCTCTCTCTCTCTCTCTCTCTCTCTCTCTATACTTGTGTATAATTGTGTGTGTATCCCTCTATTTGCATTTCACGACAACCCTGGACTGCAGCTGCTGACCCGTATTTCGCCATTTTATTATTGCTAGCTTATAAAGCTACCGGACAACTCCCCTTCCTGATCATCACTTCTCAGCCCCTCTCGTACCATTCAACCTCTTTCGCATCTTAAGTTTTTTCAAACTAAATATTATTACATCTACCTATATCAACAGTAACTCTTTTGGTTCGTACTACGTACTCTTTGCTCAAACTCCTACTATAAACTCGGTCTCGATCCCCATTGTGATTGCCATCCCCTTCTCTACGGCCTCCTCCTCCTCCTCTTCACAACCCTTCTCTTTATACATTTGCTTGCGTTCTAAAAGATCTATTTGATCTTCTTTTCTTTACATAGTTTTGGATTTGAGGGAGAGGAAGATCGGTCCCCATTGCCATTAACAGATACTGAGATAAAGAAAAGAAAGAATTAATGATGCACCGCTGCAGCAATGCTCAGGGGAACATGGTGGGGCCGTGCTCTTGTGGTCTGTTTCACAGCCAAAGCAATTCCTTCTCCATGCTATTCTCCGTGCCCGACCACATTCCTTATGAGGATCCCGAAATGTATTCCTTCACTTCATCGTCTGCTTCAGTGGATTGCACCCTCTCTTTAGGAACCCCATCTACTCGTCTAACCGAAGATGAAGAAAAGCGACGGCGCTCTGGTCCCTCAATGTCCAAGTACTCTTGCTGGGACGTGTTACAGAACAAACATTCACCTTCATCAGCACCTCAAACTTACAAGACTTCCCGTGGAGGCAATAATGCTAGCAGCAGCAACTCGGTCAATGATTCTCTCCTCGCTCGCCGTTGTGCTAACTGTGACACCACTTCCACACCCCTTTGGAGGAATGGTCCAAGAGGCCCAAAGGTGCTCTCATGATCGCTTTGTTTCTTGTTTGTGACAAAAAAGCTTTTTCGTTATGCTCATCTACTTGACTTTTGCCTACTGGTTTTACAATATTTTCAAATTTTCACTTTATTGATGTTCGAGGAATATCTGTTTGTGAATTGCAGTCGCTATGCAATGCTTGTGGGATTCGATTCAAGAAGGAAGAGAGGAGAGCCACTGCTGCGGCCTCAACCGCCACCAGCAATGGTGGTTCCCCAGGACTAATGGAGCCAAATCACATCCTCGGCCACCACAACAATTCATGGTATGCCCATTCACAGACCGAGAAAATGCCGTGCTTTGCCCCAGCTGCCATTGGCAACGAGTTCCGTTTCATCGAAGAGAATGACAGGGATTCCGATACCGGCATTCCCTTCCTTTCTTGGCGTCTCAATGTCACCGATAGACCGAGTACTCTCGTCCATGACTTCACTAGATGAACAAATTAACGGCGAAGACCCTGCAAGTTTCTTATTACACATAACGTATCACGATCATGATCATGGTGTTGAAGATGTTAATGGCGATGGTTTATAGATTTGTCAAATTCCTTTTTTCCCCTTTTTTTTAATCTCTTGGTTGCTGCTTCCTTTTCTCCCACTTAGATAGATGAAGTGAGAACGGGCTTATTCTATGTTCTTTGTTTGCTTTTGATCTTTAAGTTTCTTTCTATAACGTCTTTCTCTCTCCCAGTTTCAAAACTATATACCTGGCTACCTTTTGTTGGTTTAGTACTTTCCTGACTACCTGATCACGATGATCATATATATAATATATATATGTATGCTGATCGCCATGATCATTTTGGTGTTTGATAACGACACAGACCCTATTGCCGATCGAGGAAAAAGAAAGAAGAAGAAGAAGAAACCAACACAAACCCTATAATTGGTACTAATTAATTGTATGTAAATCTGAACTGCAAGTTTAGCTTACCTGAATCTGGAGCTGCCTATATTTGTACTGCATTCATCATTTATCTCTTTCCCTCGATTTCATAACTGAGCGAGATGGCGATTGTGCTCTAGATTTAATTCTGGGTTGCAAATATTGATGGTCCAATGCCCATGTTCGATCACTGTGTGCTGTGTTCTTTCTGAAGGGGACACTGTGCGGTCCTGGAAAATGAAATCTGTTTGTCTTTTAGGTGTAGCGTCAAAGCTCACCGTCCAACTGGTTCAGTACTATATAGATATATAAATATATATATATATATATAAATATATATTTATAGATACAGGTTGGGACCTCTTAGCAATTCTCCTAATTGACTGTTGTATATACATATGTTTTAGGAAAAATTCTAAACATAAGCCTCATACTCCTACACACCACTTAAAAATATGTGATTTTATTATTTTACCTTCATTTCATAAAATATCAAATATGAAATATGAGAATAAGAAAGTAAAATTACATGTTTTTTAAGTGGTATGCAGAGTGTGGAGCTTCTGTGTAGCATAACTCATGTTTTAGACGTGGAAATAATTAATTTCTAGCTTAATTCTCTAGCATTATATCACGCTCTGACTAGTACCATTAATTCTTATAATATGTATATATTAACAGATATTCTGTAATTTGACATTATATATTATTTGGGTGATAATCAAAATGAAACTACTTAGATCGTTTTTTCATGTTTGGCAGTTTAAGAACTGTTATAATGTTTATAAGCACATACATTATTTAGCATAAAGTACTACTGAATTAATTAGCATGCATGCACTAAACAGCTAGCATGATTAATGTGTTTAGATACGTACAGTGGTTTACAATTTTGAACCTACTCATCATGTTAATTATCAAAGTATGGAATTGGATAATAATTCATATGATCTAAGCTAGCTGTATAGTACTTTGGCATGTGCTTCGCTTGTTATGAAAGGTTTAATTTCTATCCTCTTTGCATTAATAAAGTATTCATGAAATTCTTAATTGTTAGTGCATTAATTCAGTTGCATATATATGTAGCCTTGATCTTGAGGACATAGATCGATCATGCATTGCCACTTCATATATGTTTGGTGCTATATGAAAAGCTAGCCTTCCAAGGAATTACGCTCCATATATATATATATATATATATATATATAATCATGACTTGGGTTCTGTGTTTAATCAGCAACAACCGTGAAAATTTTCTGAATCACGTGTGCAAATTATGAGTAATTTCCTCCATTTAAAATATAATTATAAATGTATTGTTTCGTAATTTTATATTTTGTTATTTTCAATCACCATCTAGGACTGAGTATCGATAATGTCGGAGTTGGAGTGCCCATCTACCTCGGAAGTCAGAGTCAGAGTCGGATTTGAGCTTTTTTATTGGAACTTATTTTTTAGCTCATTTGAAATTTCAACTTGACATTTTTAGGCTCTCACTTATCAAATTGAGCTTCCAGATTTCAGTTTTTTTTCTAAAATATTTTTTAAAATTTCAATTTTATTAAAACGTAACCAAAATTAAAAAAATAAATCATTGTACAAATTAATATTATTATACATTAGTATTATATGTTGTTATATATTAGTATTACATGTTATTACACATTGATTATTATACATTACTAGCACATGTTATTATACTTTAGTTATTATACATTAGTATTACATACTATTATAAATTTATATATTTGTGTTTATACATTATAATACATTAGCTAGTATCAAATTATTATACATTAGTTATTATATAATTAGTATTACATGCTATTATATATTAGTGTTTATACATTAGTTGTTATTATACATTAGTGTTAGATGATAGTAATAGTTATAAATTTGGTGTTTACATCTACTAAACTATTATTAGTCAATTTATATTATAGTATAAGTATATTATTTTATAATAATTTGCTCATACTAGTATATTGTTGAATTTAACTAACTATGTAAGTTATAGTTATATAATATATATGATAAATATATAAAAAAATACATCTATTTTTTATAAAATATGTACAATATCGAAGTTAGAGTCAGACAATCGGAGCTAGAGTCAGTGTCAGAGTCAGTACATCGCTAACTCCGACTCTAACTTTTTTGGTGAAAAAAACTCCAACTCCGACTTATCAGAACAAAGTTGGTGCGGAATCGAATTTTCAGATTTTTGCTCAACCCTAATCACATCTATAAAAGTTATACAATTTAAATATTTTTCTATTTAAGTGTCGATCCTGTAAGTTTAGTTAAAAACATGTCATGATTATATTAAAATAACAAAATATAAGATAACTAATAACATCATTCTAGTTCATTTCGCTTGAAACACAATCTAATTGGGGGGAGAGAGAGAGAGAGAGAGAGAGAGAGAGTTACCTGAAAAAGTTTAGAGGACAGTGGGGTACCAGAGCCCATGGGCCATGATCAGCTGAGTAGAAAATAATCCAAAAGAGAAGATAACATCTCACCTGAGGCAAGCCCAACCATTTCACTTTTTGAACCAACAAATTACCTCAATTGAGCCCGCGTACGTACGGAAGACATATTGGTCATCAACCTGCCTTTCACCTGATCGACCACTGAATCCATATCAAGAGTTATAGATATGACCTTAATTATTTATGATTTGAGATCAAAGTATTGGACCAAAACCGCATCTCGCACTCTAATTTTCGTTTTCTTCTCTCTTATTTAATGCATAAGTCGGTCACTATTCACTCCTAAATCTCACACCTATAACGTTTTTATAGGATGTGAGGGTGTTTTTGTATGGAGATGGTGAATAATAGCTAATGAGAATAATTTTTCTTGTGGTAATTGATAAGAGTCATTCTACTCATCATTCACACTACACACCACATTTGATTTTTTTTTTTAATGAGAGATGCTACTCATCATCCCACACCACACACTTTACATATTTTAAAATTATTTTTTATTTTTTATTTATTTTATTTTATTCTTGTTAAACTAATTAAGTAGTTCTACTTATCATCCATACACCACATACTTGTTATAAAAAAAATGATAAAATTAAATAGATATAGCGTGTGGTATGTGAAGATGATAAGTAGAATTATTCGTTTTATATTCTTACTAAGCTAAATGAATTCTTCTACTCATAATCTCTTTATACACCACACATTTAATAAGGAAAAAAAAATCATGTGTGATGCAGAAATGATGAGTAGAATTTTTCTTGGTATAAATACTCATTGGTCAGATTGGGTCAAGATAATTTTAAACTTGAGACAAGATTAGTTCCTCTACTCATAAAAGTTATATATACTGTTGAGTTTAAATCACTAATATTATATATAATCATTATTTATCTCAAAATTTTAAAGAGATAATTTAATTATTTGTAATATATTCATAACATATTAAACCTTACAACATTCTAGAATTGCTAAGAAAAGGTGGTGTGCTGTCGTAGGTAACAAAAAATAAAACCTATACTCTTAAAAAATACATGTAGTAGTGCGAGTAAGGATCATTCCCACGGAGAGTGTCTAGTCTAGTTTTATGCTATGTGAACAAGGATTAGGGGGGGTTTGAATATAACGAAAACAATTTCAAGAAAAACAACTAAGGAACAATTCAAATTCAATTATCGAAATCAATCAAAAGAACAAACATTGGTCTAAGTCAACGTCCACCATTGAAATTTTACAACTGATCATCGATGCAAGTATCTATTAATTCATACTTTGAATATTCACCGTTGGAATTATTTTCCTATCTCTCATTAGTCACAGTTAATTAGAAAACAAGCGATCTAATTAACCCTAACTACTAAACAACCCAAGACAAGCGCTAAAGGTTTAATCTAGTAGCAGCCTTAAGAATTAGAGAGATCGATGAAGCTAAACAACACAAGCACAAGCGGTTGCATTTAATTTAGTCGAGCGTTCTTCTTAAGATTTAATAATTTCTGACGCAACAAATCATTAAATCTTAATTGCTTCACAAATTAGAGGGATCAAACAATTACGGATTTGATATCTAATCTAACAGTAGATTGCAACGAATAATAAACTAGTAGGCCTCCTAGTAATTAAACGAGACAATCATGAAAATAGGCATAGAAGAACATCCGATACTCAAAGCATAAATTGAACACTAAAAACAAATTAGATCTCACAATTTTATTGATTCCGAGGCTTCCATTTCCTTTGACCAATTATGAAAATTTAGCCCCACAAGGCCATCATGAAAACTNATCTAACTTAATTAAAGAAATATTAAAAATAAAATAAAGTCCTAATATAACTAGGAAAGTGGTGTTTTCCAGCTGTAACTTTTGAACACCAGATCTCATAAACGTCCACAATTAATTCGCATATTTGAATTGCACGATAAGGAATGTTCTGGAACGTCAGCAGTGCAGGTGTGTCAACTTCAAGCCCAATTGTGACCTTGATTCAGCAAGTATATCTCAAAACTCAAAACATGAAAGTTGTAGATATGTTTCTTAGTGTTCCATAGAATTTTGAATCATCTCAATCGGAGCTTGAATGAGAGAGTTATGCCTAGATTACGAAACAATATCGAAACTATCCAGAATCGCCTAATTAACTTCATTTTGCATTTAATGCCTCCATTTGTATCCTAAATCAAAATGAAATAAGAAAAATACTAGGGAGCCCGATTTGGGCTCCTGTTTTCTTTGCCTGATGGCTTTTTTATTTTTTTTAACTTAGTGATTAAGAAAATATTGTTTAATAATATTGTGAACTTTTTTCATTTTTTAAAAATATTTAAAAGTGTTAAAAAAATGATGTGAAAAAAAATTTTGAAAAAAAATCACAATATTATTAAACAATATCTTCTTAATCACTAAATAAAAAAAAGCTAAAAAAAATAAAATAAAAAAGGCAACGGGCAAAAAAAAAAGAGAGCCCAAATCGGTTCCCTAACACCAGCCATAAAATAATAATGAGTACATTTAGGTACCAAATAAGTATAAAAGACTAGACATTAAGGAAGAAAAATATAACATTTTGCATTCTCATCAAAAGGTAAACAAAATAAAATCAAAATGAAAATTATAATAACCTAACTCCCTGCAGCCTTCCTTTCTTGTTTTTATTTAATTTGTCTTATCCTTTTGTGTTTCACCTCCTTAACTCTTCTTGTACTTAAATGACATAACTTTCTTAAATTTGTTGATTGCTCAACTGAAGAAGAGAGAAAGGGAACAGAGGAAGAATGCAAGACAAAAGAGAAAGCTAGACATCGATAAGATTCACTGCAGAGGCCATTCCTGCATGGATTAATAAAGATTGCAGGGGTTAAACCCTACACATTGGAGATCGAACCAGGAACTTACATGAACTTCTGGGTTCCAATGCAAACCCTCAAGACACCCAACAAAGGCCCAAATCCAAAGCCCTGACTAACCTAGCAAGCCCGTGGTGGTCCTGATCCACGGTTTTGCCACCAAGGGCATTGTGACTTGGCAATTCTGTAACACACCTATTGGGATTCACATAGAAAACTAGCTCACTTCAAGCGAAGCACCTCCAAATATACAGAGGAAGAGAAGATAATAGAGAGAAAAGGGAAAATTAGGGTTGTGATTACCTTTCAGATGTTTTACAATATTTTCCATTTCATACATATACTCAGAAATTGAAAAAAGTCATGGGCCTACTGCTGGACTCAAATAAAGACTAGACTAATGGACTGGTGACAGCAAATCAAATAAAACAGAAAAATGATGGATAATGGCCCACACGACCCAAGACTCTACTAATCAACTAGGACTCTCAACAATTGACTCTGGGCTTAGCCCTTACAAATTAACCCAACAAATGTTGACTCAATAACCTAGCCCATTGACTTAAACTCTCGTTCAGTTCAACACTTCACTTCCGTTCCCACCCATTTGCACTTCATTTCAAACACTTACTTTACACACGCGCACTCGATTTCTTCATCCTCACTTTTAGCCCCTTCCTTCGATAGAGCTTTTTCCCTAAGGTTCCACCGCCCCTGTTACATACCGTTCCTCTTTTAAAAACATTGCCCTCAAGGTGCGGAAACGTCTCCTTAAGCTTCGAATATCCCTCCCAAGTAGCGACGGTATCATCTTGGCCATGCCACTTCCCCAGTAATTCCACCCGTGTTTTGTTTCCCACCTTAACCATCCTTTTACGGAGCACTTCTTCTTGTTGTGGGCGTAGAATTCCATGGTCATCAAAGGGAGACAGCGACAGTATGGCCACTGCTTTTGACTCTATTTTCTTCTTTAATTGGGATACATGAAATGTGGGATGAATTCTTGATGTTGTTGGCAGATCCAATGTATAGGCCACGACTCCTACCTTCTTCAACACCTTGTATGGCCCGAAATACCTGGAAGCCAATTTGAGGTTCCATCGATGGGCCACTAAGGATTAACGGTACGGTTGCAACCTTAGGTATACCTAATCCCCTTCCTCAAATTGTTGTTCTATTCTTTTGAGATCCACATACTTTTTTATCCTGTTTTGGGCCTGTTGCAAGTTCTGTTTAAGAATATTGAATATCTGATATCTGTTGCATAGTCTGTGATCCACTGTTTCCGTGTTTGAGGTGCCAGGGATGTAGTCTTGTATACGAAGTGGAGGGTACCCATAAAGAGCTTCATAGGGTGTGACTTTGGTAGACAAATATTGAGTGGAGTTGTACCACCACGCAACTAGTGGGATACACACTGACCAATCCTTAGGTCGATATCCCATAAAGCACCACAAGTAATTTTTCACTCTCTTGTTTACAGCCTCGATTGACCATCAGCTTGAGGATGGTATGAGGTACTCATGTTAATTTGGATCCCTTGCAACTTCAAAATTTCTTGCCAAAACTGACTTGTAAAAGTAGTATCCCTGTCGGACACAATCGATTGGGACAGACCATGTAGCTTAAAAATGTTTTTCATAAAAGAATCAGCAACTGTTTTAGTTATATAGGGGTGTTTCAAGGGTACAAACTGACCATACTTAGTCAAACGATCAACTACCACCCACAAGTTGTTGTAGCCTGAGGAGTTGGGTAAGCCTTCAATAAACTCCATGGATATATGTGTGACGTCCCGACTCTCATGTATGGAAACTCAGGAATCGTGACGTCAGGATGATGACAATACGGGTCACACATTCCAACAATAAGTGCCAAGTTTGTGTACATGCAGAAAGTGTACAACAAAAACGCACCGGATAAATTAAATAAGTCAAATAAGTAACAGAATTGTTTAATACAAATTCACTTAAAACAAAACATTTAAAAAAATATTATAGTTATCCCATAAAATATAATACAAACCAAATACATTACCAAAAAGCAGGAGGCAAATCCCAATGCATGAACAAGTGATCCTAAATCACTTCTCCAGTGGAGCCAACTCCTCAGACTCTTTATCCTCATCTACATCAAAATCTATTGTACCATAAAACGGTACCGCAGGTAAGTTACAATCCAAACAACCCACGAGATATAAATGCATTAATGCAACTAACAAACATTCGTACACAAGACGAAACACGAATATGACCCAAAACCCTCATTTTCCCCCAAAATAATTATTTTCCAACGCACGCCAAAAAATCTCATTTGACCCAAAACACGCCATGAAAAATATTCACCATTTTCCCAGAAAATGGCCTAAACATAAACCAATCATTTATCAGATACTGTAGACGGGAATCACAGGCGGGACTATACCACCATCTCTACCGCGTGCATTGTAGGTGAGAATCACAGGCAGGACTCTACCACCATCCCTGCTTACCACCATCCCTTCAGTTCCTTTCCACACAAGGGGTACCTATCCGAGCATTGTAAGCAGGAATCACAGGCGGGACTCTATCACCATCCCTATCACGTGCACCGCAAGCGGGAACCACAGGCGAAACTATACCACCATCCGTACAATTTCTTTTTCCTTTCTCTCAAACAGTTCAAAGTACATTTCAAACATACCCAAAATCATCTTTCACATGAAAATCCAGTTTTCAAATACATACACATGAACATGTATGCAATCATGCGAAAACTTAATTTTCATTTACAAGTATGAACATGCGCGCAATTATGCAATATACAAGACCAGACACAAATATCCAATAGCCAACAAATCTCCGCATAATCCAATCACACAACAACTTCATCCTCCAATTCAACTGACCCTCTTACTCCTCGGACTTAGTCCGGCACAATCAACCAAATCACAGTAAATATGAGTTAGCGTAAAAATACATTTAAATCTCAAAAGTTCTTTAAAAAAAATACTTACAGCACTATAATATACTTTTCAAATGATAACGGAGATGCTAGAGGTGGCGGCACAGCAACCAAACAGGGCAAAATGGACAAGGGCCGTGGGTCTCAAAAACTCAACTTTTGAATGGGGACAAACCAAGACTCGAGATTGCTAGGGAAGGACTTAGAGGTACCAGTGAAGCTACTGGTGGTGGTGGTTAGCCGTGGGTGGGTAAGCCCTCAATAAACTCCATGGATATATGTGTGACGCCCCGACTCTCACGTACGTAAACTCAGGAATTGTGACATCAGAATGATGACAACACGGGTCACACTTCCCAACGATAAGTGCCAAGTGTGTGTACATATAAAAAGTGTACAACAAAAACGCAACGGATAAATTAAATAAGTCAACTAAGTACTAGAATTGTTTAATACAAATTCACTTAAAACAAAACATTTTAAAGAATATTACAGTTATCCTATAAAATATAATACAAACTAAGTACATTGCCAAAAAGTAGGATACAAATCATAATGCATGAGCAAGTGATCCCAAATCACTTTTCCAGTAGAGCCGAATCCTCAGGCTCTTCATCCTCATTTGCATCAAAATTTACGGTACCATAAAACGGTACTGTAGGTAAGTAACAATCTAAACAACCCACGAGATATAAATGCATTAATGCAACTAACAAACATCCGTACACATGATGAAACACGTATATGATCCAAAACCCTCATTTTCTCTAAAAATGATTATTTTCCAACACACACCAAAAAATCTCATTTGACCCAAAACACGCCATGAATAATATCTACCATTTTTTCAGAAAATGGCCCAAGCATAAACCAACCATTTATTGGACACTATAGATTGTAATCACAGACAGGACTATACTACCATCCTTACCTTGTGCACCGTAGGGGGGAATAACAGACAGGACTCTACCACCATCCCTACTTACCTCCATCCCTACAGTTTCTTTACACACAATGGGTACCTATTAGAGCACTATAGGTGAGAATCAGAGGTGAGACTCTATCACCATCCCTACCGCATACACTGTGGGCGGGAATCATAGGCGGGACTATACCACCATCCATGCTTACCAACATTCCTACAATCTATTTTTCCTTTCTCTCAAATTGTTCAATCCATTCATTTCATACATATCCAAAATCATCTTTCACATGAAAATTCAGTTTTTAAATATATATATACATGAACATGTATGCAATCATGCGAAAACCAAATTTTTATTTACAAACATAAACATGCGTGTAATTATGCAATGTACAAGACCCGACACAAATATCCAATAGCCAACAAATCTCTGCACAATCCAATCACACAACAACTCCATCCTCCAATCCAACCGATCCCCTTAATCCTCGGACTCAGTCTGGCACAACCAACCAAATTACAGTAAATATGAGTTAGAGCAAAAATAAATTTAAATCTCAAAAGTTGTTTGAGAAAATACTTATAGCGCTATAATATACTTTTTGAAGGATAACGGAGATGCGAGAGGTGGCGGCACAATAACCAAACAATGCAAAATGGAAAAGGGCTGTGGGTCTCAAAAACTCAACTTTTGAATGGGGACAAACGAAGACTCGAGATTGCTAGGGAATGGCTTAGAGGTGTCAGTGAAGCTACTGGTGGTGGTGGTTGGCTGTGGGTAGCGGCGTGGGCGGTGGTTGGAGGCCAAAATGCTCAAATCAAAAATGGAGATGGAGGGCCTTCAAGGGTGGCGGATCAGGGTTGAGGAAGGGTGGGTTAGGTTGCTGGGAGGCCGCCGGTGCTGTGGTGAAAAGCTGGCGGTGAATGGTGGAGGCACGGTGGGTGAGGGAGCAAAATGAAGCCACGGCTCGAAGCCACGCGTAGAGGCTAATGGCGGTGAGGGAAGAGCTAGAACTTTAAGGGGAAGGTCGTCGGCCAGTGGGGAAGAGGTTGGGAGGGCAGTGGCGACCATGGATGGTGCACGGCGAAGCATTGAATAGCTTAAATAAAATAATAATAAAATCCAACAACATAATAATTTTAAAGCCCACAAACAAACTAATTTAATTTAAAAAATAATTTAAATGCAAAACAATAATTAATAACAAGAAAACACATGAAATTAACAGTTAAAAATCTTAAAATAATACCACGTAAATCATCTAAAATTTAAAACAAGAAAGCTCATTATCTTAATTAATTAAATAATTTTCTTGCTTAAATTACACATAAATACGGGGTATCACAATATGTGTCCACAGTTGAGAGGGAATGAGTAATGGCTGCAGCAAGCTATTTGGCAAACAATTATCAGCATTGACCCTTTGGCATAAGTCACACTCCTTAATAAACAATTTGAGGTCTTGCTTCATTCCTGGCCAATAAAAGTCCATTCTCATCCTTTGGGCAGACTTATCATAGCCTGAATGACCCCCGCTCCCACAGACTGTTATGGAATAACTCCAACAACCTATTTTTAAACTCTACATGATTAAGGATGTAGAGTCTGTTCTTGTATAACAACCCTTCCCTAACTGCATAATTGTGACCCAACTTTCCCTATAAACAGCTTTGTAGGATGGTCTTCAAGTGCTTGTCAGTCTCATATGCCTTTTCCAACTCATCTACCCACTCTACACTAGAAAAAGTGATTAGCATCAACGTATCTTCTTCACACTTGTCCTTCCTTGGTAAGGCATCCGCAGCCCAGTTTTCAGCCCCTCTCTTGTACTCTACAATAAAATCATAACCTAAAAACTTGGTAATCCATCTTTGTTGTATTGGGGTACCCATTTTTTGGTCCAGCATGTGCTTGAGATTTTGCTGGTCCGTCTTGACTACAAAGGTTCTTCCTAACAAGGAGGGCCACCATTTTAGGACTGCTGAAATAAAAACAAACAATTCCTTCTAGTAGGTTGACATTGAAATAGCTCTCACCTTTAAAGCTTAGGTGAAAAATGCAATTAACTGCACCTTTTGCATGAAAATAGCCCTCTTTGCTGATTTCAATGCATCACACTTAATTTTAAAAAGTACAGTGAAGTCGGGTAATGCCAATATCGAAGGTTGGGTAACAGCCTCCTTAAGCTTGTCAAAGGCTACTTTAGACTCTTTGATTCATTGAAATCCATATTTTTTAAGCATTCTGTTCAAAGGGGCTGCAATTCCTCCTTAGCCCATTATAAATCTACGGTAGTAGCCCGTTAGCCCAAAAAAGCCCCTCAAGGCTTTTAGGAACTTTGGTAAGGGCCACTCAACCATGGCCTTTAGCTTGTCAGGATCTGCTTAGAACCTCGTTTCTGAAATTACTTGGCCCAAATAGGCTACCTCCTTACACCTAAAGTAGCACTTGGATTTTTTTGCAAACAACTGGTGCTGTTTTGGAGTCTCCAAAGTGACCGTAAGATGACCGACATGCTCCCTCATTCATGAGACTTTGGAAGGTAGATGGAGCTTTGGTAAGCCCAAATAGTATTACTCGAAACTCATAGTGTCCCTCATGAATCTTAAAAACAGTTTTTAGCACATCCTCGGGTTTAACCTGATTTCGTGATAGTCGAACCTCAAATCCAGTTTTGAAAAAATGATTGAACCTTGTAAATCATTCATTAATTCCTCTACCATCAGAATATGGAATTTATCTTTAATAGTGACATTGTTCAAGCCTTTATAATAAACACAATCGTCACGTTCCATCAACCTTTCTTACTAACAATACCGGGGAAGAGTAGAGACTTTGGCTTTGTTTAATTACCCATATTTTCAGCAATTATTGGACAATCTTTTCAATCTCATCCTTTTGGTAATAAGGATAACGGTAAGGTCATATAGAGATGGGTTTGGACTCGAGTAATAAGTTGATAGCATGGTCATGGGTACTGGGAGGTGGGAGCCCTTTAGGTTCAGAAAATACAACATCAAATTGCTGTAACAGATTTTGTATTATGGTTGGAATCTCATTTCTAGCTTGTCGCCCAGTGGGGTGCTCTTCTTCCAATAATTGCAATTATCCCCTTGCTTTCAAGTTTATTCAACTTGTTTAGAGTTCGTTCCTCAATCATCTTAGCTATTTTCAAACCATATAATTTAACCTCTTGATCCCCATAAGAAAACTGCATAGTAAGTTTCTCAAAATCCCACAACACATTCCCTAACTCCGGCAACCACTTAATCCCAAGCACCATATCACATCCAGCTAGCCCTAACACTTGTAATTCTAAGGAAAAAACAATTCCTTGGATTACCACCTTCACTCCACTACAGCTCCCTTCACTAAGGACAATTTCCCCATTAACAACTCTCACTTTTACCACGTTTTTGTCTTTCAACTGTAAGTTGGTTGTTTAGAGAATGGCGGGGTCTAAGAAATTATGAGTGGAGCCCATGTCAATGAGTATAGTCACCCACTAAGTGCCAATTCTCCCATTCACTCTCATTGTCCTCATGTTGTGGGTTCTAGTTATGGTATGCAATGAAATTTTTGGGTTGGGTTAAGTAGTACACAAGTCTAAGGGCTGAATGGGCTCTTCTTTAGTTTCATAAGGTTCTTCTTCAAACTGCCCACTACTCTCACTGTCCCATACTACATCCTCCAATATGTAAAGCTTGGAGTTTTGACATTTATGTCTCGATACCCATTTGGCATCACAATGATAACACAGGCTTTTTTTCCGCCTCTCTTTCATTTGGGTTTGGTTTATTTTGTGTATGCTAAAGTTTGGTTTGGGTTTGAAACTCTTGGCTGGTTGGTGTGAATTTTTTAAAATTCTTAGATCTGGGGAATAGGTTAGGTTGGATCGTGGGTGTTTTTTAGAGATGTTTAATTTTTCTTCTTGAACCTTTGCTAAACTGAAAGCTGAGGTAAGATTGGTGGGATTAAACATTCTCACTATTAAGCGAATCTCATCCCTTAACCCACTAAAAACATAACTAAGTTTGTAGGCATCAGACAACCCACGTAATTTGTTTGACAGTGTTTCAAACTTAGCTTGGTAATCTTCCACAGTACTCGACTGTCTCAACCTAGTGAGTGCTTCCATAGGGTCGTCATAAGTATTTGGACTGGACCTAATAAGCAAAGCCTTCGTAAAGGCATCCCAGTTTGGAATTTGGCCACTATCCTCCATATCTTGGAACCAAATTAATGCCCTACCCTCCATGTGAAAGGAGGCCAATCGTACCCTTTGTTGTGAAGTAGTGTTATAAAAAATAAAAAAGTGATTAGCCTCGTAAATCTAACCTGCAGGGTCATCTCAACTAAAAAGTGGAAAGTTAAGTCTCACTGTTCTTGGTTGAATATCACCCATGTGTATGTTGCGCAGGTGCTACTCCTATTGATGTGGATGGATGTACTGTAGTTGCTGAAATGGTGGCTAAGAATAGGTCTGTTGCTGCTGTTATTGCAACTATAGGGATCCCGATTCATCCCTTGGTGGGGCTTTGTCAGAAGCCTCACTATTAAGGCTGTTGTTTGTATTTCTTTTCTACATTTCCACTGTAAGGATGGCCAGCTATTGTATTATGGCCTCATTTTGTCTCTTGAGGGTTGCCATGTCGATATCTATATGAGAAAACCTAGCATCAGTAGACTTTTTCAGATATAGAGAAGAATTGAAGAGAATAGAGAGAAAATAGAAAATTAGGGTTTTGATTACTTTTCAAATGCTTTACAATATTTGTCATTTCGTACATATACTAAGTTGAAAAAGGTCATGGACCTACTGCTAGACTCAAATAAAGACTAGACTAATGGATTAATGACAAGAAATCAAATAAAACTAGAAAATGATGGATAATGGCCCACACGGCCCAAGACTCTACTAATCAACTAGACTCTAGGTTAGCCCTTAGAAATTTACCCAACGAATGTTGACTCAATAACGCCCATTGACTTAAACTCCCATTCAGCTCAACACTTCACTTCCGTTTACACCCATCTGCACTTCACTTCAAACACTTACTTCAAACACATGCACTCAGTTTCTTCATCCTCACTTCCAGCCCCATCCTTTGATAGAGCCTCTCCCCTAGGGTTCCTCCGCCCCCGTTACAAATTCCAAGCAGGAGCTCTCACTCAGAAATACCCCGTTGACATGAAGGATGTTGTGAAAACAATCACAAACAAAGCAAATAAAACCAAACACAATCAAATTAATCACACGACACAAATTAACGTGGTTCGACGATGTGCCTACATCCATAGAGTTGCAGATGGTTTTATTATACTAAGAAATCACAAATACACTTTGGAGAGAAATCTCACTGTTCAAAACATTCATGGTGTACTAAATTGTTCATTAAATACATATTTATAGTGTTACATAACGAAAACCCTAATTTTTACTTTTCTGCATTATTTACTCAAGCGGAATGTCGAGCGCGCCTTGTGCAAGATCTCTGCCCGATGTTCGCTTGAACTACCTGCTGAGCAAGACTTAAGCGAATTCTCAACTTGAGCTCCGAACAAGCCATCTGTCAGCGAACGTCAACTAAACTTTTTGCCTAGCGCTTTTTTTTTACTGTAAACAGTGCCAAAACTTATCGGCCCAAGCCTCCTTGAAAATCAACCAAAAAACTGTAATGCAATTTTGTCGAGTCAGGTCATCAAATCAGACAGACACACCAATAAATCAGGCTCCACAAGTCTAACATACCTCCTCTTCTTCGATGGCCCCATCATCAACAAGACCGATCGTTCTCCAGCTTTCTAAGCCGAGTGCTTGGCTACGGGGTTGAGAGATGCACCTTGGTTGGGCCCAACTTTTAAGGAATGGTGGTCTTCAAAATGACTGAGCTGCACCTTGATCTGGTTCAGGTCGTGGTGTCATTCAGCTTGGTTGTGGCCATGACCGACACCCAGTGGCAGAACCACATTGGACTTTGGGAGCCATCCCCCCACCCCCAATTGNATCCCTTAGATTTTATACATAATTGTATAAATATAGAAAATGCCCCCCCCCAAAAAAATTATAATCTCCATATGCTCTGTAAAATTTTTAAAATTTTCAATATACCTATAAATACCTCTCTCCAATTTTTTCTTATAGTCCCAAAATTTTGTGTAATTTCTACATATTATCTATTTTCAACAATGTGGCATCTCCAAAACTAAAATTAAAACTAAGTTTAGTAAAAATAATAAAATTATTAATATGGATCCCAAAATTTTTTGTTGATATTCTTAATATAGAATCCAAAGTGAAAATATTAGAAAAATCATTTAAGGTCGATGATCTATGTAAAAAATAGTAGAGAGATTTTATCATCTAGACTTCATTGAGGAAAAAAAAAAAATTAAACTCTCAATTATAGAATTTATGTGTTTAATGTAACACAAAAATATCTAGATTTTGCATGAAATCTGATAAAGTAGCTTAGATACTTGAATAAAAAATGACATTCTAAAAGTTCCCTTGATAATTTATTTGAAAAAAAATAAATTCTAAATATTTCATTACAAAAATAATAATAGTTGAATATTATTCCATGAAAAATTATTATCAGAAATCCGAAACATATATTAAGTTGTGTTTTTCGAATTTTATTTCTACGTGTATGTAGCAAATTATTGAGATATAATCTTATATATAGTTATGTTTTTATGATTTTTCAATCTCTTTTTAGTTTACATAAGAGAAATGTTATTTGCAATTCTAGGATATGCAAGCTCTGTCCACTCCCTTTGAAAAAAAATAAGTAAATCTAGGACCCACATAAAAAAATCATTGTTTAATAGTAGACCCTATTTTTTTTTTTTTTTCAAATGGAGTGCATAGAGCTTGCATATCATAAGGCTATATCTAGCATTATTCTTTACATAAATATATCACATAGTAAAAAGAAGTTAGCCACCATCAAATCAATTGGTGGATCAGCCACTGCCGGCACTCAATGAAACAATGCTAAAAAGCATGGGGTTTTCTTCGTCATCGGAGCTCTTGTTGCCTACCTCGGCCAAAGGTTTGAAAGCGCTTCTCTATATTGCTGTTCACAAGAAGCTGTGGTTCTTGGACTGGCGCCACAAAGACTTCCTTGAGGTTAATTTGCACCATCATTGATCATGTTATATATCACTTTTCCTTTACATTAATTTCCACTGCAATATCTTCTTCATATGCCAGTCACATGTGTAGTTTTGTGTGGATGAACTCGAACCGGGCGAAATATAGTTGGGTTGGAACCAGAGTCGGGGAGCCGCAGGGCAACGCCGGCCCCCTAGTTATTTAATTTTTTTCCAATTATCTAAATGTTATATATAATATATAATTCTTTCTACTCATTATTCCTACATCACACCACACTTGATTTTATTATTTTATTATTTCTAAACTAAAAGATTAATTTTTTGACTTATGATCCATACACTACACATTTGGTAAGATAAAAGATAAAAAATAAAAAAATAAAAAAAAATCATGTATGGTATGTGGTATGTAGTATAAGAATTGTAAGTAGGATTTTTCATAATATATAATTGAAAAATATTACTTCAATATGTATTTAATGTATACAATTAGAAAAAATTAAATCTGACCCATCAAAATTAATAGCCATATATATATAGGTGGTAAAGTTTTTGAATTTTTTTTATAAACCATGTATAAAAAAATGTCAGTGTATGGTATTGGCCGGGCATGTTTGTTTATTTCATGTGTTTCTTAAAATCTTCAAATGAATTTTGATCCTATTAAGTTGGTTTGTTAGATCTGATCATTATTAAATACAATTGGATTCAGACATCTTAAATGTTGATTGATTTTATATTTACACTTCCCACATCTTGGAATTTGATAATTGTGTTATGGTACTCATGTTATGCATATTCATATTTTATGTTCTCTTTAATTAAATGCAGATATACAAACTTAATTACATTATGGAAAATAATTTCATATAAAAATGATTTTTTCACTTAAAAAAGTAAATCACTATCTCCTATATAAGTATAATATTCTTTAAATTTTTGGCCCCTTTAAGCAGGCAAAAAGTACTCATGAGCCAAGTTGTTTGCACCCCAAAAAAGGCTAGGCTCTTTTATTTTTATTTTTATTTTTATTTTATTTAAATGGTTAGAAAATGAAGTTACGTATGTTTAATACCCTTACAGAATTAATAGAGTCTAAAAATAACTAGGAAAATCGATTTGCCATTGTATTTCAGCCTTAGTTTTTGCACTAAAAATATATTCTAATAAATATACAATGTGGGATTATATTTTGTTTTAGAGTTTAAAATATTATTTTTTAGTTTTGGGATTTGAAAAAGTTGTATTGAGATTTGAAAAAGTTAAATTGTTTATTATATTTTTTTATGATGATTTGAAAAAGGTGTAATGATGAGATAAGATGAGATGAAAATTTTGTATTAGATGAAATTAACTTCCAAACCTATCCTAAATCATGACAAGTCTGAGCTCAAATGAGCCAAGTCAAGCTTATCATGTGAGTTTTGTTCATGAGCTTTAAGCCATGTTTGGGAAGCTCATACCAAAATTTTTCATTATTTCATTTTCAAATATCATTAAAATATAAAATATTTTTTAATTTTAAATATTTAATTTTTTTCATCAAATTATTACTTTAGGACTGATTTGGTTACACAAACTAAACTATTTCATCTCATCTAATCTTATATAATCATTATAATTTTTTCAAATTTTCACATAAAATATAATAAATAATTTAATTTTTTTTTAAATCTCAAAATAAAAATAATATTATTATAATATTTTATTCAATTTTTAATAAAAAAATTTTTTATTTCAATTCATCTAAACTATGTAACCGATTTATTTTTAAAAATTTTTAAAATAAATATAAAAAATAATACAACTTTTTCGAGATGAACGAGCTGCTCTAATGATTTGCAGCGATAGATGTAACCTTTCGCGAAAGGTCAAAAAAATCAAATCTACGTGACCATTTAGCCAGAAAACAATGATTGAAATTTTCAGTTCGGTCATCATGATTAATTACCCTACGAAATTTAGAGGATCTTAACTCGTTTATAAATATATATATAAATATATTCATATTTTCGAGAATCGATCGATCTCTGATGTTCTCATGTAATATTCATATTTATCATTCTTAACCATGATTTTCAAATTAACTTGTTGAGATTTTTCTACTTAATTTAAGATTAATTTATATGGTATTTGTCAACGTCCCATTCAACATCTTATATATATCTACAGGTTCTTTTCGTCGGTGGAACAAGGCTGATTTTTTAAGAAGAAAAACGCACCCCGTACATTAATATACACAGGGACTTACGAGGTTATGGAGCGCTGCTGGCCTCCTAATCAAATATTATATGCCTCCGGGCCCCAAGCAGCAATGATGCGGGATGCATATGATATGCAAATCATTTTAAACCACAAAGCTGCCACAAAGACGTATGTAGGTAGCTAGGATGTGGTTGAAGTATTTAATAGGAAGCTGGCATGGGTATCCATCCATTTATAGATCATGACAAAGAGATTAATTATAATTACTCTCTTTGAGTAAACAAATAAAAACCCTAAAGTTAAAAGTTACTTTCGTGCAAGCAACCCTATAATCAGCCTCCACCCAATTAACATCATACTTATTATATGCATGTGCGGGCTTTCACTTTCACTTACCTAATATTAACCCCACACATGATCTATAATATCGTACGTCATTTATTAATCCTTCTATATACATATTTTCAAGCAGATTTTTATAACACACTTAGTAAAATACTTATATATATATAACATAATTTAATTTAAAAGATAAATTTTAAATTTTACAAATCAAATCTTACCATTTAAATAATGTACTGGATATATAATGTCACCGGTTCGAGAATACAATAATTTAATAAATAATTCTTAAAATTCTTATATGATAGTTTATATGTGTATATATATGGTAGTAAGATATACACAAATACTATATACCACTGTGGTTTAGGACATGGAACATGCGCTTACGTACCCCGATCATCAGATTGATTAATTATATATATACGTTGTATACGTATATATGTGGCTAGCTATCCATATTAATTGAAAACGCATCTCACTCTTTCAATTTCGATTCCTTCTCTCTTATTTAATGAACATGATAGATATACACACACACTCCATTAATTAATGCCTTTAGGCCATGCAGTTACCATGTGGGCCTGTGCCGTGCCCTCGGCCAGCTGCAGGTCCATTAATTCCAGTATATTTGATTTTGGTATAAATATAATACTCGTAGATAATGCATGCAGGGTCGATCAATATAATTCCAGTAAATTTGATTTAGGTCCCAAATTTCAGTATATTTGATTTAGGTCCCAGTACCTTAACTCGTTTTGTTTTTTTTAACTGCTACATTCATAAAAAGATTATATAAAATAAACTTATAAATTAATGTAATTTTATAGAATTTATTAGATCTATTTTATAATAAAAATAATTTTACAATATGATATATCGTATCAATCCAAATCAATTTGTGAGTTTATTTTTATATAATTTTTTTCAACGCAAGTATTTTCCTTTTTCTATTATTTCTTTTTTATCCTTTTGTGTTTCAATTCCTATACTCTTCTTACTTAAATGACATCTTACTTAGATTCGTTGATTGCTGAACCAAAGAAGACAGATTGAGAACTGAGGAAGCTGAAAGCAAGACAAGGAAAGAGAAAGCTAGACATCAATGGTGAATCTTGTTGAAGCACAGAGGCCGTTGCTGCATGGATTAATGAAGATGGCAGGGGTTAAACCCTACACGTTGGAGATTGAGACAGGAACTGTCATGAACTTCTGGGTTCCATTGGAGACCCTCAAGACTCCCAAAAAAGGCCAAAATCCAGAGCCCCCGGCTAAACCTAGCAAGCCCGTGGTGGTGCTGATACACGGTTTCGCCGCCGAGGGCATCGTGACTTGGCAATTCCAGGTGGGAGCTCTCACGAAGAAATACTCCGTTTACGTGCCTGACCTCCTCTTCTTTGGCGGCTCTATCACCGATAAAACCGACCGTTCCCCGGATTTCCAAGCCGAGTGCTTGGCTACAGGGCTGAGGAAGCTCGGGGTGGAGAGATGCACCTTGGTTGGGTTCAGTTATGGTGGGATGGTGGCGTTTAAAATGGCTGAACGGCACCCTGACCTGGTTCAGGCCGTGGTGGTGTCCGGCTCGGTCGTGATAATGACAGATACCATCAATGAAACAACGCCGAAAAGAATGGGGTTTTCTTCTTCGTCGGAGCTCCTGTTGCCTACCTCGGTCAAAGGTACGAAAGCGCTTCTCTCTTTTGCTGCTCACAAAAAGCTGTGGTTTCCGGATCGGCTTCACAAAGACTTCCTTGAGGTTTGCGCCGATACTCATGCTACATCACTTTTCCTTTACATTTTTCATTTCAATACTCATGCGTGACTGAATTGGACCTTGACGAAATAGTTGGGTTCGAACCAGAGGCGGCGGCCCACTGGTTATTTTTATTATTTTTTCATGATTTAAATGTATATATAAAATTGAAAAAAATACTTTTATATCATGTATTTAATGTATATATAATTGAAAAATAAATAAATTTGGCCCCGATAAAATTCAAAGCCATGCATAGTCATATAGTTGGTAAATTTTTGAAAAACTCAATATCATGTTTGACCGATAATCTATTTATTTTTATAAAATATCTATTAAAAAATAGGTTTACATTAGGGTATGAGACTTTTTTTTTTTTTTCTGTTTTTAATATTTCCAAATGAATTTTGATCGTACGAAGTTTTTTTTGTTTTGATCGTTACTAAACACAGTTGAATTTGACTTGGTTAGTGTCATGCATATACGTAGTTTACGTTCTCTTTAAGTAACTGCGCGGGTTTGCTTATTAAAAATTCTACTTGTCAACTATTTACATTTTGGAAAGTAAAAATTCTACTTATCATTTTTACAACATTTTATATAAATATCTTCATTTTGAAATATGATTGAATAGAATGTTGTACAAAAAGTGGTACATGTATCACTGATAAAAAAATATATATAATTGAGATGATGAATATAAATTTTCTTTTTTATAATCTAATAAATATTTAATTTAAATTATTTCACTAATACTATTTACAAATGATCATCTTATTATTATTTATAAAATTCCTATCTCGTATTCCTAGCAAGCATCCCCTAAATCTTTTTAACGCAAAAAAGCATATCATCATCATTCTATTTTTGGACTCCACGTGAAATATTGGATTGCATATTCCAATCTCCATTGGCCGAATCTATTAAAGGTAGAGTTAAATATTCTTAGATTACGTTTAAAACTTAGATTGAAGTACTCAGTTCAGTCTAATTTTAAATTGAGTCTAATATTCAAATTATATACAACTCTTAAATCACTTATAAACTCATCTTAACTCAAACTTATTTACATGTAGAATTCATAATCTTTATCAACTCAACACGTCTTTACATTGAGATTTACAACATTTTTTAACTTTCTATAAATATATCTAATTTTATCTTAGTATCCAAATACATCTAAACTCATTTTAGGTGGGCTCTACAAAACCCGCTTTACCATCTCAACTCATTATTATCCATAAAAAATTTAACTCATATCAATTCAGCTAAACATCCAAACTGACCTTAATTAAATTTTTAGGTAACCTAAAAATAATGAACTTTGACGTGACCGTTGAGTTTGAAAACAAGGATCGATCGATTGAAGTCTTCAACTGTGTCGTTTTACATACCCTACGAAATTTAGAGGACTAGATATTAATTAACCACTAATATATATATTTTTTAGAATTTTTCTGATATTAATTTGATGTGTATAATTATTCAATCTTAACCATGATTTTCAAATCAATTGGTTTTAAGATTTATGACCCAACATCTGATATCTATGATATTTTACATTAGTACGTTATAAATTATGTTCATGATACAGTAAAATACAAATTATTAGACGTTATATTTTGAAAAGATAGAGTGCCTGAGATGGTGTTGATCCCAAATTCAACTCAACCTTGGAAGAAATAGAATTGTTCATTCGTTTAGCTCTTGATTGACGTGGCGTTTAAGCACGTCATTAAGGTTAGTGAAGAAAGTCACTCCTTCATTACTACAGCTTTAAAAATGGATAATCGGTACTTTATGTGTCGATCACTCCATGTCACATGGTAGATCACGTCACAAAATACTAGCGAAGAAATGCGAAAGCTGCGTTTGGTTGGCTGAATAAGGTGATGATCAAAAGGATTATAAGTAGATTTTTGTTTTTGGTGGAATAGCATATATATTCCGTTTATTTAGTTACCTTTTTAGAAGAAGGTTACTATTTATGCCTTCCAACAATGATAGAAATATGTATTTTCGTGGGTGACCAGCCGGCCACAAAAACCTCAGGGGATGCCCGGACCACCCCTAGAATCCAGCCACACCAGTGTTCATTCTATGTTTGGATGCAAAGCTAAACTGATTAGATTATTTAAGTTGCTTTATGAATAGTAATGTTTTGTAGGTCTCATTTAGATGTGTTAAATGTAAATATGTTGAGATATGTGTTTGGATGTATGAAGTATGTCAGTTGAGATGAATATAATTTTTTGTGGGAAGTTGAAAAGTAGTAAGTTGAAAACTATAGGACTTTGATTTTTTAATTAATTTTAGTTCGATTCCTTTAAGGCAGTCATCTTTTGTCTAAAAAAAAAAAAAATAGAAATAACATTTTTGTATGGAAAGTTAGCATTTTTCATAATTATTGTGGATGATTCCTGGGGAAATTATAGGTAATGTTCAACAACAGAAAGGAGAGAGGTGAACTGCTAGAAGCTTTTTTACTAGTCAGCAACAAGGATGCCACGGTTCCCCATTTCCCACAGGTATATTATTCCTTCTATTACTCACTCCAGTTGTCTATTATTCTATTCCCTTCTTGATTACATTATGCCTGTCTATTTCCAGAAAGGATAAGCTTTTGTAGTACCACTTTCTTTTATTTATATTTTTGCAGAAAATACATCTCTTATGGGGTGAGTTTGATCGGTTTTTCGACATGGAGATTGCCCAAAACATTAAAGAGTATGTCTGATCATGCCTGTCTATGAATGATATAAAAAAATTAATTATTTATATGATTTCTCTAGAACAATACAGAACTTTAGTAGTGCATATGTTGGTAAGTTAATTTACCAAAAAAAAGTAATTTTAAAGTCATAACTGTACTAAGTGATCACAGGCAACTGGGAGAAAATGCATCATTGCAGGTCATAAAGAAGGCAGGTCACTTGGTTCAGCTGGAGCGGCCTTGCGTTTACAATAGGTATCTGAAGCGGTTCCTTGCTTCCTTCCATGCAGACAAAGCAACAGAGAATCCCCAGAAATGATTCTGTCTGCATTATGGGCTCATAATATCTGTGTACTCTAATAGGTGTGTCTAAGATTGTATCATTTAAATATATTTTAATTTATGGAATTGAATTCTACTCTATTTATATCAACTTATCTATTTTTTCTTTTATATCATTTAAATATATTTTAATTTATCTTTTTTCAAAAAATATTGTAATTGCAAGAAATATAACACACATGATGTCAGCCAATTTGCCGTCGTTGCTATGCTGCCAGCAAGGCCTTTGATATTCACAGGAAGTATCTGAAATGTGCAATTTGGATATACCGAAGAAAAATCAAAATAAAGCTTTCTACTTAGTTTTATTTATTTATAAGAATATAAACTTTTATTAATAAATAAAGGAGATTAGATATATTTATCAAGCCAAATGATTAAGAAATAAAGTCTGAAATACAATCTCACCAAACTCTAATATCTTCCACATACTTCGCATAACGAGCCAATTTATGGGCTGCCTTATTACCTTTTCCATGAACATAAATAAAATTACATTCAACAAAACACGAAGAAAGACGCATAATCTCCTTGTATAACAGCCCCAAAATTGATCATTTCATAGAATCCTGTTTCTGCAATGCTTCCAAAACTAACAAACAATCAGCTTCCAATTGTAAATGAGATATCCCCATGCTAGCGCATAATTGCAAGCCACGGAAAACTACAGTCAACTCGACAGCTTCGGGATCTTCAAACTCAAACTCAAGCTTCCTAGCAGCCATAAGAACTTCCCCTTTGTCATCTTTTAGTACACAGCCAATTCCAGATTTACATAAATCAGCAAAAACAGCCCCATCAACGTTCAATTTGAGCTAGCCTGTAATAGAAGGCTTCCAGCGGAAATATTGCTTCAACTGCACATTATTCTACTATTAAACATTCATGAATAGAGAAATGGGAAAACTTCTGATATCATCTCAGTCAATCAACCACTTAACTCTTGGACACGTATTTGAATTTTTTAATTCTTTCTCATATGAAAGCACAGAAAAATTGAAATATTGTAGTGGAATAATCCATAGGTTAATTAGGGAGAGTCAAGAACTTGACTCGTAGAAAAATTAATACCTTGATTTCGTTCACTTCAATTGAAATGTCGGTATCAAAACCTCGTAAAACTTGCAATGAGGTTTCAAAATCTTCCGCCATCCCCATTTTGGCCTAATATTCCCACCCTAAAGGAAAAAGGGAAAGAAGATGTACAGGAGAAAATCAGCGAAGCTAAGAAGATATCAAAATCCAATTGCTACAAAAGTTTCACATGATTCTTACCAACCATCAGGGAGATTCTGGCACGAAAAACAAGCCTGGTATCCATATTGTACATGGCAAAATTCCTGCAATGATTTGGATATGATCCCTTACATAAATCCATGCATCGATCAAGGTAGTATAACAAAAGTAATTTCTGATAGGTAGTATAACATTGGTAATTAATGTCAGAGATGATAGAGGCTGTAAAATTTGAGCCAGAAACTTTGTCATGTATGAACTTGTGATGAGACACTGGTGCTTTAAGAGTTTGATACTGATTTGCCTATTTAAAAGGTAAGCTCTTTGCACATGATAATAATAAACTTCCCCAGCATTTTTAGTTTCTCAAAAGGTTAGAAAGAACTTCATTGGACAAATAACATTCAATATTTCTATTAACCCAAGGAAAAGCCAAATATAAGGTATCCTAAGGGCTTACCCATAACTGCAAGCACTCTCCAGTTGACAAACAGTCCAAAAAGATAAGCCAGCATTACTCCAATTGTCACTGAGAGCTATAAAGAGCGGAATTAATTTACTTATTCATAGAGAAAAGTGCTAACAATTACCAAGTGAAGATATTGATTAATAATAATATTCTGTGGTGATGTGGCAGGGCGAATTTTTTTCTCTCCACTAACCGCAATTCCAAATCTTTGCTAGGATTGCAATCGCGAGGCTGAGCGTGAAGGCTTGTGTGCATCTGGCCCTCCGGCGAATCTGTTGCCGGCAGGATGGTTTCTGAGATTCATATGGGCGGGTCTGATGTCGCTGGGGAGACGAAACAAGGTCCGATTACGTTTGCTCAAGCACTCCAGTGGCCTTTGCCTCAACCGAAGTTTCGTGTGCTGTTGAGGAAGCCTGAGAAGATTAATGGGGAATTAGGGTTTGTATTTTCTAATGTTGAGATGGAACGGGCGGCAGAGGACATGAAGTATGCTCTGGTTCTCAAATTTACATAGACTAGGCCCTCCATTGATGTGCTGCGACAGAAGATTATCAAAACATGGGTATTTAACGAGGTTGCGATGGTGAGTTTTATGGATAATTATCATGTGTTGTTGCATTTGGCTAATGCGAAAGATTATCTTCATGCTTGGGCGAGGGAAGGTAAAGCTATGGCAGGGTGTCAATTTTGCTTGTTTAACTGGATGGTGGAGTTTGACGTTAAGAAAGAACCTCCTATTGCCCCACAATGGATTTTTCTCCCTGGTTTGCCGCTGCACTTATACGGGCTGGACTGCTTGTAGAGCCTTGCGACAAGGTTTGGGCGATTTCTAGGGACGGACAATGCAACTTTATATTGTACCCGAGCTACGGGGGCGAGGATCTACATTGAAGTAGATTTACAGGATGAGCCGGTTGAGGGATTTCCAATTGTTGTAGGCCAAAAAGCTCAGATTTGGCAGGGAGCAGTATATGAGAAAAGAGAGTTTTATTGCAAAAAGTGTTTTCGGCAGGGACACACTGAGGTGGTATGCAGAGTGAGTGTTCAGCCTATATCAAAAGCAGAGTACAAGAAAGGGTCGACTATGGGAGGGAAGAAAGTTGAGGATAAAATATGGAAGGAAGTGGAGAGTAAACAGGTTGTCTTAGAAGAGGGGGAAATTGAGACTGTGGATGTAGATGGCTTTGTGAATATAGAGGTTGAAAAGACGATGGAGGTGGGGGTTGAGAAAGGTACACAGGTTGCAATGGAAGGAACTTCTAATGTGATGCTTGACTCTGGGTGTAGTGCAGATGATCTAAAAATATGTTTAAAGGTGCTGGTGTGGATGTGATTTTGCAGATGAGTGAGGATAATGTAAATGCACTTGTGAACGTTGATACTGTAAATGTGGAAATCTCGGCGCCTATCAGAATTGAAGAGATTGATGTGCCTCTCGTTGGGGTTCGAAATGAAGGGGTTGTGCTGAGCATAGTTGATGCGGGTAATGTAGACAAGGATGATGTTGAAGATAGGTTGGGTAATGTTGAGAAGGTGAATGAAGACGGGTTGGGTAAGAATAGTTTTGCAGTCCTTTCAGAAGATGATAACTCCACGGAGTAGATTCTGAGAAAGATTATTTTTCAGATCCCGAAATTCGGCAGGGTGACTCAGGGAGCAAAGGTATGAATGATGTGGTTGCGAGGAAGTCTCGAACGGCTAAGGCCCAGCCAAAAAAATTAAATTTATGATTGATAAAATGTTGGTGTGGAATGTCTATGGTTTGGGCACTTCTAAAAGATGGTTGGGGAAGATGATTCATAAGTATAGAATTTCTATTCTCATGATTTTAGAACCTTTTTTAGTAGTTGAGAAAATTCAAAGGTGGGCTGTGAGGCTTGGTTTTAATAAGTTTGGGTCTAACATTGAATAGGGAGGAAAATTTTGGTTATGCTAGAGGGATAAATTGAATATGGATTTGATTAGTATTACTAATCAATCTTTTTTCTGGTTTATTCTTAACGAATGGGAGTCTCTTGTTGGCAACATTTGTGTATGCTAAGTGTGCTATGGTGGAACGCAGACACCTTTGGGATCATCTTTGTAGCTTTTCGTGCTCTGGTGTTCCATAGGTTGTTATTGGGGACTTTAATATTATACGTTCTGATGATGAGAGAGCTGGTGGTCACCCTAGACTAAGGGGTGCAATGCATGAGTTTAACTCATGTATTAATGCTTATGGCTTGATTGATTGGAAAGTTGAAGGGAAGCAGCTGTCTTGGTGTAATGGGCAGCAAGGAATGGCGAGAAGCTGGGCAAAGCTGGATCATCTTTCGATTAACAATGATTTTGTGGCCAAAATTGGAGATGCCGTGGCTTAGTATCTTGATAGGCGCACATCGATCATGCTCCTTTATTGGTACAGTTTGTGGTTGATTTTAATCGTTATGGCCCGTTGCCATTTAGATTCCAAAATATGTGGGTTTCGCATGGTGAATTTCTGTCTATGGTTGAGAGATCTTGGAAGGAACCTATTGGTAGGGGTGGTTTATTTATATTGGCTGGAAAATTAAAGAGATTAAAAGTTCACCTGTATTCGCGGAATAAAAAAGTGTTTGTCATAGGGGTGTTACCCGCATGGTGCGGGGTGGGGGCACCCGCCCCCCGCCCCGCACCATGCGGGTGGAGGGGTTTCATACCCAGTCCCTCGCCTTCGGGAGGCCCCCGCTACTGAGAGTTGCGATTGAAACCGCACCCCGCTCAATCCATTGTCTAAAAATGTTTTTAGTCTAAAAATATTTTTTAGACCTAAATCATAATATAATTTAAAGTATAAATTAAAATTTATACATTTAAAAAAATTTAAACTCATTAAAGTTATATTTTGGATTGCTTTGGCCTCCTAGGCCAACCATTATATAGGAAGCCAAGGCAATCCATTAACTTGAAGTTGAATTCAA
Organism: Pterocarya stenoptera; assembly: GCA_003123785.1. Taxonomy (NCBI): domain Eukaryota; kingdom Viridiplantae; phylum Streptophyta; class Magnoliopsida; order Fagales; family Juglandaceae; genus Pterocarya; species Pterocarya stenoptera. The sequence goes on from QEOT01000205.1 coordinate 160,067, forward strand.
GTTTTTTACAAATTATATATATCTATATACAATATATTTATATAAATAGTAAAAATTATAATTTTTTATACTAAAAAGGAAGGGAGTGCTGAGCGGGGGCGGGGGAGGGGCCCCTCCGGGGTCAATCCGCCCCTCGCTGGGGTCAATCTACCCCTCGCCCTGGCATGGGGTGTTCCATGGGGGGTGGGGCAGCGGGGGCGGGTATCCGTTGCCCACTCCTATTTGGTCATGTGAAAGGAAAAATTCAAACACTAGAAGAAAGGGTGGTGTTGGACTCCGAGATGCAAAACCAATGCTCAATGGCTTTGGAGTCAGAATTTCTTGATTCTAAAGCTGAGTTAGAAAGGTGGATTCTAAGAGAAGATACTAGATTGCCGCAACAGGCAAAACAAAGATGGGTGGATGAGGGTGATCAGAACACTAAATATTTTCATGCAGTGATTGCACAAAGAAGGCGAGGCTCTACAATGACAAAAATGCAATTACAGGATGGTACTACTCTGGATGCGCCACAGTTAATTCATGAAGAAGCTGTGAGGTATTTTCAGAATTTCTTGTCACAAGATGATCAATTGGAGTTGCCTAGTTTAAATCTTTTGATTTAGCCAGTGGTGGGTGAGAATGAAGAAAGGTGCCTGCGGTCTGAGCCTACAGTTCAAGAAATTTACCAGGCTTTGCTTTCAATTCCTGCGAATTCTAGCCCAGGTCCAGATGAGTTTGGGTCCCTTTTTTATACATCTTGCTGGGAGTTGGTTCAAGAGGATGTGGTTAGTGTAGTAAAGGAGTTTTTCCAAGGTACAGAGTTGCCTAGATTTTACACTTCCTCTTTCATTGTTTTAATTCCCAAGGTGAATGATCCCACACGTTTTGAAAAATTTCGACCCATAAGCCTTTGTAATGTGATTTACAAGGTCTTTTCAAAGTTGATTGTGAACAGATTGTCTAAGGTTATTGAAGGACTCATCTCTCCGGAATATGGAGCATTTGTGAAAGGTAGGAGTATATTTCAAAATATTTCCCACACAGAGGAAATGATTAAGTTATTACATCAGAGATCTCGGGGTGAAAATGTGTTGATGAAATTAGATATGAGTAAGGCATATGATAAGGTAAATTGGAGGTTTTTGTTGCATGTTTTGCGTGGCTTTGGTATTCTTGAAAATTTTTGTGCTTTGATTATGAATTGTGTGGCAACGCCATGGTTTTCAATTATGATGAATGGTACGTTTAAAGGCTTTTTTAAGTCGAAGAAGGGGCTTAGACAAGGGGATCCACTATCACCTTATTTATTCATAATTATGGAGGAGGTCCTTTCTTAGATGATTAAATTAAAGGTGGCTGAAAGAAAGATTAAGTTGTTTTCTCATCCGGTAAATGCTCCTATTGTTTCGCATCTTCTTTATGCCGATGATATTGTTTTGTTTGCTAACGCTTCTAAATGTACTATAACATGCTTGATGGAAGTTTTGAAGCAGTATGAAGGGTGGACAGGGCAAAAGGTGAATTTTGATAAATCAGCTATTTATTTTTCTAAGAGTTTGTCTGAGCATCGTGCTACAGGAATTTTGAGGGAGACTGGCTTTTCTCAAGGCCAATTTCCGTTTTATTATCTGGGTGCTCTGATTGTTGATGGAAGACTTAAGGTTAAATACTTGGACCCGTCAGTGGAGAAAGTGGAAAATAAATTGGAAGGGTAGAAAAATCGTCTATTGTCGCATGGGGGAAGATTAACACTTTTGAGGCATGTCCTTTCTAGTATGCCTATACATCTTTTATTAGTTCTTCCAGTACCAAAGTTAGTGATTAAGAAGTTACAGAGGTTGTTCCCAGCTTTCTTTTGGGGGGAAAATGAGGGAAAATGGAAGAGAAGATGGAGAGCATGGAAGAAACTGTGCGTTCCAGTGGAGGATGGGGGGTATTGGGGTTAGAAAGTTGGGGGAAGTGCAGCGATCTTTGTTTCTTAAATTTGGGTGGCAAGTTTTGACACAGGACTCCTTATGGGCAAGGTTTTTTGGGGCTAAATATGCTAAGAATAACTACTTGAGTTTGTGTACGGGGGGTTTGATGGGGTTAGTTTTCTGGAAGAAAGTTGCTGATGGGATTCCTTTTCCCTTGGAAAATTCTAAATGGAAAGTGAAGGAGGGAGATCTTTTGCTATGATATGATAAATTCTTGTATGGAGGTCCTTTACATGGCCTGGTTGATCAGGTTGCAAGTCCAACAATAAAAATACGAGAGTTGGTCATTACATATGTCTGGGATGTGGACAGATTGTGAGACATGCTAGGTGATCAGTTGGCAACAAATGTGATGGCAACTGTGGGATCCTTGAAGGAAAATAAAGATGTATTGTTATGGTTGCCAGACAGAAATTGAGCATTCTCAACAAAGTAGGCTTGGGACCTTATTCGAATCAGAATGCCAAGGTTTGAGTGGGCTTCATGGGTATGGAATAAGCTAATACCAACGAAGATGTCTCTGTGCATGTGGAAGGCAGTTTTTGGTTGCTTAAGTGTTGATGATCAGGTACAAAAACTTGACATTCCTTTAGTCTCTTGTTGTAACTGTTGTGACAGGGGCATGGTGGAGGATCTAGAGCAAGTGCGGGGAAGAGGTCAGTTCGCAAAAAGGCTGTGGTGCAAAGCCTCGGCTGAAATGTCTATTCCGTTTGTGCCACAGTACGGATGGCGTGGAAGAACTCAAGCATGGTTCAATAGAGCATCAAGGCAGTCACAGGTTGGTACTATTATTGGTTGTATTCCTATTATTGTGGTTTGGAGGTTGTGGAGAAGGCGGTGTGTAGCCCGGATGGAAGGGAAACTTGAGAGTTTCGGTGTGGTTTGGAACTCAATTAAATAATGGGTTCGTGTAGTGGCTGAGAAGGTTTCTAAGGTTAATCGTCTGTCTAGTTCAGATGTTGCTATTTTGAATCGATTAAACATACGAATTGTGGAGAAATGTCAAGTTCATACTTGAGTTGTACATTGGTTGAAACCTAGCCCAGGAAGATTCAAATTAAATGTAGATCGAAGTAGTGTTGGAAAGCCAGGAAGTGGTGGTGGGGGAGGTGTATTAAGAGATAGTATGGGCAAGATGGTGTTTGCTTTCTCTAAATCTTTTGGTTATTGTTCCAATAATGAAGCTAAATTGAGGGTAGTTTTGGAGGGTTTAATCTTATGCCAGTAGATGGAGTGTTTAGCAGTGGATATTGATTGTGATTCCTTTGTAGTTGTGAATTGGGTTTTGGCTAAAAGGTGTACTGTTTGGTATCTTTGGAACTTTTGGGACAAGTTGTTGGTTCTTTTAGATGAGTTTGATTTCACTATTCATCATTGTTTTAGAGAAGTGAATAATGTTGCAGATTCTTTGGCAAAAAGTGGTGCTAAGGGGGAGAATAAGATGTTCCGAATAGATGCACAGCTTCCCAATGACGTAAGAGGTTGGTATTGGCTGGATAAGTTGGGTTTGGCGTATTTGCAGGAGAAATAATTGGGTTATTGTTGATTAGTAGTGCTGTTGGTTTTGGGTAATTTTTTTTGTATAGATGCTGGGTTCTTTTTTGTTGATGTTGAGAATAGGGTTGCTTTTGATTTATTTATTTGTTGATTCTTGGTTGTTACTACGATATTCCTCCGCCACAAGTGAGGGTTTTTAATAAAATTAGGAGGGGATCACTCATGGACAGGTGACCTCGTCTATTTTTAAAAAAAAAAAATTACCAAGTGAAGAAGTAAGAATATACAACCAACCTGATTAGCAGACCCAAAGGTTCCCCTCATATTTTGAGGTGCAATCTCAGCTATATATACCGGTACCTAAACTTAAAGCATAAAAAATTAGAGAAACTCAACCGGTTAGGGGAACCCCCGCTTAATTGGTTGCACAATTTTTTTTTTTATTTTTTTACCTCTTTCATTTCGTTCCCCCCTTTTTCAATTTTCTCTAGTTTTAGGCTCTCTCTCCATTTCTTCCCTTCTACTTGCACAATCAAGCCATGGCAGGTCGAGCCGGTAAATCCATCATGTCCTTTGGCACAATATTTCATTTTCTCTTTTTCTCATGTTCATAAAAACATGGTCACGAAATCCATCCAATTTTTTTACTACAACTTTCATTCGCTTTCGGTATCCTTGAAAGTCCACGAAATCGGGCCAAGGTATCCAGGCTCCAATGTTCAACGCTCCATAAAGAAAAATCCACTCATCTAGCAATTCTTGGAATTATTATAGCTAGTGTCGGTATTGAGTTTGAAGTTTCAAACCCAGATTCAGTAAAATAATTCTTACCCAAAACAAGTTTGCTAAAATAACTAAGGGTGAGGCATGAGAAATGATTTTCCTTTGAAATGGATTTCGACATAGCTTCAACACCACAACCACCAACGCCATTAGATGGTAGCGAAATTCAAGCTAAAGCGCAAACTTTTCAAGGCTTTTCTAAGAGATCCTGATCTCGAACGAAAGAGTTTTGTACTTTTGAAATGAAATATTTACTCGTTAGAAATAGTTTCTCTCTTTTGGGATTCTATAATTCTTTCTACTCATCATCCCTACATCACACCACGCTTGATTTTTTATTTTATTATTTCTAAACTAAAAGATTAATTTTTCGACTTATCATCCATACACTACATATTTGATAAGATAAAATATAAAAATAATAAAAAATATCATGCATGGTATGTGGTATGTAGTATAAGAATTGTAAGTAGGATTTTTCGTAATATATAATTGAAAAATATTACTTCAATATGTATTAAATGTATACGATTAAAAAAAATTAAATTTGACCCATCAAAATTAATAGCCATATATATATATATAGGAAATCAAATAAAACTAAAAAAGTGATGGATAATGGCCCACATGACCCAAGACTCTACTAATCAACTAGGACTCTCAACAATTGACTCTAGGCTCAGCCCTTACAAATTAACCCAATGAGTGCTGACTCAATGACCCAGTCCATTGACTTAAACTCCCCTTCAGTTCAACACTTCACTTTCATTCCCACCCATCTGCACTTCACTTCAAACACTTACTTCACACACGTGCACTCAGTTTCTTCATCCTCACTTCCAGCCTCATCCTTCAACAGAGCTTCTCCCCTAGGGTTCCACCGCCCCTGTTACATACTCTTCATCTTTTAAAAAACCTTGCCCTCAAGGTGGGGAAACGTCTCCTTAAGCTTCAAATATCCCTCCCAAGTAGCGTCGGTGTCGTCCTGACCGTGCCATTTCACCAATAATTCCACTCGTGCCCTTTTTGCTACCTTAAGCATCATTTTACAGAGCACTTCTTCTTGTTGTGGGCGGAGATTTCCATGGTCATCAACAGGAGGTAGTGATGGTATGGCCACTGCTTTTGACTTTATTTTCTTCTTTAATTGGGATACATGAAATGTGGGATGAATTCTTGATGTTGTTGGCAAATCCAATATATAGGCCACAACTCTTACCTTTTTCAATACCTTGTATGGCCAGAAATACCTGGGAGCCAATTTGAGCTTCCGTCGAAGGGCCACTGAGGATTGACGTTACGGCTGCAACCTGAGGTATACTCAGTCCCCTTCCTTAAATTGTTGTTATATTCTTTTGAGATCTGCATACTTTTTCATCATGTTTTGGGCTTGTTGCAAGTTCTGTTTAAGAATATTGAATATCTGATATTTGCTGCATAGTGTGTGATCCACTGTTTCTGTGTTTGAGGTGCTGGGGACGTAGTCTAGTATACAAGGTGAGGGGTACCCATAGAGAGCTTCATAGGGTGTGACTTCAGTAGACAAATATTGAGTTGAGTTGTACCACCACTCAACGAGTGGGATTCACACTAACAAATCCTTAGGTCGATCTCCCATAAAGCACCGCAAGTAATTTTTCACTGTCTTGTTTACAGCCTCGATTGACCATCAGTTTGAGGATGGTATGAGGTGCTCATGTTCATCTGGACCCCTTGCAACTTCAAAATTTCTTGCCACAATTGACTTGTAAAAGTAGTATCCCTGTCGGACACAATCGATTGGGGCAGACCGTGTAGCTTAAAAATATTTTTCTTAAAAGAATCAGCCACTATTTTAGCTGTATAGGAGTGTTTCAAGGGTACAAAGTGGTCATAATTTGTCAAACGGTCTACTACCACCCACAAGCTGTTGTAGCCTTGGGAGTTGGGTAAGCCCTCAATAAAAGCCAAGGATATATGTGTCCATGGTTGAGAGGGAATGGGTAATGGCAACAGCAAGCCATTTGGCAAACAATTATCAGCCTTGACCCTTTGGCATAAGTCACACTCCTTAACAAACAATTTGAGGTCTCGCTTCATTTGTGGCCTATAAAAGTCATTTCTCATCCTTTGGGCAGACTTATCATAACCTGAATGACCCCCCTATAGGCTGCTGTGGAATAGCTCCAGCAACCTATTTTTAAACTCTACATGATTTGGGATGTAGAGTTTGTTCTTGTATAACAACAGTCCTTCCCTATCTACATAATTGGGGCCCAACTCTCCCTATAAACAGCTTTGTAGCATGGTCTTCAAGTGCTCGTCAGTATCATATGCCTTTTTCAACTCATCCACCTACTCTACACTAGGAAAAGTGATTAGCATCAACGTCCCTTCTTCACACTTGTCCTTCCTTGATAAGGCATATGCAGCCCAGTTTTCAGCCCCTCTCATGTACTCTACAATAAAGTCATAGCCTAAAAACTGGGCAATCCATCTTTATTGCATGGGGGTACCCACTTTTTGCTCTAGCAAGTACTTAAGACTTTGTTGGTTCGTCTTGACTACAAAGGTTCTTCTCAACAAGTAGAGCCGTCATTTTAAGACTGTTGAAACAAGAGCAAACAATTCCTTCTAGTAGGTTGACATTCAAAGAGCTCTCCCCTTTACTACCCTCATTTGCATTAAAATAGCCCTCATTGTTTTTCCTGATGCATCACACTCAATTGTAAAGGATAGAGTGAAGTTGGGTAATGCCAATACCGAAGGTTGGGTAACAGCCTCCTTAAACTTTTCAAAGGCTACTTTAGACTCTTTGGTCCATTAAAATCCATCTTTTTTAAGCATTTTGGTCAAAGGGACTGCAATTCCTCCATAGCCCCTTATAAATCTGCGGTAGTAGCCCATTAGCCCTAAAAAGCCCCTCAAGGCTTTTAGGAATTTTGGTAACGGCCAGCCATAGCCTTTAGCTTGTTAGGATCCTCTTTGACTCCAGTTTCTAAAATTACATGGCCTAAATAGGCTACCTCCTTACACTCAAAGCAGCACTTGGAGTTTTTTGCAAACAACTGGTACTATTTTAAACAAAGTGATCCTTCGGTGACCGATGCTCCCTCATTCATGAGACTTTGGAAGGTGGAGAGAGCTTTGATAAGTCTAAAGGACATTACTAGGAACTCATAGTGTCCCTCATGAGTCTTAAAAGCAGTTTTTGGCACATCCTCGGGTTTAACTCGGATTTAGTGATAGTCGGACTTCAAATCCAATTTTGAAAAAATGATTGAATCTTGTAACTCACTCATTAATTCCCCTACCACTGAAATATGGAATTTATCTTTAATAGTGACGCTGTTCAAGCTCCTGTAATCAACACACAACCGTCACGTCCCATCCGCCTTTTTTACTAACAACACTGGGAAAGAGTATGGACTTTGACTTTGTTTTATTACCCATATTTTCAGCAATTCTTGGACAATCTTCTCAGTCTCCTCCTTTTGGTAATAAGGATAACAGTAAGGTCGTATAGAGATGGGTTCGAACTCAGGTAATAGGTTGATAGCGTGGTCATGGGTACGGGGAGGTGGGAGCCCTTTAAGTTCAGAAAATACATCATCAAACTGCTGTAATAGATTTTGTATTATGGTTGGAATCTCATTTCTAGCTTGTCACCTAGTGGGGTGCTCTTCTTCCAATAATTGCAAGATTATCCCCTTGCTTTCAAGTTTATTCAGCATGTTTAGCATTCTTTCATCAATCATCTTAGCTATTGTCAAACCATGTAGTTTAACTTCTTGATCGCATAAGAAAACTGCATAGTAAGCTTCTCAAAATCCCACAACACATTCCCTAACTCCCGCAGCCACTTAATCCCAAGTACCATATCACATCCAGCTAGCACCAACATTTGTAACTCTACAGAAAAAATAGTTCATTGGATTACCACCTTCACTCCACTGCAGCTCTCTTCACTAAGGATAATTATCCCATTAGCAACTCCCACTTTTACCACGTTCTTGTCTTTCAACTATAAGTTGGTTCTTTTAAGTATGGTGGGGTCCAAGAAATTCTGGGTGGAGCTCATGTCAATGAGTATAGTCACCCACTGAGTGTCAATTCCCCCTTCACTCTCATTGTCCTCGTGTTGTGGATTCCAGTTATGGCCTGGAATGAAATGCTTGGGTTGGGTTGAGCATTGCACAAGTCTAAGGGTTGAATGGGCTCTTCTTTAGTTTCACAAGATTCTTCTTCAAACTACCCACTACTCTCACTGTCCCATACTACATCTTCTAATATGTAAAGTTTGGGGTTTTGAAAAAAAAAAAAAATGATTAGCCTTGTAAATCCAACCTGCAGGGTCATCTCCACTGAAAAGAGGAAAGTCAAGCCTCTCTGTTCTTGGTTGAATATCACCCATGTGCATGTTGTGCAGGTGCTACTGCTGTTGATGTGGATGGATCTGCTGTGGTTGCTGAAATGGTGGCTGAGAATAGGTCTGCTGTTGCAGCTGTAGGGATCCTGATTCATTCCTTGGGGGGGCCCCATCAGAAGCCTCACTATTAAAGCTGCTGTTTGTATTTCTTTTTCTGCATTTCTACCGTAAGGATGGCCAGCTGTTGTACTATGGCCTCATTTTGTCTTTTGAAGGTTGCCATGTCGATGTCCATATGAGAAAAACTAGCATTAGTAAACTTTTTCAATACTTGATTACTTTTTTAGATATAGAGAAGAAAAAAAGAGATTAGAGAGAAAATGGAAAATTACGATTTTGATTACTTTTCAGATGCTTTACAATATTTACCATTTTGTACATATACTTAGAAATTGAAAAAGGTCATGGGCCTACTGCTGGACTCAAATAAAGACTAGACTAATGGACTGATGACAAGAAATAAAATAAAACTGAAAAATCATGGATAATGGCCTACATGGCCCAAGACTCTACTAATCAACTAAGACTCTTAGCAATTGACTCTGGGTTCAGCCCTTACAAATTAACCCAACGAATGCTAACTCAATAATGCCCATTGACTTAAACTCCCCTTTAGTTCAACACTTCACTTCCGTTCACACCCATCTGCACTTCACTTCAAACACTTACTTCACACATGTGCACTCAGTTTCTTCATCCTCACTTCCAGCCCCGTCCTTCGATAGAGCTTCTCCCCTAGGGCTCCTCCACCCCTGTTACAAATTCCAAGCAGGATCTCACACTCAGAAATACCCCATTTACGTGAAGGATGTTGTGAAAACAATGACAAACAAAGCAAATCAAACCAAACACAATCAAATTAATCACACGACACAAATTAACGTAATTCGACAACGTGCCTACATCCATAGAGTCGCAGATGTTTTTATTATCCTAAGAAATCACGAATACCATTCGGAGAAATCTCATTGTTCAAAACACTCATGATGTACTAAACTGTTCATTAAATACATATTTATAGTGTTACACAACAACAACCCTAATTTTCATTTTCATTTCTCCAGCTTTCCAAGCCAAGTGCTTGGCTACGGGGTTGAGAGGTGCACCTTGGTTAGGCTCAGCTATTAAGGAATGGTGGTGTTCAAAATGACTAAATTGCACCTTCATCTAGTTCATGTCGTGGTGGCATTCGACTCGGTTATGGCCATGACCGACACCCAATTACCCCCCCCCCCCAAAAAAAAA
>QEOT01000205.1:170605-209631 GCA_003123785.1 Pterocarya stenoptera
AAATCAATTGGTGGATCCGCCACTGCCAATACCTTCAATGAAACAATGCTGAAAAGCATGGGGTTTTCTTCTTCATCGGCGCTCCTGTTACATACCTCGGTCGAAGGTTTGAAAGCGCTTCTCTCTGTTGCTGTTCACAAGAAGCTGTGGTTCCCGGACCGGTTCCTGTTACAATATCTTCTTCATATGGCAATCACATGTGTAGTTTTGTGTGGATGAACTCGAACTGGATGAAATATAGTTGGGTTGGAACGATAGTCGGGTGGCTGCAAGGCAACACCGCCCCCCTAGCTATTTAATTTTTTTTTTTTCCAATTATCTAAATGTTATATATAATATATAATTCTTTCTATTTATCATCCCTACATCACACCACACTTAATTTTTTATTTTATTATTTCTAAACTAAACGATTAATTTTTCGACTTATCATCCAGACACTACATATTTGATAAGAGAAAATATAAAAATAATAAAAAAAAACATCTTGTATGATATGTGGTATGTAGTATAAGAATTGTAAGTAGGATTTTTCATAATATATAATTGAAAAATATTACTCCAATATGTATTTAATGTATACAATTAAAAAAAATTAAATCTGACCCATCAAAATTAACAGCCATAATATATATATATATATTTATATAAGTGGTAAAGTTTTTGATTTTTTTTATAAACCATGTATAAAAAAAGGTCAGTGTATGGTATTGGCCGGACATGTTTGTTTATTTCATGTGTTTCTTAAAATCTTCAAATGAATTTTGATCCAATTAAGTTGGTTTGTTCGATCTGATCATTATTAAATACAATTGGATTCAGACATCTTAAATGTTGATTGATTTTATATTTACACTTCCCAAATCTTGGAATTTGATAAGTGTGTTATAGTACCCATGTATGTATGCTTAACTAATTACCCAGTTTAATTGATTTGAAATGTAAACTAAATGTGACACTCCGTATTTTAGTGTATTTTTAATTGAATGAGTATTTTAATTAATTTAAATATTGATTCTTTGATCTTAAATTTATCAGATTTCTCGTTGGTTTATTTTTTATAATTTTTAAATTATAAAATTTATTTTGACGTACTTACTTGATATTAATTATTGTTTACATTTAAATTTTCTCTTTGTTTTATTTTATTTTATTGTTAGAATTTAATTATTTTATTTTTTAATATTGAGTTGTAGTGTTTTTATTTAACTTTTATTTATTTTTTATTGTGTCTTTTCATTTGTTGGACTTATTAATTTTCGGAATGGGCTTTTGTTAGTTTAGTTTTATTTTTCTTTTGGGCCCAGCCCATTTGGATTTCCAGCCCAAGCTTTGAGCCCCAACCCAGCCCATTATTTTTCAACCATGCGGCGTCGTTTGCTCCCAGTCTTAGGGCTCTCTGTTCTTTTCTTCTTTCCTTCTTCTTCTTCTTCTTCTTCTCCTGTGCCGACTGTTTCATTTGCTCTGCCCAATTTTTGTTTCGTTCTCCCTCACCGTGCGACAGCTCTGCTTTTCTTCCTGTTCTTCATTTTTATTTTTCCGTTTCTTCCTTTAAATTTTCCACTGGTTTGCCGTCTGCTGCACAATTCTTCCTCTCCATGTTATTTTCGGTTTTTCCTCCATAAACCAGTGAATTTGCAGGTAAGTTTCAGTTTATTCTCTTCACATTTTCGGTTATTTCCGGTTCTTCACTTAGTTTCGGTTCTTCCTCTCATTATTTCCGATTACTTCCAGTTTTTCTCTCCTTATTTTCGGTTCTCCTATTTTCTTTAGCATCTGCTGTTTTCTTGCTCTATTTCGGTTCATCCTTTTCATCTATATTTTTTTTCTCCATTGCAGGTCAGTTCGTGAGCTTCATTTCCTTCTTGCTCTATTTTTTTTCTTCGGTTCAGTTACCTTTTGGATGGTTTCGAGTGCCCTGTTTTAGCCCTTTGCCGTGCTCTGTTTTCATCCGAAGCCGTGCTCTATTTTTTTTTTTGCCTTAATCGTGCTCTGTTTTTCTGCCCATTGCCGTGCTCTATTTTTACCCATTAAACCGTGTGTTTCACTCGGCTTTTGGGCACTGTTAATGTTTGTCGTGGGTTACATTTTTTTTAGTCATAATCTTCTAGTTTTATTTCAGTTATCCAATCCCTTTTATTTCGAAAATATCACTTCAAAATTTCTCTGTTTTCAAAATTCTTTTTCATCCCAAAAATAGGGATTTTTGGTGATTTTATTTCAAGCTGGTTTTTGGTTTTAAATCTGGTGTTTGCAGGCTTGGTATTACAGAAAGTTGCATTTAAGTACTGTAGTATTTTTCTAAATAACTTTTGAGATTTTAATATATTTTTGCACTAACTCATTTATTATTGCGTATTAGTTGGTTGTGCCAGACTGAGTTCGAGGAGTAGGGGGTCAGATAGATTGGAGGTTGAGGTTGTTGTGTGTTTGGTTTACATTGGAATTTGTTGGTTGTTAGATATTGATGTCTATGTCTTGTACATTACATTTGCATGCATGTTCATGTTTGTAAATGAAAATCGGACTTTTGTATAATTGCATTCATGTTCATTTGTTTATTGAAAATTAGGTTTTCATGTGAAAAATGATTTTTGGGTACGTGTATATCACGACCCCAAGTCAAGATGAGGCATTATCTCGGTAGAGTTCCTCTGGTCACTCGAGAGCGGAACATATTGTGTGACGTCCCCTAGGTTGTCGCTGGGAGACAACGGGATCGGACAGGATGATAACGCTCTCGTGCCGACTCCATGGCCCCTTGTGCTGGCGGGGGCTAGAGGATATTTGGCCACGAACGCGTTGGGCACGAAATTGGGTATCACTCGTTACGAAGTCACACGCACGATCGTTACCGGTAGTGTGGTGAAGGGAGCCAGGGTGTGCGAATGGTTCCTATGGGAGATCATGGTGTATATGGTAAAATGACAAGTTTTTGGATAAATAGATATTTGGGTTATTTTCTGGGAAAATAGCGTGTTTTTTATAAGAGGATTTTATGTGGACCATTTTCTGGAAAAATGACGGATTACTTTTTTTTCTGCCTAAATGAGATTTTGGAATGTGTTGGAAAATATTCATTTTCGGAGAAAATGATATTTTGGGTCTGATGCATATTTCATCATATGCATGCATGTTGGTTGCATTAATGTATTTTTATCTCGTGGTTGTTTGGATTATTACTTATCTGCGGTACCGTTTTATGGTGCCGTAGATTTTGATGCAGATGAGGATGTAGAGTCTGAGGATGTGACTCCATCAAAGGGGTGATTTGTGGTCGTTTGGATTACGGGATTTGTTTCACCGCTTTCTTGAAATATTGTAATTTGTACTTATTATGTTTATGGGATAATTGTATAACTCTTTAAGCACTTTGTTTTAAGTGGATTTGTATAAAACAATTATGGTACTTAGTCGACTTATTTGAATTATCCACTGCTTTATTTTTGTTGTACACCGTTGCATGTACACACACGTGGCACATCTCGTTGGGATGCGTGACCGTGTTGCCATCATCCCGACGTCACGACTCTCGAATTTTCGTACGTTGGAGTTGGGGCGTCACACTAAATCATGATAAGTCTGAGCTCAAATTAGTCAAGTCAAACTTATGTGAGTTTTGTTCATGAGCTTTAAGTCATGTTTGGGAGGCTCATATCAAAATTTCTCATTATTTTATTTTCAAATATCACTAAAATACAAAATACTTTTCAATTTTAAATATTTAACTTTTTCATTAAATTATTACTTAGGGCTGATTTGGTTATACAAACTAAACTATCACATCTAATCTAATCTCATATAATCATTATAACTTTTTCAAACTCCTATACAAAATGTAATAAATAATTCAACTTTTTCAAATTTTAAAATAAAAATTATATTAAAAAATTATATTATAATAATATTTTATTCAACTTTTAACAAAATATTCCATCTCATTCAACTTCATAACCGACCTTAATTTTTTCAAATTTTCAAATCGAATATAAAAAATAATACAATTTTTTCACAAGATTGACTTATGTAGGAGCTGCTCTAATCATTTGCAGCGATAGACGTAACCTTTCGCGGAAGATCAAAAATCAAATCTACGTGATCACCATGCATTGAGCCAGAAAACAATGATTGAAATTTTCAGTTCGGTCATCATGATTAATTACCCTACGAAATTTAGAGGATCTTAACTCATAATGTTTATATATATATACCACTCGAAATCCGCTGGTAATTAATTTTCGAGGATCGATCGATCTCTGATGTTCTCATGTAATATTCATATTTATTTGCGAACACTAACGTCTCTAAGTTTTCAAGTTTCAGGATAAATATTCCTTAGAACTCCTATGATTTTATCATTCTTAACCATGGTTTTCAAATTAACTTGTTGAGATTTTAATATTTTAAGATTAATTTATATGGTCTTTGTCAACGTCCCATTCAGCATCTTATATATAATTATCATGTCTATCATATTTTACCATAATAAATTGTACAAATTTTATGTTTTCTAAATGATGTTGATCCCAAATTCAAACTTATATATATACCAGCTTGGAAGAAACAGAATTCATTCGTTTAGTTGATCTTGCTTAATGTGGCGTGTTTGAGCACGTTATACGTAATTAAGGTTACTGGAAAAAGTCACTCCTTCATTATAAATACAGCTTAAAAAAATATAAGCAATTAGGGACATGAAGAGAATGAGCATTTGATCTCTTCGATAATTGGTGTGATACAGTTCGTAGATAGAGGCCAGGTTTCTTTAAGACTGAGGATCATCAGCACTTTGTCATGATCATTTGTCGAGTAATACATGTCACATGGTAGATCACATAACAACACATGACTAGCTATAGCTAGCACGGAAATTCTAAAGGTTCTTTTCGTCGGTGGAATAACGCTGCTTTTTTAAGAAGAAAAACGCACCCCGTACATTAATATACACAGGGAATTACGAGATTATGGAGCGCTAGCTCCTAGCCGGGATGATCAGGCAACGTCTATAAGGGAATCTACATGATCTACGTCAATTCTATGATTTATGAGATTTGTAATCAATCTGTTTTCCACCTTCTATTCATAGATGTATATTCCTTAATTAGCTACAGCTTTGTATTATATTTTATTATAAAAAAACTGCTTATTTGCGACTAATTAATTTCAGCGAAATGACTATTTGCAACTAAAATTGGTTACTAATAGTCTTTTAATTGTAATAAATTGATCGTAAAAGCTTGTTTTTCTTGTAGTGTTTAGACAAGTTGTAATGGAAACATATTAAGCTTTCTTGCCAATTTATCTGTGTAAAATCTTATATGGTATTAGCAGGTTCTTCTCTCACGAGAACAACAATTCTGTTCTAAACAATGTCGTCCAATGTTCCTTCCAAACCCAACTCAATCTCGAGAGGCTCCAACCCTCCCTTAGACTTACCTCTGGTCTGAGGTAACATCAACGTGGATTCCCTTATAGACGTTGCCTGAACATCCATACCTCCAGACAAATTTCCTATAAGCTTATCGCATCAAATTATCCTTCCTGGCGTTCAACGTTCATCACCATTCTTTTTGGTTATGATCTGATGGGTTATTTGGATGGCACATTGCTGTGCCCTCCCACACCCACTGCGACTATCCCTGCGGCTACTGTGGCTCACTATGAGTATAGACAAGACTAGTTGTTGCTGAATGCAATCTTTTCTTCGGTTTCTAAAACCGTAATGCCTCTCATCTCATGACCGCCATGAGTCGTGATGCCTGGTAGCATCTAGCCCATCTGTTTGCAAGCAAATCTCGGGCTCAAATTATGTAGCTAAAGGAGGATTTAACCCTTATCCAACAGGGTTCTAGCACGGTGTCTGAATTTCTTCATGAGGTCAAAGTGATCACTGATGAACTCTCTCTCATTTATGCACTAGTTTCGGATGATAATTTGACGCTCTATGTGCTTAATGGCCTTGGTTCAAACTTCAGAGATATGGTGGCTCCCATTCGCACGTGAGAGACTGCTCTATCTTTTGCTGAATTGCATGATTTACTCATTGGTCATGAACACTATATCAAATGCATGGATGGCAATGCTTCCGCTATGGTTGTCACAGCAAACTCATCGCAATGGAAACCGTCTAATGGTCGGTTCAAGAACAACAAATCTCGCTCCAAACAAAATTTAAACCACAAATCTGGCTTCAATAGGTCCTCTGTTGTTTGTCAAATTTGTGATCAGTCTGGACACACTGCCAAAACATGTGCCAAACTTCAATCCCGCCCTACTGCGAACTGTCCTACTTCGACGGCTCCAACAAATGGCAAATGGCTTCTTGACTTTGCTGCTTCTCATAATATCACATCTGACTTGGCCAATCTCTCCATTCATTTTGAATATGAGGGCTAGGATGAGGTGGTTCTTGGGGATGGTACAGGTTTGCATGTTGCTCACATTGGATCGATCACCATTTCCTCACCTTCTTGATCTCTTACCTTAAAAGAAACCTTACATGTGCCTCTCATTCACAAAAATTTGATATCTGTTCATAAATTTACTCATAATAATAATGTTGTCATTGAATTTCACCCTTTCTTTTATCTTGTGAAGGATCGGATGACGGGAGCAGTGCTCATGCACAATAGGTGTGAAGATGGTGTGTATCCTATGGCATTGTGTTCCCTCTCGCCTCAGGTCAATCAAATTCGTTTAGCTGGAACTCGTGTCTCCTTTGATCCCTGGCATCATCGATTGGGGCATCCCACTCCAAAGATTTTATCATCGCTTCTTCAAAGTCATGCTTTACCTGTGTCCTCCTCTAAGTCTACATTGTTTTGTATTTATTGTCAATGTAATAAGTTGCATAAACTACCCTTTAGTTCCACTTCTCTCAAGAGTACTGTCCCTCTTGAATATTTGTATGCCGATGTGCAGGGACCCTCACCAATTCCTTCCATTGATGGCTATCGATATTATTTACTACTTGTTGATTATTTCACTAAGTATTTCTGGTTTTATCCCTTGCGGCAAAAATCTGATATTAGTCCTATGTTTGTTCAATTTACCACCATGGTTGAGAATCAGTTTTCATGCAAGCTTAAAAACTTGTACTCCAACAACGGTGGTGAATTTATCAAGCTATGTCCCTTTCTCACTGCTCGTGGTATTAGCCATTATACCACTACCCCCACACACCCCTCAACAAAACTGTACGGTTGAACATCGCCATCGCCATGTTGTTGAAACATTGTATGACCTTGCTACATCATGCTTCGGTTCCTTCCACTTATTGGACCTACGCACTTGCCACTGCAATCTACCTCATTAATCATCTTCCCACACTCTTGCTCTCACGCCAATGTCCCTTTGAAGCACTCTTTGGTCGTGCTCCTGATTATCACAAATTGTGGACGTTTGGTTGCCAATGTTATCCTTGGCTAATTCCTTACCGAACAAAACAGCTCCAACCAATGTCCCAACCTTGCGTTTTCCTTGGGTACTCCCTCACTCAACATGCCTTCAAATGTTTGGACCTCTCCACGGGTAAGCTATATTTCTATCGTCATGTCACCTTTGAAGAACACTTGTTTCCTTTAAAAAATGCACCACCTCGCACTCAAGAGATTTCTTCTACCACCTTTCCTACGAGTCTAGCCTCCCCTCCCCCGGTGCCTCCTGTTCGCATTGCCGCTTTGGATGGTCCTCATCTCACACCTCATGCACCTACGTCTCTTGCCGTCTCCACTCCTACCTCTACTCTAGTTATTCCCTCTGCCTCTCCTATTCATTCTTCCCCTAACACTACGTCTTCTTTGCCTGCAGTACCAACACCACCTCACTGCACCCATCCAATGGTTACTCGAGCTCAGAACATCTTTCGCCCCAAGCAAATTTCAGTAACTACAAAGCATCCCCTTGCGTCCACCTTGGAACCAACATCTGTTGCTCAAGCTCTTAAGGACCCTTAATGGTGCAAAGCTATGGCAGACGAATTCACTGCTTTGGTTTCCCATGGCACCTAGAAACTTGTCCCTAAACCTACTGTGTCTAACTTAGTTGGATGTAAATGGGTTTCCGTGTTAAACGTCACCTTGATGGGACTGTGGATAGATTCAAGGGATGTCTCATCGCCAAAAGGTTTAATCAACGCCTGGTGTGGACTATAACGAGACATTCAACCCTATCATCAAACCCACTACCATTCAGCTAATTCTCTTTAGCTCTCTCCAACAGTTGCTCCCTACATCAAATTGATGTCAATAACGCATTTTTGCATGGCCAACTCATTGAGCAAGTCTTCATGCAATAGCTCGTTGGCTTCGTTGATCAGTCTCATCCTCAACATGTTTGTTCTCTGCAAAAATCCATCTATGGCCTCAAGCAGACCCCTAGAGCTTGGTACAATGCCCTGCAGTCTGGCTTATTGGAGTTGGGGTTCTTGAATTCTAAGTCAGATAACTCATTGTTCATCTACAATCGGGATGGCATCCTTTTATGTATTCTGGTCTATGTTGCTGATTTAATATTAACGGGCAACAACAATTAATCAGTTCTTGCAACATGTTGTCATGATCTATAACGTCTACTCCTGATCAAATTCTTACAGTTTTCTCCAAAATCTTATGAGTTCACGTTTGCAAGATCTTATACTTGTCTAATCAAATATTATATGCCTCCCGGCCCCAAGTCGCAATGATGCAGGCCGATGCATATGATATGCACGTCATTTTAAACCACAAAGCTGCCACAAAGACGTAGGTAGGATGTGGTTGAAATATTTAGTAAGAGGCTGGCATGGGCAGTTGATCAAAACCAAACCTAACCTCTGGACATCCATCCATTTATAGATCATGACAACGAGAGTAAGTTATATATGCATAACCATATATGATCCATCATGCGACTTTGAGTAAACAAATAAAAACCCTAAAGTTAAAAGTGTCTTTCGTGCAAGCAACCCTATAATCAGCCTCCACCCAATTAACATCATACGTATATATATGCATGTGCGGGCTTTCACTTTCACTTACCTAATATTAACCCCACATCTACAATATCGTACGTCATTTATTAATCCTTCTATATACATATTTTCAAGCGGATTTTTATATACTTAGTAAAATGTTTATATGATATAATTTAATTTAAAAGATATATTTTAAAATTTAAATTTTACAAATCAAATCTTACTATTTAAGTGATCATGTACTAGATAGTATCACCGGTTCGAGAATAGAATAATTTAATAAATAATTCTTAAAATTCTTATATGATAGTTTATATGTATACATGCATGCAGGTAGTACGATAGACACATAAAATAATATATACCACTGTGGCTTATAAAGGACATGGAACATGCGCTTACGTACCCCGATCATCAGATTGATTAATTATATACCTTGTGTACGTATATATATACATAGGNTTTACCTACTTAATTGAAAACGCATCTTCACTCTTTTTTCAATTTCGTTTCCTTCTCTCTTATTTAATGAACATGACATATAAATATATATATATATAAATATATTTATATATATATATATATATATATATACACTCCATTAATTAATGCCTTTAAGCCATGCAGTTGGTCGATCAAAATTATAATTTTAAACTTGGGACAAGATTATTTCCATCAGCACAGTTTATAAAGGAATCTTTATTTATAAATAAATAAACTTCCATAAATAAAAGCTCACCTTTGTTGACCTTATAGCATCCCACAATGAAGGAAAACAAAATATATTAATGAAAATGAAAATTAGAACAACCAATTATTAGGTCCCAGTGCCTTAACTTCATTTGTTATTTTTTTTAAACGGCTACATACACGAAAAGATTATATATAAAAAGTAAACTTACAAACTGATGAGATTTTAAGGAATCCGTTAGATCTACTTTACAATAAAAATAATTTTACAATCTGACATACTATATCAACCCACATTAGTTTGTGAGTTTACTTTTGTATAATCCCTTTGTGGCTAAAGCATTTTCCTTTTTTTATTATTTCTTTTTTATCCTATTGTGTTTCAATTCCTATACTCTTCTTACTTAAATGACATCTTACTTAGATTCGTTGATTCGTGCTGAACCAAAGAAGACAGATTGAGAACTGAGGAAGCTGAAAGCAAGGCAAGGAAAGAGAAAGCAAGACATCAATGGTGAATCTTGTTGCAGCACAGAGGCCATTGCTGCATGGATTAATGAAGATGGCAGGGGTTAAACCCTACACGTTGGAGATTGAGACAGGAACTGTCATGAACTTCTGGGTTCCATTGGAGACCTTCAAGACTCCCAAAAAAGGCCAAAATCCAGAGCCCCCGGCTAAACCTAGCAAGCCCGTGGTCGTGCTGATACACGGTTTCGCCGCCGAGGGCATCGTGACTTGGCAATTCCAGGTGGGAGCTCTCACTAAGAAATACTCCGTGTACGTGCCTGACCTCCTCTTCTTTGGCGGCTCTATCACCGATAAAACCGACCGTTCCCCGGATTTCCAAGCCGAGTGCTTGGCTACAGGGCTGAGGAAGCTCGGGGTGGAGAGATGCACCTTGGTTGGGTTCAGTTATGGTGGGATGGTGGCGTTCAAAATGGCTGAACGGCACCCTGACTTGGTTCAGGCCGTGGTGGCGTCCGGCTCGGTCGTGGCAATGACCGATACCATCAATGAAACAATGCTGAAAAGCATGGGGTTTTCTTCTTCGTCGGAGCTCCTGTTGCCTACCTCGGTCAAAGGTATGAAAGCGCTTCTCTCTGTTGCTGCGCACAAAAAGCTGTGGTTTCCGGATCGGCTTCACAAAGACTTCCTTGAGGTTTGCGCCGATACTCATGCTACATCACTTTTCCTTTACATTTTTAATTGCAATATCTTCATCATATGGCAATCACGCGTAGTTTTGCGTGGCTGAATTAATGGAACTTGACGAAACAGGTGGGTTCGAACCAGAAGCGGGCGGCCCCCTGGTTATTTTATTTTATTTTTCATTATTTAAATGTATATATAAAAACTTAAAAAAATACTTTTATATCATGTATTTAATGTATACATAATTGAAAAATAAATAAATTTGGCCCCAACAAAATTAAAAGCCATGCATAGTCATATATATAGTTGGTAAGTTTTTGAAAAACTCAATATCATGTTTAACCTTAATCTATTTATTTTTATAAAATATCTATTAAAAAATAGGTTTACATTCGGGTATGAGACATTTTTTTATTTGTTTTTTTTAATATTTCCAACTGAATTTTGATCGTACGAGGTTTTTTGTTTTGATCGTTACTAAATACAGTTTTAATTTGACTTGGTTAGTGTGTTATGCATATATATACGTAGTTTACATTCTGATCTTTAATTAACTGCGGGTATGCTTATGAAAAATTCACTTATCAACTATTTACATTTTGGAAAGTTGTAAAAAAAAAATGATTGATATATAGTCATTTTTACAACGTTTTATACAACTATATTTTAAATCATGAGTATTTTATAAAATAATTTATAAAAATAACATCATTTTATATAAATATCTTCATTTAAAAACATGATTATATAGAAGCTTATAAAAAGAGTTGTACACGTATTATTGATAAAAAATAAAAATAAAAAAAAATAAAAAATCAGTGAATAATTTCTTTAAAAAAGTAAGGAGATGTTTGAAAACAATTTCCATTTCATCCCATTTCATCTTATCCGATTTCATTTCCTAATTCTCAAACATCATTCAAATACAACCACTGATCTCAAATTAATCATTACAATTTTTTTAAACTAATCATTCAACTTTTCTAAACTTTCAAACAAAAAACAATTCTAACATTTTCAAATACCAAAATAAAAATTATATTATAATAATATTTTAACTTTATAATATTTTTTATTCAATTTTTTATCTCTCATTTTTTAAAATCTATAAATATTTAACTCAAATATTTAACTATTATTCATAAATTATCATCTCATTACTATTCACAAAATTCTTATCCGGTCTTCCCACCTAAGCATCCCCTAAATCTTTTTCACGCAAAAAAGCATATCGTCATCATTCTATTTTTTGGACTCCACGGGAAATATTGGATTGCATATTCCAATCTCCATTGGCCGAATCTATTAACGGTAGAGTTATCATAAAAATCCAGAAAGTCCCCTTTTTTTTTTTTTTTTTTTACGGTTTCAGTTTTCTTCCAAACCCGAAGGTAAATGTTCCTACTTCTAAATTGATGCATGCACGCATGGATTCTATTTTAATTTATAACACTTTTACTTAATTTTCATTTTATTTGAGATGTATATACGTTCTCTATTAATGATTTTATTTGTTTTTAAATTTCAAGGATATTTAGGCTTAAAAACTAAATTAATCAGTACAATTAATATATATGTCAAAATGATTTTTTTTTAAAGAAAAATAATTTGTACAAATTTTAAATAGATAGACAAGCTTAATTTTATTTAAAAATTCTTGAAAAATTTTAAAAATTATTCCTTATTAATAAGCCTCACTTTTTTATAAAAATACTTGTAACTATCTTTACTCTTTCAGAGGATAAAAAAAAACCCCTAAAATCGCTCAACTAATACACCTAACCAATGTCGTAAGTCGTGGCAAGTTTACTGGCAACGTACGTCCCAAACAGCGTGGCGGAGAGTTTTTTTCCCGTACCTACTAACCATGTGTGTCCATGCAATGCAAGTCAGTTACTGATGTAACCAATTACCCATCGGGGAAAACTTAAATATCTGACTTTCAAATTATTAGTTTTATTTTAACTCAAATTTCTTTATATATAAGATTTATAATTTTTTTAATTTTTCATAAATACATTTAAATTCATCTTAATATTTAAATATATCTAAACTAATATTAAATAAACTCTATAAAACTTATTTTATTATCTTAATTTATTATTATTTATAAAAAATTCAACTCTTTTAAAGTTAGCTCCACGTCTAAACGGGACAATTAAATTTTTAGGCCACCTAAAAATAATAAACTTTGACATGACCGTACGAGTTTGAAAACAAGGATCATTGAAGTTTTCAACTCGGTCAATTTACGTACCCTACGAATTAATTCAGAGGAGAGAGGACTAGATATTAATTCACCCTACGATTTTACTTTTTTTTTTTTTCCAAAATTTTGTGGGTGACCAGCCGGCCAAAAAAACCTCAGGGGATGGCTGGACAACCCTAGAATCCAGCCACGGCCCACACCGGTGTTCATTCTGCACTTGAATGTTGAGCTGATCTCAAATTATCTGAGTTGATGTATGAATAATAGTATTTTATAGATCTCATTTAGATGTGTTTGAATATAAATACGTTGAGACATGTGTTTGAATGTATGAAGTAGATCAGTTGAGATGAATTTAGTTTTTTTTATGAGAAGTTGAAAAAGTACTAAGTCTCATAAATAATTAGTTTGAGATGAGTTGAATTCACTTTGACAACCAAACATAACCTAAATTTTTTAATCTTAGTTCGATTCCTTTAAGGCACTCATGATCTTTTGTCTCCAAACAAAATAAATAGAAATAACATTTTTGTATGGAAGCAAGCATTTTTCATAATTATTGTGGATGGTTCCTGGAGAAATTATAGGTAATGTTCAACAACAGAAAGGAGAGAGGTGAACTGCTAGAAACTTTACTAATCGGCAACAAGGATGCCACGGTTCCCCATTTCCCACAGGTATATTATTCCTTCTGTTACTCACTCCAGTTGTCTATTATTCTATTCCCTTCTTGATTACACTATGCCAGTTTATTTCCAGAAAGGATGAGCTTTTGTAGTAACACTTTCTTTTATTTATATTCTTGCAGATGATACATCTCTTATGGGGTGAGTTTGATCGGATTTTCGACATGGAGATTGCCCAAAACATGAAAGAGTATGTCTGATCATGCCTGTCTATGAATGATATATTTAGATGAATTGTAACTCATCATCCTTTCACTTATCTGCCAATCATTTGATGCCACGACAGAGGATAATGGTTAAAATATATTAATTAATAGCATCATATATATATATATACACACTAAATCACCCCTAGTTCTAAAAGCTTAAATTAATAAATAAATAAAAAGTAAATTTAATTATTTATATGATTTCTCTAGAACAATACAGAAGTTTAGTAGTGCATATGGTGGTAAGTTAATTTACAAAAAGAAGTAATTTTGTACTAAGTGATTTTGGACAATGTGATCACAGGCAACTGGGAGAAAATGCATCATTTCAGGTCATAGAGAAGGCAGGTCACTTGGTTCACCTGGAGCGACCTTGTGTTTACAATAGGTATCTGAAGCGGTTCCTTGCTTCCTTCCATGCAGACAAAACAACAGAGAATCCCCAGAAATGATTCTGTCTTGCATTATGGGCTCATAATATCTGTACTCATGAGGCACTATTTAATGTTATGTAGAATGAAGAACTATAGTCTATCCTCTAATTGCTGTGTCTAATAAGACTGTTTCATGGAATGAAGTCTACTCTATTTATATCAACTTATCTATTCTTTTTTATATCATTTAAATATATTTTAATTTATCTTTTTCAAAAAATTATTGTAATTGCAAGAAATATAACTAAAGAGAAAGACACAACAAAAAAGTATATCCAGATGTAGAAAACCAATATAGCATGAATGTATTTTGCATTTAATTTTTTAGAGCATTTTTCAAACCATTGCTGGCCATTTTACAAACAAATGCAAAATGAATAAACCATTGTGATTGCTCTAACACAAAAGCAAAGATGATGGAAGACTCACACCCCCTATGTTATACACAGGGAGGTTGTGGAGATTGCTAGGGAGGCATACGATCAACTCAAATTCTTGCTTGCAGTTTTCCAAAAGAATAAAATAAGGAATATCCATGTAACCCAACCTTACATGCGATGACTCCGGCATTACATCCACTTCAAAACCAGATTAAGATGAATATATGCTTGAGGAAGTAAATTCATCTAAATGACTGCTGAATCTCTTCCAGAGCTCTGCCTTTAGTTTCTGGAACCCAAAGTGACACAAAGACAACAGTAAAAGCAGCAACCACGGTGTAAATTGTGAAGGTAGCTGTTGGAATAAAGGAACTATGTCAGTTAGACCATGACAGACGTGCGCACATGCAGCAAATACACCCACACACAGAGAGCCAGACGTATACCTCCACTATTCCAACTCAACAGTAAGTTTGCAGTCATTGTAATCACAAATGATGTCAGCCAATTTGCCGTCGTTGCTATGCTGCCAGCAAGGCCTTTGATATTCACAGGAAGTATCTGAAATGTGCAATTTGGATATATGCCAAAGAAAAATCGAAATAAAGCTTTCTACTATTAAAGAGGGAAAACTTCTGATATCATCTCACTCAATCAACCACTTAACTCTGGAAACGTATTTGAATCTTTCTAGTTCTTTCTCATATGAAAGTGCAAAAAAATTGAAATATTGTAGCGGAATAATCCATAGGTTAATTAGGGAGAATCTAACCAGGCCAAAAATATAAGGATCTCCCTCGTACTTCTGAAACTACATGGATGTCCAAGACAGATGGGCTATTAAAAAGGGGCACTCTCGGTTTCATTCACAGTTGTCCACCCTCTCTATATCACTGAATACAAAAGTTTTTCAAATAGACGAATATCATCTAGACTCACCATCCCTAGAACCTAGTACAAAAATGAAGCTTTTGCAATTTCAGAATTATAACCCTTGTCCTGGAATTACATCATTCCAGGTACCTGACCCTGACAAGAAAGGTAAATGAAATTTCTGAGAATTCAAGGGAGATCTTTGAATCATCGACCTTTAAGAGGGTGCTGCAATGTTCTTTTCCGGTATCTACCCAACCAATTTATTAGCCAATGATCAACAAACTTAAAATCTACATCAAACTTGCAAAGCATCTGAATGCTAACATATACAGAACATTCCTAATCAAGCTAAAGCTAAAACTAAAATGATGGTCCCAGTATGATCCCCAAGGCTCATTGTCGCCCTCTGTTTCCAGCTTTCTTTACCTCTACATAAAGCAATAATCATGGGTGAAGAAAACTTTTGAGCTCCACACTGAGTAGGTGGTAATCCTTATCAATTTAATGGTGTCGTGAAGTACTACTCTTCAGAGTTTTTAACCAAACTGTTGAACCGTACTTTTGTTATTTTTTTGCCTTGAGTAGACCTGACACGACTAGCAGTTATCACCAGCTCAAGTGAAAATGTAACCAACTGAAACAGACCAGACATGAAAAGAAAATTTTCTCAACATAATATAATAGAGTTGCTGAGGCATACCTCAGACATTATCAGCCAAGGAATAGGTCCAAGTCCCAGAGAGAATGAAATCACAAAAGCCTGGATGGAAAAAAATTCATCAAACTTCAGAAATCCTTCAAAACAATATGGTACAAACCACACATAAAATGTACATCATATACCATACCACAAGGCCAACGAGTGACAGTATAGCAAACATGCTATAGAATTTATAATCTTCTGATACAACGTCCTGGTATTAATTGAGAACAAGAGGGAAAAGATAGCATCAAGGCGCTATTTGAACATGACGGGAATTAACATGCTTCTATCATAAGCTCTGGATTGGAATGTAAAGATTTTACATATATCAGTTAGAAAGATTATCTACCTCCAGATAAAATGCAATTGCAACGACGAGGAGGCTAAGGGTCATTCCAGACGATGACACCTGCGCAATTGATTTCAGATTTCATTCAATATGTCTTCATGGTGTGTACACAATAACATATATATATATACACACACACACACACACACACACACACACATATATACGTGGTTCCTACATACAATAAGCAGCAGCCTGCGGCCAGCTCTGTCCACCAACCAAGTAGTAACCCCAGTAGCCGTAACCTATTGAAAATAACAGTCTGTTTTAAAAACTCCAATCATATTTTTTTTGTGATGTTCAGAAATCTACGGGAAGCAGAGTAAATTTGTCTATATTGGGTAATGATTTACCTGAATAACTCCAACTCCAAAAGTTGCAACATTACTTGCCGAGATCCCTGTTTATATTCATGGCAGCTAATTAAGGCATCAAAATGAAATAAAAGAATGCAAACCACATACAATATTGTAACCATGACTATAATAAGAAAAACCTCCAGAAAAAATTCCCACCGTTGATCTACTAAGAATGCATCCAGTTTGGTTGAGTGTGCCAGTGTGAAATGAATATTGGGTATGTAAACTTGAGACCTGAACACAGGTAATTCTCTTACGTTCTAAATGTCCATGTCACAGAAGGAAGTATGAAGACAATTATAACCACCCTCTAATGAATGAGAAATTTATTTTCAATCCTCACATAAAAAATGCTTATTGGAGAGTACAACATCAGATCTATCTCAGAAATATATCATACCAAAAGAAATGTCCTATCATGTAAAAGAAAAAAAATCCTTCTCATGAAGATAGGAATCAATCAGATTAATTAATCATACAGAAACAGCTGAAATACCAAAAAAGATGTTGGTCTAACCGGCTTTTTCAAAGATGTTACTTGAATAGAATAAAACACCATTGATACCACTGAGTTGCTGGAGCACAAGTAATCCAATTCCTATCTGCAGCATATGGTAGAAACCTATCAGAAGAGCATTCTAAAGTTTCAAGGGTATAGAAAACCACATTAAAAAAATTGAATTAACAATTTCAAATCCAACCAGTCTACCGTTAGAGGAAACCAGTATCTCCTTCTCTTGAGATCTGCAAACCGGATTGTAGCTCTTTTGCCTGTTGATGCTACAGATCTCTGTTGAAATTACACCGGCAATAAACAATGAATATGTTAAGAAGAGAGTCGAGAACATGACTGGTAGAAAAATTAATACCTTGATTTCGTTCACTTCAACTGAAATGTCGGTATCAAAACCTCGTAAAACTTGCAATGAGGTTTCAAAATCTTCTGTCATTCCCATTTTGGCCTAATATCCCCACCCCAAAGGAAAAAGGGAAAGAAGATGTACAGGAGAAAATCAGTGAAGCTAAGAAGATATCAAAATCCAATTGCTACAAAAATTTCACATGATTCTTACCAACCATCGGGGAGATTCTGGCACGAAAAACAAGCCAGGTATCAATATTGTACATGGCAAAATTCCTGCAATGATTTGGATATGATCCCTTACATAATAAATCCATGCATTGATCAAGGTAGTATAACAAAGGTAATTTCTGATAGGTAGTATAACATTGGTAATTAATGTCAGAGATGATAGAGGCTGTAAAATTTGAGCCAGAAACTTTGTCATGTATGAACTTCTGACGAGACACTGGTGCTTTAAGAGTTTGATAATAATAAACTTCCCCAGCATTTTTAGTTTCTCAAAAGGTTAGAAAGAATTTCATTGGACAAAAAACATTCAATATTTCTATTAACCCGAGGAAAAGCCAAATATAAGGTATCCTAAGGGCTTACCCAAAACTGCAAGCACTCTCCAGTTGACAAACAGTCCAAAAAGATAAGCCAGCATTAGTCCAATTGTCACTGAGAGCTATAAAGAGC
Source organism: Pterocarya stenoptera (assembly GCA_003123785.1). Taxonomy (NCBI): domain Eukaryota; kingdom Viridiplantae; phylum Streptophyta; class Magnoliopsida; order Fagales; family Juglandaceae; genus Pterocarya; species Pterocarya stenoptera. The sequence goes on from QEOT01000205.1 coordinate 189,152, forward strand.
GGAATTAATTTATTTATTTATAGAGAAAAGTGCTAACAATTGCCAAGTGAAGAAGCAAGAATATACAACCAACCTGATTAACAGACCCAAGGGTTCCCCTCATATTTTGAGGTGCAATCTCAGCTATATATACCGGTACCTAAACTTAAAGCATAAAAAATTAACGCCCATTAATGGCTCAAGGCTTTAGAGAGACAAGATACTTTGATTCGATTTTACCGTGTAAGATATAATACCGACACCAAATCCTTCCAACAACCTTCCCATGTACAAAAACGAGGCATCCTACAAAAGCAAGAAAAAGAAAACAACTAAGGGCAATTTGAAAAGCTTGCAAAGAAAGCCATAACAAAGAAAAGCAGCCAATTATCAGGGGTCCCTCACTCTGGCAAATGATATTGCAAGCCATCCAATTATATTAGGAATCGCAGCAATCATAAGTGACTGCAATTCAGCACAAAAAAAGCAGCATCCAGGTATTCATATTTGGAACAATTTCGAATCACCTAAAACAAGTGCTGAAAATAGTTAAAAGAAAGACAAAAGTCAATGAAACCCAGAATACCCCTTTACGCCCAATGTATTCTGCGATCTGACCACTCGCAATTGCCCCAACCATGGCACCAACATTTGATAAAGAACCAAATAAAGAGAACTGTTTCCAAAAAACAAATAATGTCACTCATAAGCACAAAATAAATTAAACCATAGATATATAATAGAAAAGTTAGATGCAGAAGTCACACCTCCGAGACTGAAAGTCCCAGGTCCTCGATTATTTCAGCTTGCGTAGGGGAAGAATACCCACACTGTATTGTTACAATATTTTCACAAACAAACGAAAATTGCAAAAAAAAAAAAAAAGAAAAAGAAAAAGAAAAAGAAAAAAAACCAGATGTGAATGAAAATAGTCATGTAAAGGGAAACGATGATTGAGATCAATTTGACAAGGAATAGTGAAGTTACGGTGAAGCCGAATTGGATGGGGCCGAGGGCAACGATGAGGACGCAGAGCATGACGGAGATGGAACCGTCGCGAATGATCTGGGCCGAGGAGCCCATGATGCTGGACTGCCTCGACCCCATTCTGTACCAGCTCCCTGTTTGGAGGAACGGCTTCTTGAGGTCCTCGGGCTCGGATTCTTCTCTGAAACTCATTGCTTCGTCTTCTACACTTTCGGCAAGTCACCGTCTCCACTTCGATGATTACGAGTGCCCGACAAAAACCTGAACTCTATACCATCGTTTGAAATGCCCCCAAAGAAACGACAAAACAGATCAGTGAGATCACAAATGCCGAGTCCCTCGTGTTCTGGAATTATTGTGTTTTGTTGGGAACGTGTGTATAGTTGACGATGATGGAATGATGACCGAGTGGGTTACGAGAGGAAGGGCCGTGTGCCAGAAGGTCAAGACAAAGAGTGTAGACGTGTCTCTCTTGGACATACTGTTACACAGATTAAAAATGGTAGGTTTGGTGCGAGACTTGTCCACATTTCTCTCTGTTCACTGCCGCAGCCATGGCAACAGGGAGGGATTTTACCATGCCAGCGACACAGGAACTAATTCCCATTAATTTCCAACAACCTATTAACCTCCAGTAAAAAATTCATGTCAATGTACTTAGCTTGCTCGTTGTTGAAGTTTTAAATTGGCTCGCCTTTGTAATATTGGAAAGTCTCTAACTTGCACCTTGGACTTTGGTTTATTATATGCCTATAGTACCTGCTTGGAGCGCACTCCACACGCAGTCCAAAACTAGGCGGATTGGTTCTCTTCTCCCATTCGGCTATTCCAGTAAACGTTCATTGTTTAATTAATAGAAAATGGTTCAACAGCGTCAGAACTGGCTGCTGTTGATGGGGCTTGCTGTATATATTTTATGAATCTTCTGCTTGTGATCTCGCCACACAGTTATGAAACTTCGGGGTAGAGAACTTAGAACCCTGCCCGCCGCAGGGAGTCGGACCCAGATTCCGCTTGCTAAAACCCTAACTAGCGATCAGCCTCTCTCTGTCGCAATGGGTAAGCAAAAGCGAAGCAAAATCCTTTCAAGTTCTTCTCAGCTTCGCCAATCTCAAACTTCCCCTGAACCCACCTCCGTTGACATTTCCGAAAACATTTCATCCTTCTCCAAAATCCCATTTCGACCCAGAAAAGTGAGAAAACTATCGTCCAATTCCAGAAAACCCCAGCAGCCACCGGTCCTCGATTCGGACTCCTCCAAACCCAGCAAAGCAAACCCATCTCAACTCCCTATCCTCTTGCCCATAACCGTGAAGTCATTGTCGTTTGAAGGCGAAATTGATGCTGCTCTTAACCATTTGCGCAAAGCCGATCCACTCCTTATGATCCCAATCGATTCGTATCAGCCTCCGGCTTTTGATTCTCCCGGACCTCCATTCTTGACCCTGGCCAAAAGCATTCTATACCAGCAACTCGCGGCCAACGCCGCCAAATCAATCTACAACCGCTTCGTCTCGCTTTGTGGCGGCGAGGCGGAGGTTGTCCCCGAAACTGTCCTCGGTCTCAACCCTAATCAACTCCGAGAAGTCGGAGTCTCCGGGCGGAAAGCGAGCTACCTCCACGACTTAGCGGACAAGTTCAAGAGTGGGCTTTTATCGGACTCCTCGATTCTCGAAATGGACGACGAGTCCCTACTAACGAAGCTCACCTTGGTTTAGGGAATAGGGGCTTGGTCAGTGCACATGTTCATGATATTCTCGCTGCAGAGGCCCGATGTTCTACCGGTCGGCGATCTCGGCGTGAGGAAAGGCGTGCAGCTTTTGTATGGGCTAAAGGAATTGCCCCGGCCTCTGGACATGGAGCAGATTTGTGAGAAGTGGAAGCCTTATAGGTCTGTTGGCTCGTGGTATATGTGGAGGTGTATGGAAGCCAAAGGAGCAAAAGCTACGTCTAAGGTGGCAGCAACGGCAACGGTGGATGCTACTCCACCGGAGTAGCAGCAGTAAGTCCAAAAGACGGCATTTACCGTGGCCATAGGTTAGGATTTGAAGAGCTTAAGAAAATTAAAGGATCTCATCTGTAGCTCTTGTGCAATGCAATAATTGATTTCATACACTTCTTGTCTGTTATGTTCTATTAATGAATTAGTTGGTGAAAAAAATAATGTACAAGTTTGTGAAAACAGAACTCTAATTTTACATAGGTGAGGCTTCATGGTGCTGTCAGGTTCCAATTGTATCCATAAACTAGGCTTTTTTGTTACTGATTCTAGAGCGGTTGGTGTCATGTGAATTACCCATGGATTCACCTCATTGCTATCTCTGATTACATGGCTGAGTGAGGTGAAGTCTGCATTTTTCAGTGTTTGGGTTTTGACCTTTGTGCTGGAATAGAACTCACCGTAGGGCATCATAAACCTGCGTAACTAGGTCTGTTCTGGTACACCAAGCTCTGTGTAGAGTCAGTTCTGGATTACTCTCTCAGTAATGCACATACATCAAACTCTTTGCCCTGCTTCCTCTATATCGTATTGGATCGAATGTAAATTTTATTTGGTCTGCCAAAACTTTAGTTAGTCCTTAACTTATATTCATCTATTACTATAACCTCCAACCAAATATCACACACCTTATTGCTGTATATATTAGGAACGGAACCACTTCTGTTAATACATGAGTTATGTAAGCATTTGCTGACTTATTGTGAAGCTATGAACCTTTGTACTAGAACTACCCTCGTTTGAATTCAAAATCCACCTCAACTATCTGAACTCATCATTACAATTTTTTTTCAAATTCTTACACAAAATATACTAAATAATTTAACTTTTTCAAATTTCAAAATAATAATAATATTAAAAAATAATATTCTAACAATATTTTATTCTACTATTCACAAACCATCTCAACTCATCTCTGAATCCAAACCACCCATCAAAGATGTACAGCTCAGCTAATTAGCTGGCAGTTAGTCAGCAAGCTGAGTTAGAGTGAGTTGGACTTTCCTGCCTTTCCTCTCTCTCAGTTTTTTTGTATATAAACAGAGCATTTCCTTTGAAGTCTGTGTACCTTCTTTTTCTTTCAATTTGTTACCAGTTTGTAAATTCACATCTTCGATGCAATGCTGTTTCATATTCTTATTTGATTACTGTTTCATTGAAGAACTCATCTTAAGGGAAGTCAATTAGAGTGGGTAAAGCACAGGAGGGACACGTGTGAGCTGGTATGACAGGATCTTTCATGAATTTCTACCTTGTATGACAGGATCTAAAACTACTCATCCTTGTACTGAATGTTCTTTTGCTAAGCAAAAGAGATTGTCTTTTTCAGTTTTCTGTTTTTTCCTAATAATAATGTTTCTTAATATCTCTTCCTCTAGTGGAAGTGGGATTCAGTGTTAGATTGCTCATGTACTTTATATGTTGAATTGGGCTTTATAGATAAAGAGAAATGATTGTTGGCCCGTTAGAAAGTATTAAATTTGGTCAGAAATTGTTGGTGGCTCAAAGTTCAAACTTCAGGGAATCTGGGGACAGTGTGCATCAATGTGGTCGTAGCCACCCACATTAACATAAACTTGTTTCAGCCCAGTATATCGCCTAAATCGGCCCAAGATACCCAACTTGCTTTCTTCCTTTTCTATTTCTTCCATTTTTTTTCCCCTGAGCAATTATTCACACGCACAACTCATATATTATATGCTGTTAAACATCAAGTATATAGGTGGAGATGAAATAAAAAAGAAACAGAGAGAGAGAGAGAGAGAGAGAGAGAGAGAGAGAGAGGGGATAACAAAATGTATAGATGGTTGGATGGTAGTTGGTGGTCTAAGGAGAAAGTAAACATTGGACCTGGCCCATCTCTCGATCATATGAATAATAATGAAATAGCTTGTAAATAGTATTGAAATAACTTGAAAATATCTTAGAAGGAAAAATCTATTCATCATCTTAACTTCCATCATCTTTCCACCTTCCCATGATGTGACATTAAATGATAGGTTTACAAGTGAAATATAATAAATAATCTCTAATCATCTAATGCCACATCATAGGATGATAGAAGGATGATATAAATTAAGATGATGAGTAGTATTATTCATCTGAAAATACTTAATAACAATTGTATTCCCATGATTATTTTGTACAACTTTTTAACAATTTTATTTTAGATGTAAGCATTTATACAAAATAGAGCAATAAAATCACAATTATTTTATAAAAATGAACTTAATGTCCTTTATTTGAAAAGATATTTTGTATAATTATTTTTAGAAGGAAAATGCTACTTCCCCCGCTGGGAGTCCCGTTGGGGGTGTTGTAGTAAATTTTGTATGTATTTTTTTAAGTTCTTTTTTTTTTTATATAATTTTTTTAATAATTTTAAATATTTAAAAAAAATTAGAATATTATTAAAAAATACTTTCTTAATCATGAAGTAAAATAAAAAATTATAAAAAAAATTTTTATTTTACTTAGTGATTAAGAAATTATTTTTTAATGATTTTTTTTTTTTTACTTTCTAATCAAGAAAGTATTTTTTAATAATATTATAAATTTATTTTATTTTTTAAAAAAATTTAAAATTATTAAAAAGAATTATATTTTAAAAAAAAATTTAAAAACACATAAAAATATGTGCTTCATCATCCCAACGGGAGCCCCAGCAGGAGATGTAGCGTCACTCATTTTTAGAAGGGAAGGGAGGAGAGGGACAACAGTTCAAAAACCAGTGTGCAACAACGTACATATTTGACATATTTATGAACTTTTCACTCAACAATTGTCCTTCCACTTGATTAAGGAGGAAAAGGGGGATGATTTTCTCATAATCTTATCGAGCATCTTACCTAAAATATTCAAGAGAGAATTAGCACGAGCTCAACACATTTAGCCACACAGAAAACGTGCTATGTATATGATTTAGTTCCCACGTAATTAAGGACTATAAACAATGATATGACATGACATCACAAACTACTCGACAAACTGTTTTTTCATAGCCTAATAAAAATCAATTACGTAAAGAATCTGATTTCAATCCCTTAGTTAGATATCAAAATTATCTCACACTATTTTATTTCATTTTATTATTATGATTTTTATAAATTTTTATATAAAATATAATAAATAATTTAATTTTTTTTAAATTTTAAGACAATTATAATATTAAAAAAATATCTAACAATATTTTATTCAACTTGTAATTTTTATCTAAAATTATCTCATTTCATCTCACTATCCAAACCCCACATACTATAATTATAAATGATATAAACGTGATGCTGCCTTGCAATCCATACAATAATATTGATGCTGATCTCATAAAGGTTCTAATTTTATTTTAATTAGGATAATACTATTTTTATCACTCTATTCTATAGCTTCACTCTATTGCTTTGATTTTTTTTTATTTAATAATTAAAGAAGTTTTTATTTTATAATATTATAATTTTTTTAAAAAAATATTTAAAAGTGTTAAAAAATACATATATAAAAAAGTGAACAAATAAAAAATAAAATCCTATACCTAACGGTAGCTCCCAGCTACCAGGAGTGGCTGTAGCATAGTCCTTAAAATTATGATAACTAGTTTTGCATGATATTTTATTTTTGGTTTATTTGGAAAAAAAAAAAAGACCTCTTTATCTAAGTAAACAAAGAACAGAAGGAAAGGAGCTAGAATGGGCAAAACTTTTTTATGTTAAAAGTAGGGGAGAAATAGAACATGAAAGTGATACAAAGTCATGAAGAAATGCCATTGTAAAGAGTTCGTAAGCCACACAATTAGGAAGAGACGACCCAAAAAACTGGAAAGTGATGCTGGAAGTCTAAATTCACAGTTGGGTGGCCTTTTTGCGTCCTGATCTCTAGATTCGTAGTTGAGTTGCATACAGCATCCATATATAGTGCAGACTCCACCAATTCCATGAAACGCACACGCGTGCACTTTCTAATGTGACCGACAACTCTCGATCAGCCCTTTATCAAATTTTGGATTTCCTTTGTCTTTATTCTGGTGGAAAAAGAAACAATTTAAGGAAAAAAAAAAAGCCCATGGAATCCTTTACATATGTTATTCCCCACCATTGTTCTACGTTGTCTTTGTAGGGTAGGGAGGAGGAACCCCCACTACAAGAAAAAGTAGTTTTGACGACTACTTTTATTTTCTGCGACAAAGGAAATCACCGACAACAAAATAGTTGCAAAAAGTACTCTTCAACTGTTTGGATGGGAACCTTCCGTCACAAAAAAATCGCTGTGAATAAAAGACCTTTTGCATCGATAAGAAATCGCCCAAATAAAATCGCTACAAAAACAACCCATTTCTAGAAAGCCCAAGCCCCAACCCGAAAGTTTCTAACCCTCAGCCCACTTTTTTCTTCTCCCCATGTTCCTCTTTTTCACTCTATCTCCTCTTTGCCCTAACCTTTCCCATTTCCAAAAAATCCAAGCCTTAACCTAATTGCATTCATCACTGAATAAGTTTTTTTTTTTTAAGGCGTGTGAAGGGGGAAGCCTCCTTGTTTTCCTATATATTTTGTGATTTTGATCATATAAGCTTGTCTTATTTTTTGATCTTGTGGTTGAATGCAGGGTTCATCAACTGTTGGGAAGATTAGGAGAAGATCTAGAGTTGAAACCTTAGGCAAACTTTGCTCATCTACTACCAAACGAGGCTCTGAGAAGAAAAAGGTATGCCATTTATCTCGATATATTTTGGGACGAATTTGAAATTTTCGTCCCAAAATACCTTTTGGAATAGTTTTATTAGGACGACCTTGTAACGCTTTTTTTTCGTCCCAAAATATATTTTGGGACGAAACTCCAATCTTTTGGGACGAAAATTTTCATCCCAAAAGACCTTATTTGTTGCAGTGTTTGTTACTTTTGGCTTTACATAGATTAAATAATCTCATTCCTATCTTAGCTTATGGTGTAGGTGTGTGGGGGGAGAACAAGCTAGTGTAGGTGTGTGGTCGTGCACTACTTACATTACAAAAAAGTTAATAAGGTAGTGTGATTGTATAGTTGATTCATTATTGTTTATTTTGTAATGACAACTTTCCTCATCTTATTCTTACATGCTATTGGGTTTGACTATTTTTTTGTTGTGCTGTATTTCTTGGCTCAATTGGTCAGTGTAGTTAGAAATAGTGAAAGATATTGATTTTCCTTACATTCTTTATATAAATTGTTAGAGGTGTAACAAGTCCGGTTGGTCCGATTATAAACAAATTTTGGGATCAAACCAGTTTACACCAGTTTTGCATTTTCAAAAATTGATACTATACCGGTTATCCTCCTAAATCGATACTTTCGATTTTATTGATTCTAGTTCGATTTTCCATTTTTTAATACATATTAAATATTTAATCTCTTATACTTATATATATATTAATAATACACTAATACTATTGGTATAGTACTATTACTATATGTTAGTGATAATATAGTAATTAATATACCAATGTATATTAGTATTACTAATATATTTATCCAAAGGAATATAGTGAGAATTTATTAAGTCATAAAATGTAATTAATATATGTTTTATATTTAAAACATATGATCAAATAAATGTTCATATTTAAAATTAAAACTTTATGTTATAAATTATAATATAACATTATTTCATATATAATTATAATTTATAAAAATTACATATAATATTAAAATATTATATATAATATTAAAATTTAATTAAAAATATATAAATATGCGAACTGGTCCAAAACCTAGACCAGACCGGTTATGACCAGTTTTAAAATGGAGGAACGGGTCTCGGACTGAACTGGTCCAAAATCAAACTGAACCAACTTGTCTGGTCAGGTTCGGGCAGGTTTTCTAATTTATTTTTACAGCCCTATAAATTGTATTACTACTAGCATTTTATTATTCTTTCATGGTGAAGTTTTGGGTGGTTAAAAATTAGGGTTTATGGGTTCTATTACAAGAGGAGGATAGCTTGATTAGAGTCCAAATTTGTCTCATACTCTCACACATGCTATGATATTATGAGTCTGCTAATGTGAAAACAATTCTATGCTACAGGAGGATGAGTTATTGGTATGTAGGTTTTATTGTAATGGTATATAATATCTATGAATTTTTTGATGTGTTGTTCCCGTTAAAACTGGCAGAGTACATGACAATTTTATTTGACTTCTTTTTTATCTTTCATCAGCTTATGATAGTTTGTTCTGTGCTACATGTAAGTTGTATTTCTTAGCCTATTTCTACTGTTGGTTTGTGATTGTGCAGGGTGGATGCTCTGATTTTGGTTCTAAAATGGGTCTTGATCCTCTCTATATTGTAAATATGGCTTCCAATGGCTTGGAGATACCTCGGTTAGTGTCGTTAGAATGATGCTGAATTTCTTTTTATAGTAGTTCCAATCTCAAAAGAAATCTTGCTCTTGCGTCATAATTATTGGAACTTTAGTTTTTCTTGGTGAATTGAATGATGGATATATATCTTGGTGGTAGTAGACACTCAATATTTTGAAGATGCCATCAGTGATGTTAGTATAATCTTTCTTCACTTGTTCTTCTTAATGGTGAAGAAGGTCAAGTAAGGTATACATGACTTTATACACCCAAATAGATTGGAATTTGATGTTTTGCCTCCTGTAACTTTGATGAACATTAGTCATGAGATAGATGTTTTGCGTCCTGTGCTTCACATATTATTACTGATTAAGCCTCTGTGATATATTACCTTTGTAACATTAGAATCGTGTATGCCATGTATGCTATGTTAACTTCTATATTTAATTTTGTTAGGAGTTCTTTTAAGATCAACATATCCATAGATCAATGCTCCTCCTCACACCGTCCGCCTTCTCACCTCCTTTCCACGCCGGTGAGTCTCTCTCTTTCTCTTAGTCTCCATTCGTCTTTCCAAGCTCAGTTTGGATATAAATTATTGGAGAAAAGTGTTCAAGTTTCAGGGCTAGAGTCATATTTTTTTGTTACCTATTTGTAAATCCATGTTCTTTTATTGGCTATGATAATTGTGTTGATAAAACCCTCAAGTAAACATGCCACTTTTAATTTTTTGCAGTCTGTAATTATTTTGCATCATTGGTACGCCTCATTACTTATCAAAAAATTCTTATGAATATAATTTTCTATTACTTATAAAAAAATATTAAAGTGAAGGATTTAACATTGTGCTTATAAAAAAAATAATTTCTACTTAATTCTTATGAATCCATTCTAGTTTTATGTATCTTGTTTAGTTCTTTTTTTTAATCTAGTTACGGACCTTTTTCGACGAGTTTTTCTCGCCAAAAATAATTTTTTGCAACCTAGTCTTTACCCGACGATAAACTTTCACCGCAGATAATTATTTCCCATGGGTACAAATCGGCACAAATACTTATTTCCGTTGACGATTAACCATGGTTAACATTCTTGTGGACGAAATTATGGGACTTTTCTGGCGAAATAAATCGCTGCAAAATTAGATTATTTGCGGCTCGTTCTCTTTCTCACTACAAATTCTCAATTAAGACTGATCTTTCGCTATGACTTGGGGCAGTGGAAAATCGAGGGGAGGAGTCAATTGCGACGATTTTTTGCCCTTTTCCGGAGAATAAATGTCATGGCAAAAATCATTTTTCTTGTAATGTCCCTATCCTTCATGTTTTCTCTTTATACGATACAAAATGACTAATCTATCACCTTCTAAACATCTTCAAATAGGATGTGCTGCATTATTATATATTTAGGGACGTTGATCTTCAAATATATATAATTCTCGCATCATTTCTATTGGCGGGTGAATCTCATGTGTCAATTCAGCGTGGACATTGCATATCTTCAAGCCTCCAAATGTCACACACGTTGCTTTATTAGCTTCTTTTATCTTAGATCTTCAAGATCTGAGCGCCCATATATAACCCTCTATTGTTTATGCACATGCTTCAGATGTTGGTATATATCATCTTTCATACTTCTTGGACATGATAAAGACTTTGATCAGTTTGACAATCTAAATTTTTCTATCTTGCGACTTTTTTTTTAGAACCAGAGTCAATTTACTCTTTTATTGATCACTTTTATCCATTCCAAAGAAAGTGAGATTCTCACGTCATCATCTTAAAATAATTTACAATAATGTAACCACTCTTGATATTGTTGTACAAGCCAACTACTGCAGAAAAATTAAGTTGGTCTATAAACTTCTTAACCATTAAATCAATCATCTTAGTAACTACCATTTTCTTGACATTTTAGTGAAAAAAGTGAGACTGAGATATTTAATGAAAGTCCTCAGTCACTGTGAGAGTACTGAGAGTCCTCTTATTAGTATTTACAAAATGGGATACAATATTACAAGGTGTATATTTTCGTTGGAGAAAATAATCTATAAAAGGAAATTCCTATATATACACATCAGGTCATAAAGGAAAGTGCTAGTCGTTGCATGTGATGCAGTTTCCATCTGGATGCTTGAGTTGATCTTCTGTCAGTGATTTTATCGTTGTCGTTGGGTGTATAGCAGGAGAGGCTTCATTTGGTAAGTGCTCTGATTTTGTGAATTTATCCGTTGGGGTTTGAATACTGTTAATATGTCCCCACAAACTAGGCCAAGGTATGAGGCCAAGTTTGGTGTAGAGATAAAAAAGTGCAAGGCAACCAACTGGTTTGATAAGAAGATCAACAAGTTGCAAAGACGCTGGGACATGGTGGGTATGAAGTAGGACAAGACCTACACGTTCACATACATATTGTTAATAAATCTCAATATATTTGTTACAAGCATGAAAAACAGGGTTAACTGTCATGTAAAGCGCATTGAGATTATCGCAAAGTGTAGCGGGGAGTTTGGTAGCTTGACGCGGTCACGAAGAAGAAAAGAGATCCAAGTGAGATCAGCAATAGTTTGAGCCAAGGCTCTATGCTCAGCTTCAGAGCTCGAGTGGGAGACAACATGTTGCTTTTTTGTGAAGCAAGAAATGTAGCTACTACCGAGAAATAAATAGTATCCTATGGTGGATCGTCAGGTAAGAGAGAATCCAGTCCAATTTGTATCTAAAAAGACATAAATATCAAGTATAGAATTGAAATTAAAATGAAGACCAAAATCAACAGTACCTTTCATATAATCTAAAGAATACGTTTGACTATTTTAAATGAGCATATGTAGGAGAGTGCATAAATTGGAAAACAAAGTTAACACTATAGGATATGTCAGGTTAGGTGAGAGTGAGGTATTGAAGAGCACCAACTAAGCTGCGATAATAAGAGGTGTCTTAGAGGTAAGGCCTTTAGTCCTAGTCATCATGGGAGTGCCCACGGGCTTATAGTCAGTCACTTGAGCACATTTTACAATGTTGAGAACATATGTGGTTTACAAAGTAAGGCCATCAGGGGTCAGAGTGATTTGAATTCCCAGAAAATAATGGAAGGGGCTAAGATCTTTTATGGCAAATTAACTTTGAAGAGTTAAAATAAACTCTTGAAGAAAATCAGTAGAGGAACCAGTGAGTAAAATATCATCAATGTACAGTAGTAACATAAGACAACCACAATATGAATGATAGATAAATAGGAATCAATAGTACTACAAATAAAGCCATACGTAAGAAGAAATCTGCTGAACTTATCAAAATACGCACTTGGTGCTTATTTTAAACCATTGGGAGCTTTATTTAACTTACAAACATGAGAAGACTCAATGGGGTGGATAAAACTTAGAGGTTGTTCCATGTAGGCCGATTTGTGAAGATCACCATATAGGAAAGCATTTTTGACGTCCAACTGGTGAATAACCCATCGGTTGATCAGGACAAGAGTGATAACAATCAAGATGGTGCTCGGTTTGATAACTAGGAAAGATTTTTCATCGCAATTAATACCATCCATTTGGTGAAAGCCTTTAGCAACTAAATGAGCCTTCAAATGATCAAGGCTTCCATCTGCGTATACCCAAAATTTCCCTTTCTCTATTTCTATGCCTCTAGTTTTCATATTAGCGTCTAGGTCTTCAACTCTGGGTGCAATCCATGGACGAGGTCAAGAAGATCTTCAACAAGTTCAATAAGAATGACAATAAGAAGATATTATATGATTAGCTCAATGATTCTCAATGTCTGAGGGTCTGAGGTCAACAAGGATGGTGACGACTTCATTAACCTCGACGATGTTGTGGAGTTCCACTTCAGTGGATCATAGTCAGACTGCACGCAGGATTCCGGTTCGAAACACCTATTCCGACTAAAATACTGAAATCTGGTTGGAATGGATCAATACAGATCAAAATGAACTGAACATGCGACTAACACATGTCGGTTACTGTTCCAGCAAGGCAAATACCGATCATTCCAGTCACAATGGAGCGAAAATGAAAACATTGATAGGGATAGGAAAAGTGGTGAATAATACCTTTTTGTTGTCAACTTAGTGTTGGAAAATCTACTACCCCATCAGTTTGAAAAAAATTTTATTTTTTTATTGAATTGACATTCAACATAGTTCTCAAAAAGTAAAAAAGCAAAACAAAAAAAAAAAATGAGTTTTTTTTTTTAGCAAAATAAACCACATATATTTAGAAAAAGTATCAACTAAACATACATAATTAAGAAAGTTTTCAATAGAAATAATAGGGGCAAGACCCAATAAGTCACAATAAACCTTATCAAAGACAACATGAGTTAAACTACAAGAGGGTAAAAAATGAAGTTTGCCGATTTTGCCTAACTAACAACTTTCACAAACAGAATGAATTTTATTAGAATCAGGAACCTGAATAAGTCCTTTGGATTTGAGGACCTGGAGAGCAGAGGCTTGAGGATGTCCCGAACAGCAAACGCTAGTGCCACACTTCTTCAAAGACAATCTGAAAACAAGTGGAGAAGTAAGCTTCATAAGTAGGGGATAAGGTGTAAAGATTACCCTTTCATCATCTGGTCATCAGGACGCGATTGGTCTCCCGTTTCTTAACAATAAAACCAACACCATAAAACTCATAGTTATAGAAATATTCATTAATAAGTTGCCCAATAGATAAAAGATTTTTTGCCAGGGCAGGCACTAAAAGCACATCGCGTAATATAACTATAGTGGTGCCATTATCAATCTATGTGTCACCAGCATGTGTAATAGCATGAGAACTACCATCACCTATAATGACAGCATCGTGTCCAAAATACTGACGAAGATTTTCCAACATACCTGGGTTACCTATCATATGAGCAGATGCTCTAGTGTCTGCAGTCCATTTAGTATCATGAGAAGAATTCTCAAGCATTAGACCAACTCGTGCTTGAGGAATATCATCAAGTTGATATGCATGATTAAATCTATTACAACACTTAAGTGCCACGTGACCTTTCTTTCCACAAATTTGACAAGTATCAGCACATGATGGATCACGAGCCTTAGTTTTGGAATTAGACCGACCATTAGGCTCACAGGTATTGAAGGGCCTTGGGTGTTTATTCCTAGCTAAGTGGCTAGCAGGGTGAAACCCACATCCTCTTAAGGAGAAAGACCGTGGCTGGGAGCGGTTGTTGCCACAATCATCCTTGGATGGTGAAGCTGAATTTTCATGTCCATGAAAAGCAAAAGATGAGTTAGAAGAGGAATCATGAAGGGAGGTTCGAATTTCACACCCTTGGAGGAGAGGGATGAGCTCGACGTAGGATGACATGGGTGGCTTAAGCATCAACGTGATGAAGGGCTTGTATTTGGCACTAAGGTTGTTCATCAACAAAAACATCTTCATCTTGTCCCATGCAGGGTGTCTGTAAGTGATTGGCCAGTGGTGTGGTACGTTCCTTTCTCAAGTACGTCAGCTACTAGGTGAGGTGAAACTCTCATTCTTGAGAGTTGTGGGCATATGTTGCCTTGACTAGTGCAGCCCAGACTTGGTGGGCTTAATCTAATCCTGTGACAAGTCCATGGGCTCCTTCCAAAAGAGTCCCAATGATCCATCCTCGTAACAATTGATCCGATTTACGCCACTGGAGGAAGGCTGTGGAGGGTTCCGATTTACCAGAACCAGAGGCACCATCGATGGTGGTTTCAAATTCTGGAGGTGCCAAGGATTCACTCAAGAGGTGTTCCATAAGATCTTGGCTCTCAGCCAAGGCCAATATTTACTCAAGCCAAAGTGGGTAATTGTCATTATTGAGGTGCAAGGTAACAAAAGTACCAACGTTTAGAGCTATGGTAGCCGTGGGAGGAAGACTCTCTTATCTCACACGGGCTCTGGTACCTTGAGAAAGTGAGACTAAAAATGTTTGATAAAAGTCCTCAATGATTGTGAGAGTACTTAGAGTTCTGTTATTAGTATTTATAGATTGGGGTATAATATTACAAGGTGTACATTGCCGTTGGAGAACATATTCTATACAAGGAAATTCCTATAGCTGAGCTATACGCATCGAATCATGAAGGAAAGTGCTAGTCATTGCATGTGATGGAGTTTCCATTTGGATGCTTGAATTGA
Source organism: Pterocarya stenoptera (assembly GCA_003123785.1). Lineage (NCBI taxonomy): Eukaryota > Viridiplantae > Streptophyta > Magnoliopsida > Fagales > Juglandaceae > Pterocarya > Pterocarya stenoptera. Next base: position 204,579 of record QEOT01000205.1, read on the forward strand.
TCTTCTACTGGTGATTTTGTTGTAGTTCTTAGGTGTAGAGCAGGGGAGGCTTTCAGTTTGTGCTCTGATTTTGTGAATTTATCCGTTGGTGTTTGAACACTAAAAATATTTTGAAGTATTCATCTATTTTTATTTATTGTCTTCTTCTTCTTTACCGAGGTTTCCATAGTGATGGTATGAGATTTTGGTTGAGACCATCCAGCCACTGATTTACACACATATGAATAGCTTATTTTAAAAAAATAAAATAAAATAAAAAAATAAAACTTCCAAACTCCTCCAAGAATCCCATACCATCCTCCAATCGTTCCCCACAAATGACTCAACATATTCTATGTTATAACCTGATCAACCCAATCACTAGCTACAAGCTGTTAGAATGAGTCCAGATCATGTCATTCCATTTTCAACTCAAACACCATGGGATGTGACGCATCTTGGAAATTCGAATCCCAAGACACTTTAGTTCATAAAAGTTTGGTTTGGATAGTGAAAGTGTTTCATCTCATTTATTATTATAATTTTTTAAAAATTTTCACACAAAATATAATAAACAATTCAATTTTCTTAAATTTCAAAATAATAATAATATTAAAAAATAATATTTTAATAATATTTTATTCAACTTTTAATTTTCATCTAAAACATTCTTATCACATCTAACTATCCAAACCGCACCGTATCTTTATGCCTATCCCAGATTTGAATCCCAAGACACTAACCAAGACACCCCTAAGCACATCAGCCTCTCAGCAACTGACACGCTTCGTCTACAAAATTATCTTTGACCTGGTCATTTAAGTGATCTCGTTTGAGTGTTAGACTCAACTGAGATCAACTTAGTTCAGTCTAATTTTAAACTGAGTTTAACATCCAAATACCAACCTCTTAAATTATTAAACTCATCTCAACTCAAAATCTCTTTATACGTGGGACCCACAACCTTTTTTAATTCAACACTTATTTACACGCAGGACCCACAACCTTTTTCAACTTTTCATAAATACATATAAACTCATTTTAGGTGGACCTTACAAAACTCACTTCACCATCTCAACTCACTATTATTTATAAAGAACTCAACTCAACTCAACTCAATTCAACTCAACTCAACATCTAAACACAGCTTAATCATACCAAGATGTTGCAATTGCTTTGATCTTCTATCGAAATCACCCGGGCAATTAATATCTTTCACGCTTGGCCGGATTGCATGACATCCTATCTTAGATCTCTTCCATTAGAGGGCTCCACAAAGCTCTGCTTTCAGTTTTCACAGATGATTTTAAAGAGACCTAAGGTACTGTACGTTGGATGATTTTTATTTTTGAGGGATATTATCAATTATTGTTAATCGATCGTAGCCATCCATGCATCATTCCTCTTGATCTCACGCATGCAGAAGATCCTGACAAAGAATCCCAACATCATCTAACTAGTTATCCTCTCATTTGCAGAGAGGAAAAAGAAAAGAAAGAACTCGTCCAATGATTGAAATTTCTTAAACTTGGCAGATGCCTTACTTTGGTGGTAACCATGACAAGCTAGAAAAACCATACCCTGGCCAAATCTCTCACCCATTGCGTACATCTTTAATAAGCATTGCAATAGGCTGAGGCCCTGATCAGGACTACAGTTGATCAGGACTACTTTTCTTACAGTACTAGACCTCTCTCCCTTATATTTTATTTTTCCTGATATTTTACTTAAATATATACATAAAAAAAAAAGTTCAAAGATGTGACACTCGACGTGCTGCCTCTTAACTTGTTTGATGTTATACATTCCTTTCGAATTTTTGTTTTTAAAAAAAATTAAGATTCCTTGTGTTAGAAAAAAGAACGGCTCAAAATAATCAAGAAGAAAGATCAAGCGCTAGCTTTATGTTCTACAGCAGTGAAAACCATGCACCAGACGGGCATCTATCATTTTTATTTTTTATTTTTTATTTCTAAAAACAAAATTGAGCAAACGGGCATCTTTATCTTTTAACTTGTGGTTATTACCTTTACCAAAAAGTGGGGAAAAAATGCCTTCTGAATGAAGACTTAAATATAGGGTCCCAGTCACATGAGAGCACCAGTTCGATTTGTCCATTTGCTCAGCATTTGTTTTTTTATTCAACAGTCATTGTCTGTATAATTTTGAAACCTACTCCACTGCGCATGCTCTGGCTTTTGGGCGGAGAAAACTTGCTCAAAATACCACAACTCTCAATGTTCAAACTGGACAAAGCCTTGTTCATTATGGCTATATTAACAGTAGAATATTTAATGGACTTGCATTTAACGAAAAAATCATTCAATATAATGGTAAAAAGTAAACAAATTAATGAGATTTGTTCCTTTATTTAGATTTTACACCCATCTAATTAATTATTTTATTGAATATATATATAAGCCAAACTCTCAATTATTTTATTAGATTTTGTGTAAAAATTTGAAAAAGTTGTAATGATGAGATAAAATGAGTTGAAATGAGATGAGTTAAGATAAATTTTGAATCCAAACGAGACTATTAAATCCAAACTCTCAATTCAACTTTTTCAAATATCAAAGTAATAATAATATTAAAAATAATATTTTAATAATATTTTATTTAACTCATCTAAAATTATATATATATTAATTCATCTCTAAATCGAAAGGATGCATATCAAAATGAAAGATAGCCAGCTAGAGATAGCTAGGCTCTCACACCACGACTGAAGGACACAAGTAATCCATGAAACCCTAGCTTGACTTCTTGTGCGCATGCACTACAGAAGGATCGCCAGTCATGATAGTCAGTAATGGCTGCAAAGGATTGGAGGAAGGGAAAAAGATAAATAAATGATTTAGTTAAAATTAAGATTTCATAAAACTAATTAAATACATTAATTGATGTGATTTAATGTGATATTTAGATTATAAAATTATTTTTATTATAAAATAAATCTAACTTATCTTATATAAAGACATCTTAATTTATGAATTTATTTTTATAAAATTTCTTTATCATCGTAACAATTACAAAAATATATGAAAAGAAAGCAGATGATCATTAAGATCAAAGCCGCATGCAGTGTTCTTTGGCTGGGCTTTCGCCACGTCTCAAGAATCCCTGATATATTGCTGGTGCATGCATTAGTTAGGAAAGTTGTCACTCTCATATTAGTTTAATTTAAGATTGATCTTTGTTCCTATGATTTAATGGTTTAATTAATTACTTGGAAATTGTGGCCTAAAACACGCACAAAAGATGGCATGGTGTGGTGGCTTAAGATAATATTAATAATTCATTTGGAAGATCAGTAGTTCAGGAGATTTATATAATTATAATATATACTTGGAACTCAGTCGATGATCGTAATTATTCTTTAATAAACAAATAATAATGCATGCATGCCCCGTAGACATGATCTTGTTTCCTTATTTGCTAATAAACAAATTAATAAACTCTTTAATGTCAGAAGAGAGAGGCAAAACGTGCATGCAACTACTGCAACACATGCTTAATTTAATCTTAGATGCTTGAGTAGTCTAATTTGTTGGTAAGATGTTAGTTATTTTCTTAGAGCTTCTCTCACTAAAGCCTTTCTCACTCCGAAACTAGCTTGACTCCCCCCTCACTTCCTTCATGTCCTTATTTCAGCCTGTGCTTTTGCTTTGTTTATATTTTATGTGGTTTTTTCAGGTCTAATAAAGAAGGAACATTCTTCGGTTGCTCTAGTTCAAACAATTTTTTCTTCTCCGTTTTCCTTGTAATCTCTGATTTCCAGTTTCTTCCTCGCAATGTGTTGAGGAAACTCGAGCTGGTGATGAGCCACGGGAAGTGCACGGGTGAAGGATTGCGATGAGTCACGGGAGTCTCTAGTTTTTCAATTTGAAGATCGTGATCCCTGACCAATGAGCTTCTGTGGAGGAAGTTGGAGGTGGACGGAGCTTGTGCGAGGGTGGAGGGGAATTTTGAAACCCAAGTGGAGGTGGCAGATGGTGGCGAACGGGCGAGAGGGACGGCAATGGGAAGCTGGGCGATGCTCATGCGAGAGGGAAGGTGGTGGTAAATGGTGGGAAAAGCTATGAGTGATGGTGGAGGACCGATGCTCGTGCGGTGGGCAATAATCGCAGAGGCCATTGTTTCATGCGGAAGGTGCACGGGGTGAAGGAGGAAGGAAAATAGAGGAAAAAAATGGAAAAAAGAAGAAGAAGAAGGGTGGGGGGGGGGGCGGCGACTGAAAGCAAGAGATGAAACCCTAACTGTAATCCCATTATTTGCAAACAGGCCCAATTGTTTTTTAGGATAGGCCCATGTGTTTCTTCAACCCATGTGTTGTTTATTTAGAGTTGGTGTGTTTTAGGTTCTGTAAATCAATTTTCGTAGTGTTTTTGTTCTTTTTCTTCATTTTTGACCCGAGTGAGGTGTTGAGTCGCTAGATCGGATGCAATCTAGGGCAAAAGCTGGTCGAGAGTGGCAGGCGATGCTACAGCCGATGGTCGTATGGCAGGCCTGTGTGGAGGCTGCTGTTTGTGCGAGAGCTGGGTGCTCGTGCCGTCTGAGCTCGTGAAGCCAATGCTTACAGTGGGCATGCCGTATGGGTTTATGTCAGTGCTTGTGACACCCCGACTCCCACGTACAAAAAGCCTCGGGAATCGTGACGTCAGGATGATGACACACGGTCACACATCCCAACGAACAAGTGTCAAGTGTGTGCAACAAATAAACAGTGCACAGAATAAATACGCAGCGGATAATAATAATTAAGTCACTAGTACCAGAGTTTTAGTTTAATACAGATATCCAAATACAAAGCGTTTAAAACATAAACCAAATGTCCCATAAAATATACAAAAGCAGAAAAAGAAACATAACTCGAGTGATCCCAGATCACTCCTCCGGCGGAGCCAAATCCTCAGGCTCGGCACCTGCATCATCATAATCAAAATCTGCAGTACCATTAAATGGTACCACAGGTAAGTTATAACCTAACCAATCTCAAAATAAAAACATATTTAAGCAACTAATTATGCATGCCCATGATGCAATATGAAATAAATGCAACACACGCCAAAAA
>QEOT01000205.1:210197-229379 GCA_003123785.1 Pterocarya stenoptera
AGGGTCAAACGAAGACTTGGGAACGGTAGGGTAGGGCCTATGGGAGGTGGTGAAGCTAATGATGGTGGCCTTTGGCCGTGGGTGGTGGCCGAAATGGCGGTAGAAGGCCGGAAAGGCCAAATTGGAGATGGAGCTCGCACGGGCGGCTCCGGCGACGGATCGGGGCCGGGTTTGGGTGGAAAAGCTTGGTATTGGGCCGGTGAAGAAGTGGTGAAGAAATGGTGGCCAATGGTGGCCGGACGGCGGCNAGTCCACGGCGGCTAACGGCGGCAAGGGGCTGCCTGAAAATGAAGGAGGTTGCTCGCCGGTGGCTGGGGGACCGAGTGGTACCGGTGGTGAGGGCCACGGACGGCTGGCGGAGGTGCTGGGGCTGAGAAACCGAGAGCACGGGGGAGGAGAGGAGAGAGATAGCGCGCGGGAGAGAAGAGAAAAAAAGAAAGAAAAAGGAAAGAAAGAAGAAAAGAGGAGGGAAAAAAAAAAGAGATCCAGACTTCATCTTGGGTTTCGAAATAATCCAACGAAGAAGATTTTAAAACTACTAGCTAAATAAAATAATTCAAAATCAGTGAAATGCTTAATTAAAACAATATTAATTTTAAACTCCAAAAACAACCCAATTTAAATTAAAGATCACTTTAAATACAAAACAATAAATAATACTGAGAAAACACATAAGAAATTAATTTTCACAACTTAAAATATTATAAAATAATATTTAAAAACTCCAATAAATTAAAATAAGAGAACCAACCACTAAATAATTTAAATTAATCATTCATTAAAATAACACTAAAATACGGGATGTTACAGTGCTTGTGGTTCTGTTGTTTTTATTATATTTTGTATTGTAGTTTTTGTTGTTTAGTTAATAATAAAGAAGAAATAGGCTATTGGACTTGGTGCCATAGTAGCAGTGTCTCGTACTTCTCTTCCCTAAGAGGACGGAGGGGGCTATTTAATTCTGTTTTTACAGAGCACTTTTTCTATTAAGAGAGAGTTATTGAGAAGTTAAGACAATGTCTGCCATAATGTATGCGGGGATGCCCCAGATCTGATGTGTAGTTTGGCTTATAGTCTGTGTTGATAAGTCACAGTTATAACTTCAATTCTTTACCTGAAATGAAGTCTATTTCCATATAAAAAAAATGCAAAATTAACTTGTGATGGGTGTTGTACCACATATTGTAATGATGAACATTACTACTTTTTAGATTAGAGCAAATGGAAGAAGAATTTCCCTTGATTCTTGCTAAGAACTTAATTAAGAAGATCAAGATTTAATGGCTCCATTAATACCTCTTAGTACAATCCTTGTTTGTTTACACATATGAGATGAGATAAAAGTTGAATAAAGTATTGTTAAAATATAATTTTTAATATAATTTTTGTTTTGAGACTTAAAAAAGTTGAATTATTTATTGTATTTTATGTGAGAGTTTGAAAATTTTTTAATGATTAGATGAAATAAGATGAAATGATTTGTGAAAACAATGAAGCCGTTTCCCAACTTCTTAGAATTTCTCGTGTACTAATATTGAATATTATGTTTTTATTTTGATTAACCACAAATATCATTAAAGGGTTCAGATATTGTTATGCACAATGGTATATATGACCTATTACTAAAAGAAAACTGTTATTTTGTCCACTCAACTTGTCCCTTCATTTTGACATCTCATGTATTTTAATTTTTTTAATTTTTTTTTTTTTTACTTTATAGTTAATGAAGTGACTATTAGTATATTGATTTTTTTTTATATTTTTTAAAAATATTTTAAAATGATAAAAAAATATAAATAAAAATATATAAATAAAAAAATAAAAATATGTTTTTGGCCTAGAGGTCACTTGGAGCGGGCTACTCTGCACGAGTAGCACCGCTCCAATAACTAAAAATAGCTTCAACGTACTGTTTATAAAAAGGGCACCACCATATGAAAACCAATGTTTGGATGCATAACAGAATTAGAATCCCTATTCATCTATTATGTTAGGAGAAGTATTTTTAGACGATTTTTTTTCGTTTGAAAAGAGTTATTTCTATTTTTGAGAATTCTTTACTATATATGAAAATTACTTTTTTAGGATGAGACTTCTTTTTCTTAACAAAAGTATTTTTGCTGCAATTTGATAATAGAAGTGAAAAAGAAAAAGTAAGGAGAAACAACCGATAGATCTAGCATAGAAAGGTCTAAGCTGTTATCAAGATTGATACAATACATCAGTTCAAATAATTAATTTGAAGTATAAAGTCCACAAACCTCAATAATTTTAAGTAATGATAGAAAGATAACTTTTTCCCCAATTTTATATTAAGGAATATATAGCATTGTTTTTTGTAAAATGGTCATCCTCTTCAATTTTTTCTTTTCAAATATTTTTCATTTTATCTATCAACTTAATGAATAATCAACCTTTTGAAATCACTATATTTTCCAGAAGTTTAAATGGATAGAAATTTGTAGATTTAATCATTTATATTTTTTAATACTCTCCATCACATGTAACCAAACTCCTAGCTAACTTGTTCAATAAATAAGCCCAACATGTAAATATTTATTCAAATAAAATAGAGTATAGAGTTAGAATTTAAACTTACGAGCACTTAATTCTAATATTATATAAAATCACTACTTTTTTTTAAAATTTAAGGTGACGATGTAGGATTTGTTTGGGAGCACAATTGTTCTAAGACATTTTTAAACCTCTCCACTACTATTTCCAAATTATTTATTTTATTTTATTACTATTCATAAAATATTTAATTCACTACTATTAATATTCTGAGATATTGTTTGAGCCATTTAAGGACGCAAACATATAATAATGAAGTAGAGGAGATGCAATAGACTAAGGCTAGTTTGGTTACACAAAATCAAACTATCTCATCTCATCTCATATAATCATTACATTTTTTTCAAACTTCCACACAAAATATAATAAATATTTCAACTTTTTTAAATTCTAAAATAAAATAAATATTAAAAAATAATAATATAATAATATTTTATTCAATTTTCAACAAAATATTACATCTCATCTTATCTGAACTGCCTAACCAAACAAGACCTAATGCAAGTCAGTCTCTCTTTTTAAACTAGTGGCTAAATGGTGTACCAGTCTAGGGTTCTTATTTAAGAAGACTATGGCAGATTTTCGTAAGAGCACTAGCATTGGATTATGCATCTACATATTTGCATAATATGATCTTAAATTAGACTGCATTGGATTATGCATATCCGAAAATTTACATAGCTATAAACAATATTTCTACAAATTTGAAGATGCACTATTCACTCTCTAAATCTTATTTTACTACTTTTTTCTCTCTCCTCCCCCTCTCTTTCACTCAACACCAACAGAAAGAAATCCGAAAGAAAAAATAATTTTAGGAAAAAAATAAAAAATAATAAAATTTTATTATTATTTGATTCAAAGATGTATAATCCAATGTGGAATTTTTTCTTGATATGCAAAATCAATCTCCAAAAGATGTAATTTTACATATACATATAGAGAAACCAATGCTAATGGTATAAGGGGGTGGGAGCTTTGGCTCCTTCCCCTTCCCTCCTTCCTTCCCCCCTTCATTTTCCTCTATCCGATTTCTCTCCCTGTGTAGTATTTTAGTTTTTATTTTTGTGTTTTTCAGGCCAAATAAGGGAGAATCACCAATTAGGACCTTCCGAAGACCATTAGCCAACAAGCTCCCTACCTAGATGTTGTTCAGCCGCCGATCTTCAAGACCACCGAACGCGGCACCAAACGAAGTGGAGCATAGCTCGCATGCACAGGTTGAAGCTTCGGAGCTTGTCGGCATATGGCCCTCACGCGCCATCAAGAAGCCTTCTGTCGAAGCAACGCTCGGCTTTTCTGGGACTTCTGATTCCGGGACTTCCAAGATCGACCGTCGGCCTTCCTTCTAGAGTGGCGCATGTCTTGCACTCGCCACTGCCGCCTCTGTGTTCTGTTTCTCTGTTTTGCAGTGCTTTCTTAGTGTTCTTCCATTGTATTTTTCTTCGATATTGCCTTTACTTTTTAGAAAAATAAAAAATTGCCAATCCGGAGGGGAGGTCCCCCCCTCCGCTTAGTCGGTGTTTTGGTGGGGTTTGGTGAACCCTACTCTGCTTAGTCGAGGTGGGGGGTTTTGTTACCTCTATTGTGGACAGAGTTGTGCTATGTCTTTAGAGATTTGCTGTCTGAACTAGACCATGTCAATCACAGAAGTATGTTGGAAAGCTAGTAACGTTTGTAATTGGTTTGTTTTCAAGTCAACTTTGTAATGTCCTCTCTTAATGAAAGAATATGATCTGTTTATAAAAAAAAAAAAAAAATGCTAGTGCAATAAGAACCCTCATCAAAAGACAAAAGGCAAAATAACGTACGACAATAGTGATATTTCCATATTTTTAAATTTTACTTTAAAACTTACCTTATAAACAATAAAACGGTAATTTATACCTCACTTGTTGTTTGACCTACGTATATTTTCATAATTTAAGTTGTCTTTTTTTTCTCTTTTCCTTTTTCTTTTTTATCGAGCATGCCAAAAACACATATGGATATTATAAAGAAAACTTTGATTAATTACTTTGGGTTTTAGGAATGGTAATATTCATTTCTATTCCTAATTTTGTTTGGTGGCGTGCATCACCTAAGATTAATTTCATGTGAACTTCAACAAATACCCAATCCCTAGAAAGTATAGACTTTTTATAAAAAACTATTATTTTTTTCTGGTCAGATGTCAATAATAAAAAACACTTGATTACTACAAAGAAATTTCACAAAAAACTATTATGTCCCACGGGATCCATATTTGTTGCAACAATAAGATGCAACATGCAAAAAAAAAGAGGGGGAATTGTACCTAGCTAAAGAGTTCTTCCTACCAATCCGGTCTCAGCCAGTCCCAGTGAGGATGTACACATCCTCATCTCGCCCACCGTCCTCCTCATCAGTATCTCCTACCTCTGACTAGTCAACTAGGCCAGTAGATGATGTAGAAGTGCCTACATCTACATCTCTTGCAGTCGAAATCTCAGTTATGTGACCGATCCCCAAAAGCTCAACGATGACATCGGCATTTGCACGTATGATCGTTCAAATTCTTGAGCGTCACATACGTGCGAACATTATTTGTAATTCGTGCGAATGTAAAACCTTTCAGTTACCATAAACCAAATATATGTTCAAACCACTAGTTATGTACATTTGCACGTATTAGTAAATACGTTCACCAGCTTCCTTACGTGTGAATGCGATATGTATTATACGTTCGCATGTGTATTTGAGCCGTCACGTTCGAACGTTTGTCATATTACGTTGGAATGCTTATACTAGATATATCTAGCATGGCAACGTCATAACCAAAACGTTCGCACGTATAAGCTTATCCTCCGAACGTTATATTTTACGTTCAAACGTGTACCAAGAATAATTTAGATTATAGTATATAATATGCATCATAATATTAATATTGCTCATTTTTTTTTCTTTCAAGATATGGCTCATCTTCTGACTACTAGAGAAAGAAGGAGGGAAGGAATAAGAGAGGACACATCCCGAATTGGGGCTCGAGCTGTGATGTCTGAACGAGAAGTCATAATCAACCACCTTCATGTACTCATATAGGAGTAGAAGAGCGTTTGAGATGTGTTCATTATGAGAGGTTGGATGCGTGTCTGCACATTGAGAGGTATCATATGCCTCACAATGGTTCGGGAGTTTTATATGCAGATGTGCTTCATGCCTAAGGATGCATCCTCTCACACCATGACAGTACGCTTACCTCTTTTGTAACGTTTGTGGTTGATTTTGACAACGGTGGTGACGGTTCTAGCCGCGGTGTGTGACGGTTCGAGCAAATGTGCATTGTAGGAGAAAGTTGAAAGTGTCATTTTGCATTCGGACTTGAGCTTTTATACATTAACGTGAAAACGGTTAAGTGTTAACGTCCGAACATTAAAGGATGAGAGAGAAGGAATCCAAATGTTTTAATTATAACGTTCAAACGTTTAATTACTTATTTCCTGTAACATTCGAACGTTATGTTGGTACGTGTGAACGTTTGTCACTAGATGTCCGAGACATGCGAACATTATATTAAAACGTTCGAACGTTTCTAGAATAAATTTTAAATAATTTATACTAAATAATATATTATATATACACTATACTTATACATTATGTACTAGTATATATATTAGTCTAGTGTTGTTAATTAGTTTAATAAATTGTAATTAACAACTAATGTTATGTACCAACATATTAAGCTAATAATATATAAAGTTATAAATATATAAATACTATTGTTATATAAACCAATATTGTTTAAAAAATATATAAATATGTGAATTACGTTCAAACAATACAAATATATGTGCACACGTTTTGTTCTGACATGCGAACAATACATATATACGTGCACACGTTGATTTACACATGCGAAAGTGTTTAAAAAGTTGGTGGGATCTTTTACCGTATTAATTGTTAGAGAAACTGAGATAGTAACATTCGAACGTTTAGAATGTAACGTCCTAACGTAGATGCATGGACGTGCGAATGTAAAGCCTGGATGTACGAACATAAATGAAAAATTTTGCGAGATATTTCCTGTGTAAATTATGGGTCACCTCACTTGTGAGATCATCAACAAAATGTGTGAACGTTTTGAATGATATGTTCAAATGTAATCCATGTAATCTGTACTTGTTGTAGGAATTATTAACGTTCGCATGTGTTAACTATTATGTCAAACAAGGAGAGTTTTAAAAATTAGGCGGTTCTTTCAGCGGGAACCAAAATTTCATGTTACGTGCAAACGTATTTTGTAACGTTCAAACTGTCTGCTAATTTGATGCGGTGACTTTGAATTAAAAATGTTGCTGCAATAACTCGAGGACACCATCTAAAATCATAATAAAAACATTTTAATTCTTGTTTACTTTTAATAATTTTTTTAGTACTATTTCAATTGTTAAATTTTGGAATAACGTGCTAATGGTCCTATATCAGTTTCATCTTAATTGTATGCATTGGTCCATGGTCCCTCACACAGAGCACTTCAGTATTATGGACCATGAACATAATCGAGAGACATAAAACTGTGGTGTGTTGATTGAAGGAAGTCATGAAATAGATGAAATTGACTGCTATGGTGTCATACGTGACATTATCGAATTAAAATACCTAAGTGGGAATGTGACGTATGTTTTCAAATGTGATTAGTGGGATATAGGCGGTGGTTGGGTTTCGATATATAGGAATAGTCACTTTACAAGTGTTAATACTGTATATAAATTGTACGAAGATAATCCATTCGTATTGGCTTACCAAACTATCCAAGTCTATTACTTGGTTGATCCAATGAAAGAGGTCGATGAAGATAGTTGAGAGATAACTTGGCGCGTCGTACAAAAATTTGTATATCGAAATATATATGATGCAAGAATAGTAGCGAATCACGATCATAATGAAGACGGAGATGACACCTCGATTATAGAGGCCTACCAGGAAGATGGAGAGGGTATTAATTTATTTGTTGACCTCGGTGCACTTGAACTAATCCCCTTATATAGAGATGACGTCGCACCCATATATCTCGACCCATCCATATTAAATGATCATTCAATCCATAAAATAAGTGAAGAAGAAGAAGAAGAGTCTGAAAAGGAAGTCGATGAAGAAGACAAAGAAGAAGATGATGATCACGAAGATGTTGTTGAAGTGGATTCTGAAACAAACATGGAGAATACATTTGGAGTTAAAGAATAAAAGTATTAAACATTTTATTTACATAGGTGACAATACAATACATTTTTTTTTATAAATTATTCTATATTAATTTTGTTGAAAAATTAATCATTTTCAAGGATGCCACCAAAACGACAACGAAGAAATGTGACTCCTCCCCCATGTCCTGAACCCATTCATGACTCCCAACTAAGGACTCCGCTCCTGAACAAGTTAATACACAAGAAACAGATAGCCAGTTGACACCTGGCCAGTAAGAAAATTTTGTTGATAATTAATTATATTTTAATACTTTGTGGACTGTATTTAATAATTTTTAAAATATTAGCTGATGCCTTGTCATGTCGCGGACGTGGCTACACACGTGGCCTTGCTCTAGAAAGAAAAGAAGATACGAAAAAATCAAGGTCAACATTCCTGATAACTTTATTGGAGGAGTGGACGACAGTGCAACATCGCTTTCCTCCTATGTTGACACACTAGTTCGAGCTTATGCCCCATTTTATGTGTAATCATGAAGAGATGTTCCGAATGAGGTGAAAAATCACATTTGGAATCGTGTACTGGTGAGTTTATATACTTAGTAAATTTTTTATTTGAAATGTTTTGATTTCATATTTTTGACGCAATTCACTTCTTAGAATGAATTCGACCTCAATTTTGGGTGTAGCGAGGATGTGCAAACTGTGAATGAGTTGATGACTACATTATTTCGGCATCACAAGGGACGATGCCATGACTACTTCAAGAAATTCAAGACATTAGAAGAGGCTATTCAGTCCCCTTCTCAAAGAAATGAAGTTAAACAATTGGAAGAAGTGTTGTGATCTTTTCACAAGTTTAGATTATCAAGTATTATAGATTTCTTCCATTTAAGTTATTTGACATTATAATTAGTTTCATTTATTATATTTAACATTGTTAATTTCTCCTACAACACTTAAGTTCTATCAATGTACAAAATAGAATGGCTTTGACAATCCACCATCGCGCCGGTTCAAGGTCATTCCAACGTCTTGTTGATAAAATAGTAATTGATAACTTATTAATTCTCACTTATTTTTATCATATTCTTTTATTTAATACTAATATTATTTCTTAAATTACTAATGTGACTTTGTTAGAAACGTAATGATCCTAAAAATTTCTCCCTCATTCATATTTATGCTGTTACTCACACTGATGAGCACAATGAGTGGGTTGATCCTGTAGCTAAAGATAATTATGTAAGTGACGTTATTTTCTATGACTAAATTATGCAACATGTGAGTTCATATTATGTTTGATTCTTTATTTCTTTTAATATGTTACTTATTGTGTTTTTTTTTTTTTTTTTTTGTAATTGTTGGAAAAAATGAGTAAGATCCAATTAGCCTCTCATGAATTATCTCCTAGTGATATAGACATATTCATGCAAGTGCTCGGGATCAAATCCGGTTTGCTAAGAGGTTTGAGACGTTCTTTCAAGTGTGTCAGTTCATCTTCCAAGACCTCGACTTCGGAAGTTAACAATCTTACTGAAGATTTAGATCAGCACGCCAAGAAATTGAGCAACTGAAGTTGAGACAGCAAGAGTTGGAGTCACTTATCGTGACAGTCTGATTTAGAAATACCTTTACAGGAGCAACAAAGGGACCGTGGTAAGAGAATATGCATTGAAGTCCAAAAGCAAATACAGAGGGAGCGTAGTGGATGAAGAAAGAAGAATAAATGATCAATATATCATTATCATTATTATAAACTTATTTTTGCAACTCTATAATACATTATTAGTTGTTACATTTATGGTGTAATATGAAACAATTTGTATGCTTTTTAATATTATCCAATTACTATTTTTGACCATATCGTATGCATGTAAACAATAAACATTTGGACATGACTTTACGTTCGAACAAAAACGCTCGAACATTAGTTATTATGTTCGCACATTTTAATGCACAAACAATCTAAACGTTCGAATGATTATAATTGGTATGTGCAAATGACAAACTAATATCCGAACATTACAAATTTTACATTCAAACTCTCCTCCTTTAACATCCAAATGCATCCGAGTTAACGTTCGAATGCTGTTACATTTGAATGTAAATATCATTTGTGTGAAGAAGAAACAACGAACGTTAATTTTTTTACATAAGAATGTTGCTCAGGTTAACGTTCAAACGTCGGTTTATACGTGCGAATGTTACTTTCTGTGACGGTTTTTAACTATTACAAAAAATTATCACGTTCGAATGTTACATCTCATGGAAAACTTTCAACAATCACAAAAAAAAAAAAAAAAACTTTTTGTGACGGTTGCACAGTAAACCGTCACATAAAATATTCTATGAGGCCTTTAGGTGACGGTTTCATCTTTCACAAAACCTAAATTCTGTTATAATGCATGCAACTCTTTAAATAGCTAAATATAGTTTTTGCATTAAATTAAGAAGTTTTGAGTCAAGTGATGATGATAATAGAGCAAAACTGTGCAGCAATGCTCCGATAAATATATATATATATATTTATGCATGCATGGATGGTGCAAAGGGTTGGGATTTGTGGCAATTGAAATGTCCAGGGCCAGGGATTAGCGTTGGTCGACCTGGAAAAAATCATGAAATTGATGAGGAGCAAAGTTAAGAAACACAACAAGAACAAAATGTTGTGGGGAATGAAAAATTGACCTCTCTTTGCTTCAATAATGGATATATTTCAATTCTCCTTGAACATACAACGATGGAATGAGTTTCATTCGTGAATCTGGTTGGATATGATGAATGCCATGCATGTAAACGATTGAGTGAGTTCCATCATGTATATTGTCTAAAATGTCGAAATAATTGTTAGAATTATAAATGATATGATATTTCTAAGCATTAATTTTAAAAATATGACATATTGCGAGAAGATGAAAATATTATATATATATTATATAAATATCTAATTGCATGCATATACATACTAAATAATTACACTCCCTTTAAGATATATAAGAAGGAAAAATACTTTTCCTTTTAAATTTTATTGTTTTTAAACTTGCATATTAATATTAATACACATTGAATAATTTGTACATAATATCATTAATGTTAATAAAAATAATAAAATTTGAGGTGAAGCATAAAATAAAGCGTACACGAAAAGTGGGAAAAGAGAAGAGAAACACTACTTTGCCTCCCCCATTTGCCCACTCTATTTGACCGCTCGGTCAAAAATTTTTTTTTTTTTTTTTTTTTTTACTTAGTGATTAAGGAAGTGATTTTAAATGTATTGATGTATTTTTTTTATTTTTTAAATGTATTTAAATATGTAAAAAAAATATAAAAAGTAAAATGAAAAAAAAAATAAAAAAATTTTTCCACTGGGCGGTAAGCCCAGCGGTAAGTTTGGGGCGGCATACTAGCCGCACCCAAAAGAGAAATTGTTGGCAGAAGTCATCTGGTAGCTGGTGAAATAGTGGATAGTTGCAGAAAATGCAGCAGCAGGCGCATAATACACACAAGAAAAATACCTCGAGGAGAGAGAGAGATAGAGAGAGAATCTGACACACACTAACTGGACAAGTTCTGTGGAGTGGACCATGTATTCTCTCACTTTAGTTGTCTCAGGCCCTCAGTCCTCAAAGATTTCAAGAAAAGAACAAAAAAGTCTACCTCTCACTGTATCACTCAGACACGCACACGTATATACACAAACACAAACTCTCTCTCCTCTCTCTCTCTCTCTCTGATTACTTTTCCTAAACGCCTTCTTTGAGAGCCTCTCTAATTGGGTTTTGCGTCTGAAGAAACCATTAATCTTGGAATTTGAGGTTGCAGGAAGATTCCAGGCAAAGCAAGCAGGGCTACGTCGAGTCAGAGGACCTCTCTCTCTCTCTCTCTCTCTCTCTCTCTAACACATAAAACAACGTTCATTTGTGGTTGATTTTTAGGGTTTCAGAAAGAGTCACACAGAAGGGCAAGGGCAATTATTGAGAACTGGACGAGGGTGCAGGCCGTGGGAGAGGACTAACATGACCTTGTCGGTTGTTCTGCAAGACTCCTCTCTGAGTGTAGTCATAACTCAGTTTGAGTGCAAAGTTACCTACATCTTCCTTTATTAGATTGGATGGGTGTTGGGAAACACACGATCTTCCTCTCCACCTCCTTTTGTTATTTTTTTCTCGAAACACAAACGTCCCACATTTACATTTTCTTCATAATTTAAGATTAGGATCCAAGATCTCTTCCTTAATCAACTGTCAGGCTCAGGCTCAGGCCAGGTTTTCTTATATTTGCTTCTAAGCTGAGGCAATCACAGCTCCCTCTCTTTTAATGCTACAGTCTGATTTTCAGGGTAAGTTCTATTTTAATTAGCTAGCTATTGTAGGGCCCCCTCCCAATCTGAGTTACATCTCTAGAGATTTTCTTCCTCCATTTTTACTTCTTACTTCGTTAATTTCTTGATTAGTCAGAGATTCTCGTTCTATTAAACCCGTCTATTCCTTCGGTCAATTTACTTCTCGATCACTTGCTTACGTCTTTGGAAATAGGGTTGAAATTAGTGTTATGGTAGTGGGTTTAGCACCCAAAATGTCAAGATCAGAATGAGAAAGAAGGAATAATTTTGGGCTTTGGTAGTGATTATATGTTTGATTAAGTATTGTTGTTTTGATTAGATGGAATGAATTAGGGTTGAGAGGAATACAGCAACGTCCATAACAAACAGAAATCAAAAAGGAAACGAGGATGTTTTGAGAGTCATCATTTTTATTATTTCAAAACACAAAGGGAGACTGAGATCAAGGCTTCGATCAAGGATTCACATCAGAAATCAGATTTAAAATGGAACTGAGAGGCCAAGATAAAGAAATAGGGATGCCGAGCACCTTGAGCTATAATCCATCCCACAGAGACTCAACCAACAAGCTGTCTTCTCCAATTGTAGCTTCAGCTGTGGGAGAAAGACGAAGGGATCAAACTGTTCATGGTAACACGATCGTTAACCCAGTTCAAGCCCTAGATCATCATCCTGTTTATCATCATCATCATCCTCCTCCTCCTCCTCCTCCTCCTCCTCCTCCTCAACAGTCAGATCCACATCCACAACAAGATGCACACAAAACCAGAAGAGATCCAGACCCAAATCCAGATCCAGTCCCAGCTCTTGCAGCCACAGGTGCAATAAGCACACCAACCAGTACTGGCGCATCAACATTAAAATCACCACTCCCACAACCACCACGAAGCACCTCTACCATTAGGGCTGCACCAAAGGTGAGATATAGAGAATGTTTGAAGAACCACGTGGCCAGCACGGGCGGGCACGTTGTGGATGGCTGCGGAGAATTCATGTCAAGCGGGAAGGAAGGCACCCCGGAGGCCTTAAAGTGTGCAGCTTGTGAATGTCACCGGAATTTCCATCGGAAAGAAGTCGAGGGTGATTCTAAATATGTTTCCAATTGTTACTACCCGAACCCCAGCATAAACAATGGCCAAAGAGAAATGGTACCTTCTCAACATCATCCTCCACTCCCTCCTCCCTCGGCTCATGTATATCACCATCACCAGAAATTCCCGCATGTTCTATCCACAGCTCCTTTGACCGGCGCCACCGCGCCGATGATGATGGCCTTTGGAGGCGGCTGTGGAGCGCCAGCCGAGTCTTCGAGCGAAGATCTCAATATGTTTCGGTCTAATGTTGGTATGCAAACTTCAGTACAAGCGCCGCAATCCAAAAGGAGGTTTCGGTCAAAATTTACTCAGGAACAGAAAGATAAGATGATGGAATTTGCTGAGAAGTTGGGGTGGAAGATCCAGAAACATGACGACCAAGAAGTCCAGCAGTTCTGTTCAGAAGTGGGTGTAAAGAGGCAAGTTTTCAAGGTATGGATGCACAACAATAAACAAGCCATGAAGAAGAAGCAAATGTAAGGCAAATCAAACTCTTCAAACCCTTGAGATTACTTTTACTGATCAGCAAATGCATATATTTGGTGGATGATTAGATTAGATATGCACAGAGGAACAGAATGGAGGAGTTAGATTACCCACCCACTACTGTATTAGCAATAACTTTTTTTTTGGTGCAATTCGCAGTGATGCTATAAATTAACCTCAATCAATCTGTAAATCTTCTTCTAATTTGGTGACTCTTGGTAGTCATAAATATTCTCTCAATAATTGGTACGCCTATGTTTATTATCTTTCTACTGAAAATATTCTGTCTCTCATCTTCTTTATTCCAAAACTAGCTTAGCTCAAGTTTCCACGGATCAAGGCAAATCAGGGAAAAAGTGTAAAGATAGAAAAATGATACAGCTTTTGGTTTTGTTGAATGAATATGAAAGATGGGTTTTATGTTCCTAACACGTTCATTCAAACAAGTTTATGTTTCATCTGTAATAAAAATTCTCTCCTTCTTTAACATTCGTAAGTAGTTCTTACTATCTCATTTCCTTCTTTAACCCTTTAGTAAAGTAACTGCTTTGGTGAAACCCTATATATGCTACTTCTATCTTTCTCAGGAATCAAACGGGACTGAAGGTGTCACATGCTTTTTGGTCACTAAACAGTACATTAAAAAACACCGACACTCGATAGTTCCGGTCGCGTTGTCTTTTACCATGTTTGAGAATTTGTGTTAATTACCATCGGACTCCTATTATGGGTTATAGTTCTGTGTCAAAACTAGATAAGTTTTCTCTGTCATGTATTTACTGTTGCACGTGGAGAGGCAAAGATCACGTCTGCCAATCTGAATTAAGGTTCGTACGGCAAACGACTTTATTGCCCATGGCCACTGGCCATGCCGGAGAAAACATCAATGGAGGAGCTGTCATATAGGGAGTTTTGCTGGAAGATGTTCCAAATTAAAAATAGGGTTATAATTTAGCTTGATTCTGGATAAAATTCATGACGGCCTGGATGAAGAGGCCAGTTTTCAAATAAATTTAGGAAGCCTTTTCGGAGGATAAAAAAAAGATGCGATGAAACCTAATGCAAGTTCAAGTGTCAAATCTGCAGATCTTTAACTTTTCAAATTTTGATGTAAAAAAATGTTGGCATTCTCATAAGAAATCACTATGGAATTGGAAAGCTGAGAGAAAGACTTACAACATTACTAGCATGCAGTAATATGGAATTGGAAAGGATCTAAACAGTACCAGTCTTTATTACTCTTTAGCGTGCAAAATATATAGCAGCTGGACCCCTTGTGAAACATCGATATTGAGGCGAGGATTCATGGTTGCAGCAAAAAAGTACTGAACTTAGCTAGAGGCAATCTTGTACGAAAGATACCATATATATATATATAAATATATATATATATGTATATATGTATGTAAAAAGAGTGCTCAGAAGATGGAAGCATCCCTTTTTAATGGACTAGAGCATTAATGGCTCAATATTAATGCTATATCTGAATGAAGGGTCATCATCAAAGATACAACACTTTTAACAGTAAAAATACCAACACCAACAAGAATATATAAATTTAAGAGCAACAAGAGAGAAGCAAAAAATAATAATTAAGAAATCCAAACAAGTTATTTTGGATATATATATATATATATAGGGCTTGGATCTGACAAATAAATCATTTGGATTCATGGGTCTAGATCAGTAGTACTTATTGTGGAATTCTAATGGATAAACAATAAATTCATGGGATTTTAAAGAGGACCTTATCTCCATCTTCTTGATAACCTACCTCTGATATCTTTAATATGTTGAACACCTAATAATAGAACTCACGACATCATGTTATTGTCCCGTAGGTTCTTTTCTCCGTAAGGACAATCGCATGCCCTAAGTTGGGATGAAGCTTAATTTAACTTAAAAGCTATAAAGTCATAAACTTATGACATAATTAATATATAGTACCCATTCAGGTATACATATATATAACTATGGTAGCCCCGTACGTAGTGGCGGAACTATGAATTTGTTTTAGGAAGGGCCAAGTAAAGTTAAAACTATAATAAAATATTTTTTGTTATATTTCTATGCAATTTTTCTTGTGGTATAGAACGATCTGATAATAAGATCTAAAATAAAAATAAAATATATTTAATACAACCTATGTATTAAAAAAGTATATGATATGTCAAGAATTGAAAACAATATATCATTGAAATAACATAAAGACACCCATATAAATATATCAAACAAAAGAAATATAGAGTGTCTAAAATTATAACTTGCATTCTTTTAAAGAAACAAAATCATCAAGTATTGAATCTAAATCAAAATTCTTAACTATTTCTTTTTCAATATGACATCTAAATAATCAAGTATTTTATTTATTTTATTTTTAAATTAGATTTTTTTTAAATTGGAATTATAAGTAATTAATCTATAAGATCAAAATAATTTTATAGAGGGGGCCAAAAAAATCTTTTAGAGAGGGAGTCAACATAAAATAAAATCAATATCATCCTATTACATTATAAAAAATTGATATATATAATATATATATTTTTAACTTTTTGGGGGGAGGGGGGGGCCATGGCCTCCTCTTGCCCTTTAATAGGTCCGCTACTGCCCGTATGTAGCTCTATCATCCCACATACGGTCTCATTTATTTTCACAATTATTTTCATCTAATAATTATAATTTTTTTAAATTTTCACATAAAATAAAATAAATAATTCAACTTTTTTAAATCTCAAAACAAAAATAATATTAAAAATATATATTCTAACAATATTTTATTAAACTTTAACTTTTATTTTAAGTTCTCAACTCATCTCATTTCATCTCATCTGTGAAAAACAAACGAGGCCAGTTTCTAGATAGTAATTTCAACTACAGTACTATATATATATATACACACATAGAATCTAGTCTAAACTATCTAATGTTTAGATTTCCTTCTACTTTCTCCTTTTTGTGACATCCCGGTTTACTCATTTCTAAAATCATGTCTAATGATCATGCCATTCCTAGAATGATAATTTCCTCTACCAGCTTTCTGCATTAAGATCCCTTAATATTTTTTAAGTTTCTTCAATGTCTTTAATCAAAATCCTCTAAAATCAAGTTCGAGTACAACATAAGGGGACAGAAATTCGATAGAATTTGAAAGTCTCAAGTACTGGGAGCTAGATAGATAGACACATAAATGGGTCATAAATATTTATCACATATTTAATATAGCTTGGCAAATTCACACAAACAACAATATATAAAATTCTAAGGCTTACTAATTTATACATGATCTCTCTTTTTCACTTAAGACCTTCAAGTTTAAATACATTCTGAATTCTGTTGACATTTTATCAACATCATGGTCAAGCCATTCGAATTTCTCCACTGGATCAGTGGTAATATTTCCCTAGTACAGTAGAATCTACTTACTGCATTTTGTTTCATTTTCCCGGATGGCAAGCACAGTGTGCTGGCGCGCGCAACCACTGGTATAAGATGGACAGGTCTGTTTGGACATCACTTGGACTATTTAAAATTTGGTGAATAATAGTAAATAGTTTGAGTAAAGGTATTTTATTGGGTTTTAAAAAATGGGAGGAAAAAGTTAAAAAAAATGATAAAGTTAAAAAAAAAAACTTGTTTGAATATAATTTTTTAATATAACTTTTGTCCTAAAATATGTATTAATTTTTATATTTGTTTTGAAATTTGTAAAAAGTATTTGATTTTGTGTTTGGATAATGATTAATTGAATATTTGAAATTAAAAAAAAATTTATATTTGAACGATATTTGAGAATGAAATTACAAAGAAGTTTTGAGAATTGTTGATTTGTCCAAAGATGCCTTCAACTATGTCTCCCATCTCCCCATATATAAGAAGAAAAAAATCTATCAGAAATTTTTGGTTTAAATCACATTTTTAAAAGGACCGTACTACAAGGACCGAGACTTTAATACATCTTTTTCTTTAATATTTTTTATACATCTTTAAATATTTTTAAACAATAAAATAAAATAACAATTCACTAATATTCAATTCCTTAACCATTAACTATCATTTTCCTTTTTAAAATGGGAAAAAAAGTTATTCCTCGGATACAAATTTCATTATCTTAAATTAATACCCTACTAAAGATAAACATATTATTAATGTAGAATGACAGAAATATATATACCAATAAACATAAAACTCACAGATGGCTTCAGGAAGATTATAACACGATAAAAGTGGTGGTCATGATCATCCCCTCCTTTCATAGCTCTGCCTTAATCATGTTCCTTATCTTAGCCCCAACATCGCCTGCAGCCTGCGAAGCCTTCTCCTTTGCAGCCTCGTAATTAGTCTTGGCATGTTCTGTCATGGTCTCCTTCGCTGTCATGTACGAGTCCTCCACATAATGCTTTGCTTTGTCATACGCATTGGCTGCTTTCTCCTTTTCGTATCCCATTGCTTCTTTCATCATCTCTCCCCCATCCTGGGCCTTATGATCCGAGGCCATATTTGAAGCTACATTCATTTTCTGCTTAGCTCCATCATAGGCATCTGCTGCTTTATCTTTTGCATACCCCATTGCTTCTGACATCTTCTCTTGAGCATCCCCAGCCCTATTGGAAGCCGTTTCTGTAGCCATGTTCAGTGTCGCGCTAGCGTCCTCGTAAGCATCAGCTCCTTTGTTTTTCCCATATGCCATCGCTCCTGCTATTGTCTCCTCCGCATCACCAACCTTGTCTGTAGCCATTCTTATAGTTTGATCGGAATTCTCAGAGACGAAGTGTTTTGCATCACCCGCCATCTTGGAAGCATACTTTGGTGCATCTGGAAGAGGACAAATTAAGAAAAGGCAGAAAACAGTAGTTTTTTTTTTTTATTGCCACCGGGTCATGTCCGATTACAAAGTCTGGACTAATACCAGATCCAGCAGAACTCATTGTCTCCGTGGCTCTCCATGCAGCAGACCCAGCTTTATCCATCGCATTTTGAACATCCTCTTTTGCATTGTTCTGTCCAAGTCCAAATCCCCTATCATACCATTCCATCATATTAGTCAATAACATTTCAAAGCTTGCAGAAAAGAAAATCGAAGTCTCCGAAAAAAAAAAATGGGGCAAGTAAGATCTTATAACGGATCGAGTGAGAAATTCTCAGGAGAAGTGAAAAAAAAAAATTACATCTTCAAGCTTTCTTTATTTTCCGGTTCCCCCCAAACGTTGATTGAACGTTAATTAATGCTGCCTATTAGGTGACCTAACCACACATAAATCATTTATAAAACTTTTGGCTTTTCGTTTTCTTAGGAAAATACTCTAGTCACAAGGTTATTATATAAAAATAATCTCAAAAAATTGATATAATTTGATATAATTTATCAGATTGTAAAATTATTTTTATTATAAAGAAGATTTAACAAATAAAATCTTATCAGTTTGTGAAATTATTTTTATGTAATTCTTTTACGAATGTAGCATAATCTCCTTCCTAAATTATTATTATTTTTATAATAAACAACAATAAATATAGACGATCC
>QEOT01000208.1:19388-46009 GCA_003123785.1 Pterocarya stenoptera
CCGTTGAAGGACGTGGCCAAGACAAAACAGCTTCTACCTTGCTAGGATCAACAGCCACTCCATCTCGAGAAATTACATGTCCAAGAAATTTGACTTCTTCCAGCCAAAATTCACATTTACTAAGCTTAGCATAAAACTGATGTTCTCTTAATTTTCCAAGCACCAGACGAAGATGATAAGCATGCTCTTCCAAGTCTTAAGAATAAATCATAATATCATCAATGAATACCACCATAAAAGAATCTAGATATGGTCGAAAAACTCGGTCCATCAAATCCATAAAAGCTGCAAGAGCATTAGTCAACCCAAAAGGCATCACCTTGAACTCATAATGACCATACCGCGACCTAAAAGCAGTCTTGGGAATATCTTTATCCCTTATCCTCAACTGGTAGTATCCCGATCTCAAGCCAATCTTGGAGAAAACAGCTGCTCCCTGAAGCTAATCAAACAAATCATCTATACGGGGAAGCGGGTCCTTATTCTTGATAGTCACTTTATTGAGTTCTCGGTAGTCGATACACATTCTGAGAGAACCATCTTTCTTCTTGACAAACAAAACTGGCGCTCCTCAAGGCGACGTACTTGGCTGAATAAAACCCTTGTCAACCAATTCTTGCAACTGGATCTTCAACTCTTTCAATTCAGTTCGTGTCATATGATATGGAGCCTTGTGCACAGGAGCGGCTCTAGGTTCCAAATCAATAGCAAACTCCAACTCACGAACTGGAGGCAACCCTGGCAATTCATCTGCAAACACATCTGGAAATTCTTCTACAACCGGAATGTCCACTAAAGACTTCTTCTTGGATGGCGCGGACACCACTTGAACCAAATATGCATCAGCTCCACAAGCTATATCTCTATTTGCTTGCACTGCAGATATAACTGTCGGCTTCGCCTTCAACTTACTTCCCACATATTCCAAATAATCCCCATCCGGAAGTTGAAAGCTAACCATCTGGTTTCTACAATTAATTCTTGCAGAATACCGATACAGCCAATCCATACCAAGAATAATATCAAAACCCAACAACTGGAAAACAATTAAATCCGCATCAAGTGTCCTTCCACCAAAATCCAAAGNCTTGCTCCACCATAGTAGCTAGATCAATCAACTCATGGAGAGAAGTAGCTCGTTGACAAATCACGAATCTACGTATCTCAGGACGCAGACCTTCTTGAAAATGCTCCACTTGAAACTCTTCAGTGGCAACAAGATGGGGCACAAAACGCCCGAGCTCCAAGAAAGCATGTGAATACTGGTCCACCGTCATACTCCCCTGAACCAGATTATTGAATTCCCAAGCTTTTTGCCTTCTCACGGCAGGAGGGAAAAACCGATCATCAAACTCCTTCTTGAAACGCTGCCACGACACAGTGGCTAAGGATCCAAACTCTCTTTCCAAGAGATTCCGCTTCGCTCTCCACCAATTTGCTGCTTCTCCTTGCAACAAATAACTGGCATACAGAACTTGTTGAGCTTCAGTGCACCCACAAATCTCAAACGTCCTCTCAATCCCATTAATCCAACCTTCAGCTTGGAGAGGATCTTCTACACCAAAGAACATAGGGGTCCTATGCTTAAGAAACCTCTCATAGGAGCACCCCACTTGCATAACCAAGTTTTGATCCACTGGTGGCGGCCTGATATTTTGGTGAAAGAGGTCTGCCATTCTAGTCAAGGCTCTAGCAATGACATTATCAATCTCGCCTTGAGATGATTCCTCTATAGGTTCCTTATCCTGTCTCCTTGGCCTTACCATTTTCTGTCAAAGCATAAACCTTAACCTCACTTTAGTTCAGATTAGAACGCAGAACAAAATAATAAAACAAATAAAACAACACATCATATAAAAAGAAATAATTTCAAAACTACTTCAAATCAAGCTTAAAAAGATTCTGGTACTTCACCTAAGGGACACGTTGTAACACCCGCATCCTACTACGTAGGTCCTTACGTCATTATTTTAATTTAATTCATAAGTTAAATATTTTGAGATGAAGATGTTTATGATTTTAATATTTTAATATTTTATTTCAAGATATGTGTGCTCTTATTTTAATATGGGTTATTAAAATAATTTAAGGAAATATTTTCAGGTCTTAAAATATATTTTCTAAAGCCCCCACCTTTTTATTTAAATTAAAGAGTGGCCCAAATATTATCCACCATAGGATAAGCATAATTTTCCAAGGATTAATCCAAACCCTCCATTCCTTTAGCTTCCAAGGGAAGCTTTGACCCATTTCTTGCTTCTTGCACCCGTAAGTTACATAGGAAGTAATTAAATCTCTTTCCTTCCTTGCCCCCATCGATTAAGACCATAAAAAGAGAGAAAAGAAAGACTAAACCTATGTGTTGACTCCTTTCCACTCTTCCATCTGTCAATACCTCAAGGAAGGGACAAAATTCCATCTTCTTATATGATAAGCTCCTTCACTTATCAATCCACTTTTTTCCCCATGTGAAACCGATGGCTTCCAAGAGAAGAAATTAAATTCTTTCCCCTTAAGCCCCATCGGTCAAGGCAAGTGAATTTCTAAGGAAGCCATTGGACCTTTATTTCCTTCTCTTGAACGTCGGTTCCAGCCCCCAAGAGAAGCCAAGAAAGAGATCTCCTTCAAGCCTTACGAGCAGCCCCTTCCGTGCACAAGAAATGGCTCTCTCGGTTTCTCTAGCACCGAATGGTTTCCTCTTCCTTCTCCAAAGCAATTCCCTCTTTTCCTAAGCTTATGATTCAACCTCTTCTTCAAGGTGAGCGATTTTGCAGCTGTGAAACTTTAGATTTCTTCTCCTCCTTCCTTTCATAGCTTGCTAAGTTAGGAAATATTTTATTTTTTTTCTGATTTCTTGTAAATTGGAACCATGCTAAGTGAGTTCATGCTCTGTATTGGGGTTTTCGAATTTTCTGTGTTGGCCGGTTGTTGTGCAGTAGTTCTAGGTTGTTTTCTCTTTTGTTTCCTCCAATACTTGTTCTAATTAGGTGGTAACCGAATAGAGGAATGATGGTGTTGTGTGTGTGCCGAACCATGTTCTGTTTTGGTATGTTCCAGCCGTGTGTGTGTTCTGTTTTTGGGTTCCAGCCGTGTGTTGCAAGGCACCTTGTGATAATTTTCCTTGCATTTTAATTAAGCTAAGCCATGATTTAATTCTAGTTAAGCCATGACTTTATGTGTTACATTGATGGAATTTAAGTTATGATTTTTAAGCATAACTTTCCTATTGAACTTATGGCCTAAGTAAGCTACTAAGGATTTTATTTTAAGTTAGTAAGTTTAACTTGGCAACCTTAAGTTTGCCTTGTGCTATATTTATGCTTTGTAATCTGTTTTTTTTAGAAGATAATAAATGATTTCCTAAGGTTTAATATCCTTGATATGGTTTATTATGTAATTGAAATTTGGATTTAATAAGGGATGTTCAAGAACATGAAAACACTAAGCCTATGGGCTGTCCAAGAGTTTTAGAAATTCTTCTATGTTTTTATTGGGACTTAAATCAGCCCAAATCCATCCATTTGCTCAAAGTTTTGCTTAGCTCAATTTAAGATAGAGTTTAGCATGAAAAACCAATGAAAAGAAGTGGCAAAAACCAACCCTTTGTAAGCCTTGACCTTTTTGTTTAATTACCCTCCAAATGACATTCAAAGCTGTCAAATGCCCCTCTTGATCAAAATTTCCAGAATTGAAGCAAATTCCTTATTCTTTCCCTCTTTAAACAATTCCTACAATTTATGCATTTTAATCTATGATTTTTCACCTATCTTTCATGAAGAAAACATTTACCTTTAGAAGAGGTAGCTAGTATGATATCTATTTTCATAAGTTTCTTTAAAATGTTTAGAATAAATATTTTAATGTTTTGGCTTAATACCATGATTGATGGGTAGCCGAACGGGTTAAGGGAATGTTTAATTCCAAGATGGAATTTAAGTGAGCGTATGAGCGTATCGATTAGTAAGGCTTAAAGTAAGGTAGATGTTAATATATTTATCTCATTTTATTGGATAGGATTAGGAGTCTATTTTCAAGATCAAAGGAACTCGCTAGTAAAGCTCAGAGGTAAGTAGCTATGACCATGCTTCTTACACCATGCTTTATTTATGAAAGAATATCTCTCTCATTGTAAATGTTTCTCTAAATAAATAAATATAATATGTATAGTCCTTTCTTGATAGCCCCTGTTAAGTATCCTATCGATTATAATTGGGTGTACGTGTATATGGTAATGCATGCATGTAGATTCTAAGTCATGAGATTTCCATGCATGTTCTCAAGAAACTTATGATTATTTCCTATATGTAGTATCGCATGAAATGTATCTTGTTCATGAAAACACATGTGCATTAAATTAAGAATGACGATGAAAATGTTTACATGTAAAGGAAAGGAAAGGAATGGAACGTCTCATATTTTATGCTTCAAGTGATGTTTTAAATGAGTTTTAAAATGTCCCTACGAACCGATGCTTTAAATGTCCCTGAGAACTGACATTTTTAAAAGGTCCCTGAGAACTGTCGTTTTAAAGGATGCCATGAACTAACATTTTAAAGGAAATATTGAAAAGTGATGTTTAAGCCTATACTTTTTAATGATGTTTAGGCTCGTGCTTTTAGATTGAATTAAGTTTAAGCTCGTGTTTTAATGATATCTAAACTTGTGCTTTAAATGATGTTAAGTTCATGCTTTTAAATGATGATCGAGCTTCTGCTTTCTAAATGAGGTTTAAGCTTATATTTTTTTTAAATGACGTGTAAGCTCATGCTTTTAAATGATATTTATGCTCGTGCTTTTAAACTGATGTCAAGCTTATGCTTTTAAAGGATGGTTACGCCTATGCTTTTGAATGATGTTAAGCCTATGCTTTTAAGAAATATTTAAGCCATGCTTTAAAAGGTGTTTAAGCTCATGCATTTCAATGATGTTTAAGCTCATGCTTTTAAACGATGATAAGCTCATGTTTTTAAGTGACGTTCCTTTCCTATGAATAAACTGTTAAATGAAAAATGACTGAAAGAAATGAAAGTACGAAGGATTAAAAGGAAATGAACGTTTCAATGAATAAAAATACGTAACGGCCACAAGCATGAAAAAGGGTACCCAATGAATGAATGGGCAGATTGCAATGCCGGGTCGTAGTATCTGGTAGTGCACCCAGTGCTATGCCCTGACGGAATGGGATTCCAACCCGTGGCCACGGGCAAATCCATAGGTCGAAAGACCGCTAACCCTAGCACGCAGGGCGTAATAGTGTGCAATGGCCTATGAAGTGAAAAGATGTAAATGTATGAAAAGTATGTTACGCATGAAAAGATGTAAAGCATGAAAAGCATGAAAAGAATGTTTATGCATGAAAGCTTAGTCATGTCTAAGAACGTTTATGCATGAAATAAAAACGAAAATTGTTATGTATGCATGTTTTCTAAAGGAAAAGAATAGATGCCTAGTATGTTCACTGCATGGTGTACTACTTACTAAGTATTAGACTCACTTTTGTTTTTAATGTTTTAAATGTCCAGGAAATGAAGGAAAGGCTGGGGAGCAAGGCATTACTGCAGAGAGAGAGGCGGAAGCTTAGTGTATTCCCTGTTGGATCGACCATGTACGGAAGAAGAGAAAAGAAAAGGAAAAAGAAAATACGTAAATAATAGGTACGGAAGTGGCGATCTCGCTCCCTTTAGCAGGGCGGGGTCGTTACACACGTGGCTTTACCCAGAGCCAAACCGCTCTGACACCACCTGTGGCGCCCCCAACTTCCATGTACGGACACATGGAAATTGAGACACCCGGGATGATGACAACACAGTCACGCACCCCATCGACATGTGCTGAGTGTGTGCAATGCAACACGTGTACAATAAAACGAACGCAGCGGAAATGTTAAGTCAAATAACTAAGTACCAGAGTTTAATACAATATCAGAGTACTGAAAATCCACATGTCAACATAATACAATTTTGTTTACAAAACAAAATCAAATCAAATAAAATACAATAAGCAAAAGCAGCAATAATCTTCAAAACACAAATATAGCCCATGTCCCTACTCCTCAGGCGGAGCCGCATCCTCGGGCTCCGCCTCATCAAAACCTGCATCAAAATCTACAGTCCCACAAAAATGGAACCGCAGGTAAGTAAAACCCAAAAAGCTCAAGGACAATAAATATATTTAAACAACCAACGCTATGCATGCACATGATGACCCAAGCGTAAACCCGAGAAAAACATCATTTCTCAAATATCACAATTTTCCACAAAAAAAAAAAAAAATACCATTTGGCATAAAACCAATTCCAGGTATAATTCCATTAATTCCAATTTTAATCGTATGCACCATGGCCTCCCCTAGGGACCATCCACATACTCTGGCTTCCCATCTTCACCCCACGGGTAACGACCGTGCAAGTGATACATGAGTGATGCCCAATTCTGCGCCCACCGCGTACATAGCCAGGCATCCTCTGACCCCAGCCAGCCCGAGGAGTCACAGAGTCGGATCGAGAGCGCTACCATCCCGTCCAAGTCCCGGGCAAAAGTCCCAGGGGACGACACTTAGTATATTCCGCTCCCGAGTGTCCAGAGGAGCTCCACCGAGATAATATCCCATCTCGGTTTAGGGGTGATACGCACGCACCCATAAAACCTTAAACTCAGTTTTCTCAAAACACACACACACCCACGCATGCGTGCACAATGCCATAAAAGCAACAGATACCAACAACCAACAGTTATCAGTACAACCAGATAATCAATACACAGTTTATAAAACAAGTTAGTGCAAAAAAATATATTAAAGTCTTAAAAGTCTTTTGGAGAAATACTTACAGCGCTTGATAATAATTTTAGGAGGATCACGGAGGAACTGGAAGCACCAAATCAGCAACTCCACAGTGTAAAAACACTGTGGCCGAATACACTGTAAACCCAAATTTACACGGAGTCAAACGAAGACTTGAAATTGATAGGGTAGGGCCTAATGAGGTCGGTGAAGCTAATGGTATCGAAGGTTGGCCGTGAATGGCGGCGGAAATGGTGGTTTACGGCCGAGAATTCCAAATCGGAAGTGGAGCTCGCACGGGTGGCTCCGGCGACGGATCGGGGCCGGGTTTGGGTGGAAATGCTTGGTATTGGGCTGGTGAAGAAGTGGTGAAGAAATGGTGGCCAATGGTGGCCGGACGGCGGCGGAACAGCGAGGAGAAGCCGTAGGCTTCGCATGGCTCACGGCGGCTAATGGCAGCGTTAGGCGGCCGGATATTGGGTGGGTAAGGTCGCCGGCGCACAGGGGAGCCGATGGTGCCGGCGATGTCGTGCACGGCGGGCCGAAGGCGGAGCAGCGGCGGTGAGTCCGTTCGGACGTGAGAGAGAAGAGAGAGAAGAGAGAGAGAGGGTCGAGCACACGGGGGAAAGCAGGAGAAAATAGAAAGAAAAGAAAAAGAAGAGAAAAAGAAAAGAGGAAAAAGAAAAGATGGGGAAAAGAAATGAGGTCCAATCCTCACCACTTTCGAGTCACAACTGATCCTCAAAAATACTATTTTTAAAACAGCAAATATAATAAATCAAAACAAACTCAAAACTAATTAAAATAAAATATTAAACTCCAGTAATAAACATACTTTAAAATAAAAGGCAATTAAATCGTAGAACACTAATTAAAATCATAAAAGCACATTAAACTAATCTCTCGTAAACACATTTAAATTAAATTAAAAAGCCCTTCAATAAAAAGCACGTAAAAACCGGGGTGTTACATTGGTCGACGTCGTGGACTTGGGGGCCGACCTTGAAGAAACGCTAGCTCTTCCCGATACAGTGGGGCCAAGCTCTTTGGAGGCCGTTGGGTTGCCCAAGATTACAGAGCCGGGCCTTGAGGAGACTATGGAACCAACTCCTCCTGAGGTTCCGATCTCCTCCCCTATAATGGAACAGACCGCTGACTGGTTCTTCATGTTACTCCTGAGCCTCTGGTTTCCCAAGTATTTGTTTTCCTCCTTTTCTATTTGAAATGTTCCTTTCTAGGTTCTTTATTGTGCCTCATGCTGTGTCTTCTGCTCCAGGATAACATTGTTCCCCAGGCTATGCCTCCTCCTACTGCTCATGAAAATGTCGTCATGGAGGTGGAGAATGGTTCTACATCCATGGGAAATTCCCCCCGTTCGACAAACGCATAGGACGAGGGTTTGGCCCATGCTAAGGAACAGCTAAACCTCCAGTTCGTCCTCGTGCAAGACCTTCTACTGAAGTTTCTCAGCAAAGCGAGGAGGAACCTAGTCTGCCCATTTTGGATGCTGAGGCCGTTCTTTCTTTAGTGCATGCAGGATCCTCCTCTTCTGCGTAGGGAAGCCGCCCAAGTCATATGAAGGCTTGGTCGGAATCCTGTGAAGCTCAAGCCCGAAAGTTCAGGCCCCTTTTTTCAAAAGTAAGCACTTCTCTTTCCTTGGTGAATTCCTGTTTTTCATATCCTAGCAACACTCATAACACTTTGTTGGTCTTTCAGGCTGCTGATCAGTTGGTCGAGATGGTTTCTCAAGAGAGTGAGGCTCTTGAAGAAGACCTAAAAACTCAGAACGCGTTAAACAAACTTTTGAACCTGCGTGGGGAGAGACTGACGGCTGACCTCCACGCTCTAAAGGTAGAAAATGAACCCCTAAGGGGAAACAACGTGCTCTGCCATAAGAAGATCCGTGCCCAAAAGAAAAAGCTAAGGAGTTGGCATGTAGAGTAAACGTAATGGCCCTGGAACTTGAGCTCAAAGATAAGGAGATCCAGTTAAAGGATATGGAGATCGGAGTAGCTAATGGGAAGGTGTCCATACTGACTGACCAATTAGAGTCTGCACAGAAAGAACTCGTAGGTCTTCGAGTTCAATTCGATCTCCTTTTTTCCGAGACGGGGAGTGCCCAGGCCGAGGTTCAGAGGCTAGAGTGCGAGATTGAGTCTGTTCAGGAGGAGCTGAGGCTAAGCAATGTTTCCTTCGATGAGTTTATCAAGGAAAAGAAGCGTGCAATCGTGGCACGACATATCCTTTTCTGCAAATTTATGGGCTTAGCCAAAAGGCAGATAGGATGAGAACTGTAGCTCAGAAGGCCATTCGTCGCTGTAGTCCTCTCTAGAAGCTGCCCGGCTAGTGGATGTACGGGTATAGGGAAGGTCTCGAGTGTCTCAGGGAAGTGATACTTGAAAACCCTGAGACCGATCTTCGTACCCTAGATCTTCGAAGTCTTCAGCAGGCAACTTTGCCTACGAGAAAATGTTGTCGTGGGATGTAGACAACCTGCCTCTATCTTCCCGCGATGCTGCTCCTTAATTTTATTTTTTTTGAAATGTACATAACTCTAATTTTGTATGCATATATCTTCGTTCTGCATGTACTTTCAACTTTCCTCTGAATGCACTCTTCTTTGCTTGACAAGGGTCAAGCTCCTTTGCTTGATCGGTTTGCATAGCTAACTGTCAGGTAGATGCTTTTATTTTTAATTCTGAGCTGGAACTTCTTGAGGTAATGAACATCTAACTTCCTGCGTTGTTACCGGGTAGGTATTTCCCATGCTGGTACCGAGCAGGTATCTTTTCGCATAAGTACGTGGTAGGTACCCTTTGGTTCGAGTTACACATGGGTACTTTTGGTGTGAGTACCGATCAGGTACCTTTCTTGAGTGCCGATCAGGTACCTTTTCATAGGAATACCGAGCAGGTACCTTTTGCAGTTTTTACCGAGCAGGTATCTCCTGAGTGGGACCCCTGTACGAATACCGATCAGGTACTTTTGTATGAGTACCGAGCAAGTACCTCCTGTACGAGTTCCAATCAGGTATCTCCTATACGAGTACCGAGCAAGTACCTTTTGTAATTTTTACCAAGTAAGTATCTTCCGAGTGGGACCCCTTAAGGTTTCATTTGAGTTTCTCATGGTTAAGTTCAAAATATTTGTCTGAATGTGTGTCGGCCCTCTTCGTCCCTTTTTACATGAATTCAACCATTTCCTAGCTCCACATCGGTCCCGAAACGACTTTTGCAGGGGCATTAAACCAGTCTGTCATTAATATCCCATTAAGTACGTCCGTTACCAATGCCCCATTGACTCTGCACTTAACTCTTTCATTTACTTTGCGTCGGTTAGAGTTTATGCACCTTCCGAGTTCCAAGGGACAATAGTTCCCCATATGAAACACGTGTTCGGCTAGGGAAACCTTGGGATAACGTGGATGGTTGGGGTGAGGTTAGGAGTTATGGTTCCCTAGGATTTCAGGTGCCATCCTTGCCTATAAAATGGGGCCCTTTCCCATTCTTGGGAATACATATCCCGCTTTCACCTCTCATTCCTCTAAACCCCAAGGGCTCCCTTGGCTTCCTTTTCTTCTTTTGAGATCTGCGAGAGGCTGTGCCTTCTCCTTCGGTGTTCGGGCTATCGTTGGTTATGGCGGTTTAAACATCGAATGATTAGGTCATTGGTATCTCTTGCTCTTGCCCTCTCGCTTATGATGTCTCACTTGTTCTTACCCGCTTGCTTACGAGGGTTAACTCCCGAAGTTGCTGCATCAAAACTTGCTGTCTGCTGGTTCTGATCTTAGCTGGAGCAAGGTGATGGCTCGATTGTGAGGTGAAGGTGGACAGGGACAGACGGACATTCCAGGGAGAAACCAACTCTTTGAAATCCATCAGGTCCCTCCGGGTCTTCTTCATCTCAACCTTGAATCCCAGCTCGTTCTCCTGCGATCTGGGCTGGGTTCCATTGGACCCCAAACTCTTCCCTTCCTTCCCTTCTCCTTTCTGAGGAGGAAGATACCGCAATGCTAAACGCCCCGTCCAGTATTGTGAGGGAAGATATGACGTCTGGTTCCGGTATGGGAGAAGCCGAGACCTACCAGGTGGTCTCCTTCCTCCTTAAGACCCCATGCTGCTGAGAATTTTGCTCCTGTATGGATGAAACTTCCTGTACTTTGTTGTTTTTGGTGATGTAATGACTTCCCTGTAACCTTGAATAATAAAATATCTTGACGTTTGCCTTTATATACCTGACTACACTTTTCTTCTTTGTCTTTCATTTTCGTATCTTGAGATTTTGAAACTTTTTGTTTAAGATCCACCCATCGCAGAATGCTCACTGTCCGATTCTTTCTTCAACTTTTGTTTTGTTTAGCCAAGTGACTAGGCTCATGATTTGTATGAACTATGCAATAACAAATGAAGTAATTTTGCGTAACTCACCGTCCGATTCTTTCTTTGTTGTCTTTTACTTGCGCTGACTCTGTGGACCCTGTTCCCTAGCCAACGCATTCGGTTCTGCACCATTGCTCGAAGCTCGGTAGTCATTTAGCTGCGTTGAGAGTAGCTGTCAGTAGGTCGGAGAGCATGGTTCCATTCATGTGCTTTATATTTCGTGGATTGGTACTTATGGGTTGGCAGAGCCCGTGGGCCCTGCTCCCTAGCCAACGCGTTTAGTTCTGCACCTTTGCACGAAACGCAACAGTTATTTAGCTGCTTTGAGAATAGCTGTGAGCAGGTCGGAGAGCATGGCTCCGTTCCTGTGCTTTATACTTCATGGATTGGTACTTATGGGTTGGTAGAGCCCGTGGGCCCTGCTCCCTGGCCAACTCGTTCGGTTTTGCACCATTGCACGAAGCTCGGCAGTCATTTAGTTGCATTGAGAATAGTTGTTAGCAGGTCGGAGAGGATGGCTCCGTTCCTATGCCTTATACTTCATGGATTGGTACTTATGGGTAGGCAGAGCCCGTGGGCTCTGCTCCCTGGCCAACACGTTCGGTTCTGCACCATTGCATGAAGCTCAACAGTCATTTAGCTGCGTTGAGAATAGCTATTAGCAGGTCGGAGAGCATGGCTCTGTTCCTGTGCTTTATACTTCGTGGATTGGTACTTATGGATTGGCGGAGCCCATGGGCCTCGCTCCCTGGCCAATGCGTTCAGTTTTGCACCATTGCATGAAGCTTGATAGTCATTTAGCTGCTTTGGGAATAGCTGTTAGCAGGTCGAAGAGCATGGCTCTGTTCCTGTGCTTTATACTTCGTGGATTGGTACTTATGGGTTGGCAGAGCCCGTGGGCCCTACTCCCTGGCCAACGCGTTCGGTTCTGCACCATTGCAAAAAGCTTGGCAAGTTATGGTGTAGCCCTGTTTGTAGGAGACAAAATGATACAACATTTAAAAATTAGTTGATAAGACTATATATGACCACTTTACACCTTTCTTTTTTTTTTTTTTGGAGCTTGGCTCTGTTGTTTTTTATACAAAATACTTCCTTAAGTGCTCGACATTCCATGGATGTGGCAACTCATGTCCCTTGTGGTCCTTAAGTCAATAAGAACCAAGCCTCCCGGTCGAAGTTACCACATATGGCCCTTCCCATTTGGGGCCCAGTTTGCCTTCAGCCTGAGTTGTGACTCCTGTTTGTTTTAGAACCATGTCTCCGACCTTGAAGTTGCGAGGTCGGACACGTTTTTTAAAATACCGCTCGAGCCTTCGTTTGTTGGCTGTTGTTTGGATTATTGTTTCCACCCGCATTTCTTCCAAGAAGTCCAAGTTTTCTCTTAGTCTCTCGTCATTACGATCGGGATAAAAATGTTGTACACGGTACGTGGGCACTGCCACTTCAACTGGTATCATGGCTTCCGTTCCGTCGACGAGGGAAAAGGGAGTTTCTCTGGTAGGGGTCCTTACCGACGTTCAATAAGCCCATAGTGTGCTAGGAAGTTCCTCGGCCTATTCCCCCTTCTGACTTCCCAGCTTCTTCTTTAAAATGTTAAGTATGGTTTTGTTGGTTGCCTCTACCTGCCCGTTGGCTTGTGGATGTCTCGGAGAAGAGTACTTGGTCTTGATTTTGAGCTCTGAGCACCACTCTTTAAAATGAGAGCAGTTGAATTGTCGTCCATTGTCTGAAACGAAGTTTTGGGAAATTCCGAAGTAGTAGATTATGGATTTCCAAAGGAAATTCGTAATTTCCCGGGCCGTGATGGTTGCTAATGCTTCCACTTCTACCCATTTCGTGAAGTAGTCGATCGCTACCACAACAAATTTTACTCCTCCTTTGCCCGTTAGGAAGGGGCCAATGAGGTCCAGTCCCCACTGTGCGAAAGGCCATGGGGAGGTGACAGAAGTGAGTTTTTCGGGAGTGCAATGCGGAATAGGAGCATTTTCTTAGCACTTGATACACTTCCTTGCAAATTCGTCGGCATCTTTGTGAGAGTTTGGCCAATAATATCTTGCTCAGGTCGTTCAGATTGCTAGTGCCCTTCCACTAGTGTGATTCCTGCAAACTCCTTCGTGTATCTCCGCTAAGACATACCGAGCTTGTTCAGACGAGATACACCTTAATAACGGCTCAGCATAACCTCTCTTGTACAAGATTCCTTCTACCAACGTGAACCGAACTACTTGGTTTCTCACTTTCCGGGCCTCCTCCTGGTCGTCCAGAAGGATTCCTTATTGGAGAAACTTTAGGATGTCAGTGGCCCATTCAGGAGGTTGTACTGCCTCGATAGAAGATATTTAGATTCCTACAGCTGCTATATCGATGGTCCGAATTATGACGTTATCTGGAAGTGGTACTTCCTCTTGGCTTGTAGCGGCTTTATCAAACCGATCCGCTTCCTGGTTTTCTCCCCTTGGGATTTGATGGATGGAAGAATATTGAAAGAGATCACGCTCTTCTCCTACTCGTTGGAGGTATTTTTTCAAAATTTTCCCTTTTGTAAGGAACTGTCTGGTTACCTACCCCACGACTATCTAGGAATTGGCCTTCACTTCAACTTTAGTAGCTCCCAACGATCTGGCAATGGTCAGTCTTGACAAGAGCGCCTCGTACTCCGCTTCATTGTTGTTAACTTTAAACCTGAGCTTAAGGGCGTAATCAAGTTTTTCTCCCGAGTCTATTATTATGTGTATTCCTACCCCCTCCAGTCCGGCAGGATGAACCGTCGACGTAGACCTGCCAAGGCTTGCCTTGGGGCATTATGACTATCTCCTCTGGAAAGCTCGAGAATTCAGTCACAAAATCTGTCAATACCTGTCCCTTGATCGCCGTTCGTGGAAGGTACTCGATCTCAAACTCACTTAGTTC
Source organism: Pterocarya stenoptera (assembly GCA_003123785.1). Taxonomy (NCBI): domain Eukaryota; kingdom Viridiplantae; phylum Streptophyta; class Magnoliopsida; order Fagales; family Juglandaceae; genus Pterocarya; species Pterocarya stenoptera. Next base: position 33,461 of record QEOT01000208.1, read on the forward strand.
GATTGCCCAATTAGTCATGCGGCCGAATGTGTCCGGTTTTTGTAATATTTTTCTCAAAGGGACATTCATATGCACTTTTATTGGGTGAGCTTGAAAATAAGGTCTTAACCGTCTAACCATGATCACTAATGCAAATGCTAGCATTTTTGTTCGGGGGTATCTGGCCTCTGCTCCCCGTAAGGCTCTGCTCACATAATACACAGGCCGTTGGATTCCTTTTTCTTCTCGACTTAACACAATAGACACTGCATTGGGTGAGACAGCTAGATAGGCAGTCAGGTATTCTCCTAGCATGGTTTGACTGAGCAAGGGTGGATGAGTTAGATATTTCTTTAGCTTGCCGAAGGCCTTCCCGCATTCCTCATCCCATTCTTGCGCCTTTCGCAGGACCTTGAAGAATGGGGGCAGCGATCAGTTGACTTTGCAATGAAGCGGTTTAGAGCAGCTACTCTCCCTACGAGCTTTTAGACTTCGTTGATTGTTCAGGGCGGAGGCATATCCATAATAGCTTTAACCTTTTCGGGATTAGCTTTAATTCCACGCTCGGAGACCATGAATCCCAAGAATTTGCCTCTCGACTCCAAAAACACACTTCTGAGGGTTGAGCTTCATCCTATACTTTCTAAGCACTGCGAAAGCTTCGCGGAGATCATCAAGATGTTGTTCCGATTTTTTACTTTTAACCAAAAGATCGTGCACATATACCTCCATCTTTCTTCCGATCTGATTTTTGAACATTCGGTTGACCAGTCATTAATATGTTGCTCCCGCGTTTTTAAGTCTGAATGGTATTGCTCGATAACAGTAGAGCCTTCGATCCGTAATGAACGCAGTTTTTTCCTCATCATCTAGGCTCAGTCTAATCTGATTGTAGCTGGAGTATGCATCCATAAAGCTGAGCAGGGTATGCCCCACGTTGAGTCTACTATCAAATCTATTCTTGGGAGGGGGAAGATATCTTTGGGACAAGCTTTGTTCAGGTCAGTGAAGTCCACGCACATTCTCCACTTTTCACTTAATTGTTTTACCAACACGACGTTGGAGAGCCATTCGGGATAGTGAACCTCCCGAATGAGTCCCGTGGTCAACAGGTGATCCACTTCTTCAGCAATGGCTGCATACTTTTCAGCGCTAAAGCTATGGTGCTTTTGTTTGATTTTCGTTGCCTCAGGATTCACACTGAGGCGATGCTCTATTACTAATTCGTCGATGCCTGGCATTTCTTCATGGCACCAGGCAAATACATCTCGGTGTTAGATGAGTAGCTGCTTTAAGGATTGGTTCAATTCGTTGGACATTTTAGACCCCATTCGCACAATTCGTTCCAGTTCATTGGAATCCATCGGTATCAAAACTAATGGCTCGTTAGGCTCTGCCTGCCTTAGAGCTTCTTCATCCCTTACTTCCCTATCCAGTTTTATCAGAGCCAACGGTGTGGGCGGGGTTGCTTCTCTACAGGCCTCCTGAAGGGACTGTATTGCTATTGCCTTGGACCTTATCTCCCAAGCGTAGCAATCCCTTGCAGTTTGTTGTTCGCCGGGCATTTCCCCTACTCCTGACCAGGCCAAGAACTTTACCTTCAGATGGTACGTGGAGGTCACAGCCCTCATCTGATTTAGCGATGGTCATCCCAGAATCGCGTTGTACAAGGAATGGGTTTTTACCACCAAGAAATCTATCATTAGGGATGCCGTTTTAGGTGTGGTCCCAGCTAATACGGACAAGGTGATAGCTCCGATTGGCTGGATTGAGTCTCCTGTAAAACCTTTGAAGGGGTAGGTGCGAGTCGCAATCGATCGGGTGTAATTCCCATTTTAATAAACGCTTCCAGAAAAGGATATCGGCTAAGCTGCCATTGTCGATAAGAATTCTCCTGGTGCGATAGCTTGCGATCTGCGCCATTACCACAAGAGCATCATCGTGCGGGCATGACAATCCTTCTGCATCCTGCTTGCTGAAAGTTATAAGATCTTCTCCTGTCTGAACCTTGTGGTGGGGGGGGGGTGATCTATAGGCTGAGAACACTTCATCATACCTAACCTTTCTTGCATGGGCCTTCCGTGCCGAGGAGGTTGTTCCCCCGGCATATCCTCTCGCTATGGTGTTGATTTCTCCTATAAGGGTGGATATCCCTTTGTTGTGGACTTTCTTCTCACAGGTTCGTAGCTCTCCTTCTATCGGGGCCCTCTTCTCTCTATCAGTAGCTTCTACGCACCTGCCCCATATTTCTCAGAATGGAGCTTCGGTTCTGGTCCTTTTGATAATTAGGATGGTACCCTCGTTGTGGTTCATTCCTCTCATCTTCAGATCGGTCAAGTCGTATCTTTGGCTCCTCAAATATCTCCCTCCTTGTGTAGCAATCCTACGTATTGTGTCCATGGCTTTTATGAAAGCAACAGTATTTAGGACGAGATGAATCCCGTCTTCGTTCTTCATGAATGTTGAGATTTTCCTCAGCTTCGACTATTAGGTTAGAATGTGTGGGAAGACCAGACTTCTTTTGCCATGCCTATTCTCCTTTTCCTTTGGTCTCGTAAGTCCTTTTTTTGTAGTCTCCTTGGCTCAAACCCTTTCAATGTTCTGCAGTCTTCTTGTCTGCTCTTTCTAAGTCACCTTTCCTGGGAGCGGTCAATGCTTAGAGGGTGTCTTCTCCTTTTATGTAACCGTCGGCTCGATCCATGAACTCCCTTAGTGTGGTCGGGGTCTTCCGGGCGATTTCCGTCATAAAGGGGTTTCGAGGCCAAACCCCTCCTAACAAGGGGGCCAAGGTGATCTTTTCATCTTGATCGTCCGTTGTCATTCATTCTCTATTACAGCTTGAGAGATACGACTTGAGGCTCTCGTCGTCCCTCTGTTTGACGGTCAAAAGGTAAGCCGCTGGTCTTTTCCTCGTTCAGCTAGCCAAGAATTGGGTTAGGAAGAGTCGTACTAGGTCATTGAAGCTATCCATTGTTCTTGGGTGTAGGGATCCAAACCAAGTTTGTGCTGCTCTTTTCAGCGTAAGGGGGAAAACCCGGCATGCCACCTCGCTGGGAAAGCTACGAAGGGTCATATGAGCTTTGAAAGTTTCCAGATGCTCGAGCGAATCTCCCGATCCATTATACGTTTCCATTTGAGGGACCTTGAACTTTGGGGGTATAGGGACCGCCATAATCGCGGTGCTATACGATAGCTCAGCATTGGAGAGCAACTGGCCTACCTTGGAGGGCTGTCCTATTTGCTTGGCCACCTTTATTTGAATCTGCATGTTGACTCTTCATCGCTCTTCATCTGCTGAGATTGCATTAGGTTGAGGACAGGCTTCGGAATGATGATTTTGATGATCCGCTTCAGTTTCTTCATTGTTCCTCCGTAGAGAAGCATTTTCTTGACGAAGGGCCTCCATATCTGCCATGAGTTTTTGTATAACTTTGGCTTGCTCATTGAACCTTGCTTCCATGGCTTCAGATTGCACTGCTTCCTGCTGCGAACGTTGAGAATGGGTTTTTGCCGCAAACGAAGGACACGCTAGTTACTGGACAATAGAGATCCCACAGATAGCGCCACTATTGATGTCGTGTTTCGAGAGCCTGGGCAAATTCACCCTGGCAGTGTACGAGCGATCACATGCACAATCACAAAGGGGGGGGGACTTTGGGGTCCATTGATCCTCTTATGCTTAAGTCAATAGTTGTTTGTGAAGATGGTAAAAAAAAGTCAATACACAAACGTAAAATGATTTATATGGGTTTTTTAGTCTCTGTACCGTTACGTTATCTCTGCTAGTTGTTACCTTCATCACTTGTTGCTGGTGGTGCTTTTTTATATCTGCGGACCTGGTCCCCATGGTAATGGAACGTTGGATAACAGGGGATGATACATTGATGCTGTCTATTCGCTGAGCTACCTTCATGGTGTCAATCCGCTGAGCTAGCAAGTTATCTGTTGCTCGGGCCTTGGACCGCATCATTATATATATGAGCATCATTATCGACTTGGCATATAGGGCGGTGCTACTCCCACCGCTGGAGCTCCCGTTCGGGAGCCGTTAGTTGTTTTTTGGTTTTAGTTTTTTTTACTCTTTTTTATATGTATTTTTTAATATTTTTAAACATTTTTTAAAAAATATAAAAATCATAATATTATTAAAAAAATATTTATTTAATCATTAAGTAAAAAAATAATAATAATGAAATTAAAAAATCCCAATGGTAACTTCCAACGAGAAGAGTAGCATTTTCCTAACATATATATGACAGCTACATACTCCCTTTTATAGGAATTGATAAACAGATCTAGTTTGAAAAGGGGTCAAACTTTTTCTTCTATTTACTTGGATTCTAAAAACGCATGCAAGTCTTTCAACATGATTTAGTTAAGATATTAATTGCAACACTTAGGCCTCGATTAGATATTTAAAATATTTATGAATAGTAATGAAATTGTTTGTAAATAATATTAAAACATTTAAGTTGAGATATTTTATTGAATTTTGAAAAATGAGAGAGAATGTTGAATAAAAATATTATAAAGTTAAAACATTATTTGAATACAATCTTTTAATATTATTTTTATTTTCAAATTTAAAAAAATTATATTATGTTTTTGTATTTTGTTTGGAAGTGTCACACTCCAGATTCCACTTGGGATCGGACAAACTTTGAAATGTCAAGACATGCAATACAAAATTACATGCCCCTATTCATGGTAGTTAAAGATGCAATGCATCTAGCAATTAAGATGTATCTAACATATGCAATATTCGAAGTGGATAATTTGTTTCTTTGAGCAATACATGTACCAGAAGTAATATATTTCAAAAACACAAACATACTTCATAACTTCACAAGATAACAGATATCCAATGGTTACAACACTTGTCCATAAAGGTCTGTAACAACATAAGTATTGGAGACAATGCTCCATAAATATGTTATGGAAATAAAATCTATTCTACGAAATTGCTGAGCTGCTCACTCAACTTGGCTATGATCTCCTAAAATCGCGTCCAAAAAGTAGATAACTGTAGTTACTAGTTCTTCGTCGTCTCTCTATGGACTATTCAGCCTTGTCCAGTCATGTGGGCGCGGGTTGTTGATATCCTAACACAACGTCTACCGTTTTAGAGGGAATGGTAGTTGAGACTACCAAGTGAGATTTATTTACAAGTCTCAACAAGAAAACTACCAAGTTACTAACAATATACATATGCATGTGTGACAGTAAAATGACATGAGTGCATCGTGACATGAACATGAATAATGCATGACATGACTTGGCAAATAACTTGACATGTGCTTAACTTGAAAAATAACACTGGCATGACTTGACTGAATTGAACTTGACATGAATTGAAAGATACTTGACATGAACTAAAGATGAACTAAAAATATTTGACATGAACGTGAAACCTTATTAAAAACACTTGTATCTTAATAGAATTTCCTGACAATCAGAATGATTTCGTCAGCTGTTTCGTAAGGAATAGGTGAACAATTAGTATGATTCTGTCCAAAGTATTCCGTCAAAGATACTCAAACTATCAAAATCATTACGCCATGAGTACTTCAATGGAGATACCCTAACAATTAGGATGATTATGCCAATAGTACCTAGTAATAGTTTTAATGAAAATATTTTGTTCATCAGAATGATGACGTGGCATTCAATACATGGCATTCATGGCATGTAACAGTGACATGGCATCCATGACATATAATAGATAAATGTGCAACAACTAAATATATAACAGATAACTGATAACATGGCATGGTAATATTTTCATTCATGCATCTATCGTTCATCTACATACTTTACATAAAGCATTTATTTCCATTGAAAACATTATAAGGTAAGGTTTTTTTTTTAAAATGTCTTCATTCCTTATAAAATATTGTCCACACCTTGTACATTCATTCATAAAGAAACTAAAGCACTATACATTCAATTAATTATTATCACTTTTTGCTAACCTGTACACACAGTTACGCCCAGTGTGTTGGGGTTAGCGATCTTTTGGACATGGACTTCGCCCGTGGCCATAGGTAAAGAATCTATTTCTGCTAAGTTGGAACCACTGGGTGCACTACCAATAAAATCGATCCGGCATTGCAATCTACCCATCTCATCTTGGTACCGTCATTCATTTCCTCATGGCCATTACGTAGCTTTATACATTAAAACATTCCTTGCATTTCCTTTCCTTGCCTTTCATTTTCATTCCATTCATCTATCTATTTCATTTTATAAAATATCATTTCATAGCATAAGCATATACATCATCATTTAAATATCATTTCGAAGCATCATTTAAATATCATTTCATAGCATCATTTAAACATCGTTTCTTAGCCTCAACCACAAACATCATCATTTCATTTTATGGAATATAAAGACAAAAGTATTGGATATAACTTCCATTTCACATGCATACAACTATTCTTAAGGTGCACAAAAAGGGGTTTCCAAAGAAGGCCATTACATATATAAACTTTAAAACATTATTACCTTAGCATACTTTCATAAAACATGATTTCATTTATATGAAAACCTTTCATTTTCATTTTCATATCAGTTAGAAAACACTAGAAGAGTATGAACATAATACTTAACTAGAATCAATGCTATTTTCATTTCATCCAATCTCATTCATATGTGGGTTAGATGGCAACCTACATGCATCACAACTTAACGTGTTTCATTACAAGTGCATATGCAACTTAGACTTTAGAACTTGTATAAAACTACCATTGACTTAAACCGCCTTCACTTAAACCTATTCAATCATCCAATCCATCCTCCATACTTAAACCTATTCACTAACTTGACATATACAACTTCAACTATACCTCACTTAAAACTTAGCCCATGACACCAAGTAGCACCCACAAAATCATAAAATAGCATTTCTAAGGATGGTAACCAAATAACAAAAGACTAGGATACTAACTCACTCAAAGAAAAGAAAGAAAGAGATATATACTATAATTTATATGAGACAGTTACCAAGGTAATAGTGGTTGAAATCCAAGAATTGAGGAGTGAGTAGTGATCAAAGTGTGCATAGCAGCTGCTGCAATCATTGTTGTTGTTGTAGCTCCTAATAGAAGCCATTCCTTGACCTTTAGATGACTAAATCAGCCAGGTTGGATTCTATTATGTTGCTGGTTTTAACTTGATGTTGATTTTACGCATGTTGGTTGAGCTTTATAAGGGTTGATTCACGAGAAAAAATAGCAAACATGACAAGAACAATGGACTGAAAGAGAACCCTTTTATGAAACTGAAAAGGCTATGTTGAAGCTAATCCTAGTGTGTAACACCCCGCCTAATTAACCATTAGGATTAATCTTTAAGCGCCCTTAGATTAAGCTTATGATTTTGGACTTTAAAATTTTTATTTTTTATTTTTATTACTATTATTATTATATTATTTTATGTGTTTATTTTATTTATTTATTTCAATGGAGATAGTTAGATTTATTTAGACCATGGCACTAAGTGTCATTAATTATTAAGCATGTAAGATTAGAGAAGCAAGTCCATTAGTAATCCTATTAAGCCCTTTAGAACTTTAGGACATTTATGGGCCAAGCCTTAGAAACCTTAAACCAAGCCTCATTGGAGTACAAGTCTTGGTAGGATAGCATTGGCCCAAATATGAGGAAGGCATAAGGCCTTTTGGGCCAAGCATGGTATAGGTTCGACCCATGGCCGAATTATGTCAAGGTAAGTCTTTCAAGCTCCATCTTTGTGGATCTTGAGGCCTCTTTTGATCCCTCAAAATCTGGAAACAATGCCTCACATCCACTCAAACCCAAAGCCCATGGATCATTAACCCACACTCATGGCCCTTTTAAGCCCATAGCCCTGTTTTGCTTCTATTCACTCTTCAATTAGAAGTCTAATACACCATACAATGGGTTTTCTTAAGCCCATGTCATACCCTAAGTACCCAAATCAAGTTTTAAAATTGGGTTAAGACCATTAATCAACTTACCCATAACTAGTGATTTTTAAACCATGTTTTGGAGTTTAATTTTCTTTCTTAATCTTTTTAGCCTTTTTGATTTGAAATTTTCTTGTTTCATTATTCAATTATATTAGTTTTAGATCATATTAGAACCCTAGATAAACCTCCACACATTTCATTAGAAGAAATGACAAATCAAAACTCCAAACTACACCAATTGGCACGCTTGTGTGCCCTTTGTGTGCAATGGATAGTTTTGCCCTTAAGCCCAATATTTTTGTGCCTTTTTCTCAAAGGCACTATGGTTTTTAAATACCTCATATGATCCCTCTAGACTCAGCCCAAACCTTGGACGAATTTGGTTTAAAAAAAAAAAAAGACCAAACCATAACACCAAAACAGATTTCACCTTGGGCACTAGTTGGATGGGAACCAAGTTGGTTGAGTTTCAACCTCCCTTCTGCCCATGGATGAGCCACCAACCAATTCTCAAGAAGCCCTTATGATCATTATAAGCTTTTGACTAATTTTTCCCACCCAAAGAAAGCACTAAACCAAAGGCATCAAACCACCTTCATTTCGGCAACTCACTTCCCTTCACCCCTTTCATTTGAGCTGCCACTTCATGATCACTTGGCCACCAACCAAGAACCATTCCCTCATCTAGAAAGCCTTCCAATAATGGCTTATGACCTGCACAAATCAGCCGTGGAGAAAAGACAAGAGGGTGAGTCAAAGCCATGATCAAAACTGCCAAGAAACCACCCTTGAACCCGTCAGCTTCATGCTTGATTTTTGTTTTGTTTTTCTTCTCTTCCTTCTGCACCACGACCTGACCAGCACCCTTAGGATCAATGTAGCACTTGAATTGATGAAGTCATGGTGATTTAGGGCACTATTCACTGTGCACAAGTGACACAAGATGAAGAAATGCAAGCTGAAATTTCAGCTCCTTACACCACCGCCCATATCACCCAATCCGAATGAGTTTAGGCCAACATCTCCTCCCCCTTGGCTGCCTATAAAAATTCCCTCCACCCCCTCATTTCCTCCACACCTCTTCCCCAAGCCCCTCTTGATTTCTATCTTCTTCCCTTAGAGTACAAAAGAATAGAAACCGAGTGAGTGTTCTTGGAAGTTCTTGAATTCTTGAGTTCTTGTGTTGGGACTGTAGAGGGCCACAAAATTTGTAATTTTTCTTGCCCTAGATCTTAGTTTACATGTAAAGTTTTGATTTTTAGTGTTGGAGTAATCTTTGGATGAATTTAGAAAAGGTTACCATGCTTAATTCAAAACCGGGTTCATTAAGAATGATTTAAGTGTTTAAATTGTTTTAAGTGAAAACTTTAGCTATGGCATGTCCTAGAATATTTTTATATAATTTATTAATGTCTTAGAATGATCAGGAAGGTTTTATTTTTGATTAGAAGCATGCCATGATAGGTTTCAATTCTGTCTTATGTTGATCATCAAAACATGCATAGACTTTAAGTAAGTTTGTGATTAAGGCATGAAGTTTGATTTATTCCACATAGGCTTGATGATTAAGCAATTATAAAACCTTATGATTGGGATAAGAATGAAAATACATGTTTGGGGTGAGTTTTGAAAGCATGCCTTTGTGATTTACACTAGGAGCAACAAGCTTGATTAATGGAGTATTAATGAAGATTAAGGGTTTTAGCCATGATTAAGTGTTGGGATGAACTTGCTCACCTAATAATTGACCTTTATCATATCATTAAGGACTATAGTGATTATTTGTGAGTAAAGGAAATTTGCATAAGCATGCATTTATAGATATCAATAGTTGAAATCACACTAAGGCATCAACTAGAGTGTATGCCACAAGTTGGGAATGTTTGAGCTAGTTCCACTTTTAATTTTACAATTCTAAAGGTATAAACGGTTTAGAATATAAAAAAATGAGATCCATGAAGTTTAGTTAAATTTGAGATTTGTTTGCAAATAGTGAAAAATTTAGGCTTAATGACAATTTTTGAGAGTTTAGGGTATTTTTGTAAATACACATTTTTAAAACCTTTGATTATGAACATCTTCCATAGTGGTATAAATCATAACTTAGTATGGATTTGATTACAGCCGCTACGACTTTTCAAACTCGGGAAGTTTGTAAGTTCTCTCTAACTTACACCTTGATAAGTTATTTATGATTTATTGATAAATGTCACATTCTTGTTATAATTGTCATTTTGAGCATAAAATATCATGTTATATGATAAATTTAATGCATACTTGCATGACATGGGATATTTTCACCATTTTAGCATATTGCATCTATAAATGCCATTTTCACATGAAAACTTGCTAGGATAGAGAATTTTTTCATGACCCTAAAGGCTAGGAAAAGGAATTATCCTAGTGGAACTCCTCTGTCCTCTCTGGAGTGAGTAAAAATGGAGTGGTAACTTTTAGGTTGATGAAAAACAGTCAACGAGCTTCGAATAGATTCTTTTTAAAGAATGCCGGAGCGAAGTCATATATGACACATAATGCTGGTGGATGCATACGTTATGATGATGAAATGTTATGTTAGCAATGCAATGAGAATGAGTTTGTAAACAACAAAGTTTCAATATGAGTTATACTAAGGTCACCAGCAGGTACTCATAGTGTATATGGGAAATTGTGACAATATCACACGTTATGATGTTACGATTAAGTATGAATTACTAATAATAATGAAACGTTATGATTATTTTTGCCAGTAAAGTGAAAAATTTTCTATATACGAAAATGTCTCAATTTTTTTGAAAATGTTAAAGAATCTAGATGGGTGACACACACTGATTTTTCGCATTACATGCATTTCATATTTATCATTCATCATGCATAATTTATCTTTATGCATGTTGGTTGTTTAACTTAATGATATTTGAAGTACATCTCACCACTTGTAAACCATTGTCATTCCACTTGGAATTATAGAAGTTGTGGTAGGACTCGAGGAGGACGGACTGGATGGAAGGGTGGATCCAACTAATTGAGGAGGAGCTAGACCTCAAGAAAAGACTGGATATTATCCTAATGTTTATAGCACTAGGCCTTCATGCTCTAGAACGCATGAAGCAGTTGATCTAGTTTTGGAGACTTTTTATGATCATTAGCTGTACTAAGATTATGCTACTATTTAGTTTGAACTAATGATGGTTATTAATGAATTAGGATGTTTTTAGTTATTCTGGCATAAGTTTTATTTTCACCCTTAATCCGCTGTGAATATTGCATTCTACTAGTTGCATTTATAGGATGCATTGCATGTTAACTGTCATATACAAGGGTATGTAACTTTGTGTTACATGTCCCAACACTCTCAGTCTCCGTTCCATCCCAATCGGAGGTTGGGGCGTCACATAGTGCTACTCATTCTTGTGGTGAATCATAGCTACTAGGTGCATATCCTTTTAGTGCTTTCAAGTTGTGTATTGTGTTGTCTTATAGCTACCATGGAGGAGAAATGAAGGGAACTAAGGGGTAGAGATCTGAAACTTGATGTCAAATCGAAAGGATGGGTTGGGTTTGAAAATAAATTGAGAAAGTTCAATAGTTACTACACTGGTATGAGGTTCTCCTATTGTTGTTTTGCAAATGTTAAGGTGTTGACATTCCATGGTACTTTAGAGAACTAGATAGGGTTTGGTGATGGTGGTGTAAGGCAGAACAGAGAGAAATGAGGGTAGCAACTAAGGAAAAAATCAGAAGAAGTGGGGATTAGAATTACATATTTTCTGGTGCATAGTTGTTGTCAAACTGTTGTTGAAATATCTCCTAGGATTTCTTAGAATAATATCAAATCAGTGGCTAAGGATTGAAATGAGAAAAGAAATGAAAGCTAGAGTTTGTGGACTACTTGGATGTTATTTGTTGTCATGGCCACTAAACTTCTGTATTTTGTCATAACTATGTAATATTGTAGTGCAAATAGACTAAAGGAAAAGAAGGGAATGGAGAAAAAGGGTTCTTACCAAAATGAAATGCTCTTGGAAGGGTCTAAGTTAAGATAACAAAAGGGTTGAAGATGGCATGGACTGAAGTGTTGAGGAGGAGAATAAAAGGTTTCTGTCAAGTGAAAAGATTTATAAATTGCTACTTACTATTTTCTGGTGTGAATGTTGTCGTGTTACTTCAGTTTTGGACATAATTAAAAGATGGATTTTACCTACTAATTTGGTGGCTTCTAAGGTAACTGAATGGTGCTTTTACAAAGTACTTTGGGTGGAGCATTTAACTATTGAATGAGAGAAGGGAAACTCAATGGTTAAGGGTTGGATAAAATATTATTGTTGATATTTACCTACTGCTATAGTAGTTGTTGCTGCACTAGAGTTTTTCTAATTCTGTTATACGTTTTGGTTGTTCTCTGTTAGTGTATCTACTTATTGGTGCCGTAAGGAGTGCAAATAAAGTTGGTGGTTATAAGAAGAAACTAAAAACTAAAGAGAGGTGGAGATGAAGAGAATAACCCGAGAGCCTGAGCTTGTTGGTTGATCTGCTGTCGTTTCTATTTTATTTTCTGTTTTGTAGTTCACAAGAGGTAACTACTAGATATTGTGGTGACTGAGATACTTTTGAGATGG
>QEOT01000212.1:33740-46068 GCA_003123785.1 Pterocarya stenoptera
ATACTCTCATCTTATTTTGATCATACTAAATAGTATGTGGCATATTCATTACTATTAAATGATAAAGAAAAATATAATAAATAATTATTTAATGATAATAAATGTATTATATCTTAATTAATGGAATGAAAATAAAATAACAATATATTGTATAGAATTTTGCTTTTTTTAATCATTAATTTATAATTACAGACATGTTGTGAATAATTCTAAGAAATTATTTATTTTAGGTAGCTGTGCACAGCTCCAAAAACTTTGGAGTGGTTTAGATGACAGTATGGTCGTTGGAGGGAAAGGTGTGGTGTTACTCTCGGTTTGTAGTCCAATAGGCAACAGCGTAAGTGCGTAAGTGGGTAGTGGTCCTCGGGAAGAGAAGCATATAATATAAAACTAATTAATTTTACTAAGTGCTTAATTAATGAGGACTGGTTATTGGGTAAGCTGTGGACGATATGGTCCTTTTTTTCATAGCCCGATTTCATTTACTTTCCCAATAGGTGGTTCCGTCATAAAACTACTACAACTGCTGCAACTTTTAGCCACCACGTCTTACTGCCATTTATTTTCTTATTTATGGACCCATGTGTTTATATAGGAACTGGGTTTCCAATATGCAGCAAAGCCTAAGCATATCCTAAGCATAAAATTCCCAAATTGCAATTCCAAAACCTCCTCAAATTCTGCAGTTGATCGTTCAAGATCAAAACCAAGCATATATGTTTTCTTATTTTCTAAAAGAAAAAGGATATTTACATTCTTAAAATATATAGATATCATGTACTCTCTTTAAAAAAATTAGATGAAAGAAAATCTATGTAAAAAAAAAAAAACTATTTCTCTTTAAAATGAGAATTGAAGGAAGAGGAAACAAGAGAGGTGGATGCTGTAATAGACCCCTTATATCTTCTACAAAAAACTAGGGGTGAGCATCGGTCGGTCCGGACCGAGAAAACTGGACCATTCGGTCCCATTTTTTTTGGACCGAATGAATTCGGTCCGGTCCACAGTCCGGCTGTTTTTCGGACCGGACCGGACCGAATATATTCTATATATTTTTTATATTTTTTTATATATAATTATACTATATTATAATTAAGTATAGACTATTAATACTATTATATATTTATATAGTTATACTAATGGTTATATTAGTTGTTATATTAGTTTAGTTATACTATATTATATTGATTTATTATAAGTTATAACTATATTATATATTAGTATAAGTTATAATGATTTAGTATTGTTATAAGAATAGACTATAGACTATAGTTATACTTATACAATTATACTTATACTAATATTACTAATATATAGCTATAGTCTATACTATATTACTAATAGTCTAATACTTTATACTAATACTATTATATAGTTATACGAATAGTTATATTAGTTTAGTTATACTATATTATAGTGATTTAATATAACTATATTATATATTAGTATAAGTTATAATGATTTAGTATAGTTGTAACTATTAACTATAGATTATAGTTATACTTATACAATTATACTTATACTAATATTATTAATATATAGCTATAGCCTATACTATATTACTAATAGTCTAATACTTTATACTAATACTATTATATAGTTATACTATAATTGTCATTATAGTATTAGAATCATAAAGTATACTATAGTTATACTTATACTAATATTACTAATATATAGCTACACTATATTACTAATAGTCTAATACTTTATACTAATACTATTATATAATTATAATTTATACTAATCATGATTCATAATAACTAATCATTATAAGTCTATCACTATATATATTTAGTATCAATGTATTAATATATTCTTTAATGTATTACTAATATTATTAAGTATTAAGTATTATAGTATAAATTATAATATATGTATAATTTATAAATTTATAATAGTATGTATAATTAAATATTTTATTCTTATTTATAATAGTATGTTAACTATGTATCTTTCTTAATTATGGATATAATATGTATGGATAATTAAATTATTCATGCTTATTGCTTCATATAGAAAATGTTAAAAATTGTATATGGCTTATTATGCATTCACATACTTTAAGTTAGTAATAAAGTAATAATTAACATCATCAATAATGTAATTTTTATCTAATTTATTATCATTGACCATATAAAATATTTTTTTATTGAGTTTGTTATATAATCCATATTAATAAGTCACTTAATTTAATTTAATATTGTAAATAAATGTTTTTATTAATCGATTTATTAAAAAAAAAAAAAAGGACAGACCAAATGGACCGGACCGGACTGAAAGCTACCGGTCCGGTCCGGTCCCCTTGGGTGTTCGGTCTGGTCCAATTGATGGACCGAAAACTTTCGGTCCATTGTCGGACCAGACCGGACCGGACCGTGTGCAGCCCTACAAAAAACTGATGTAATTCGAGGACATTACCCTCCAGAATTCTCCAAGAACTAGAGAGAGAGAGAGAGAGAGAGAGAGAGAGAGAGAGAGAGAGAGAGAGAGAGAGAGATAGAAGTCAATTGTGACTTGAATACCAGAGTTGACCTCATTCCCAACCCACGACTTCCTTTTATATACTGCTTCACTTCACATTTAAGGTCAGGCCAATAAAAATCTTTCCGTGCTCTATGTAATGACTTATGAAAGCCAAAATGTCCAACATATGGACTAGCATGCCCAAAATTCAAAATTTTCAACTTCAACTCAGAATTTTCAGGTATATAAATCCTACGTTTTTTAAACAAAAGGCCATGCTTGATAGAAAATGAAGAAGTGGAAGAACCATCTTGTAGTAATGCAAACTGCTCTTGTGCCTTCTTATCTGAAACATAAGCTATCTTAAACTCTTCTAGCCAAACTGGAGTAGGAAAAGAAACAACAACCATTAATGAAGTGTCATCTGAGGCTTTCTCTTCTAGACAAAGCATCTACTGCTTTGTTTTCAATGCCTTTCTTGTATTCAATAGTAAATTCATATCCCAATAGTTTGGAAATCTACCTCTGTTGTGCAGTTGTCCTAACTTTCTGTTCTAACAGGTATTTTAGACTGTGATGATCAGTTATAATTGTAAATGCAGCCCCCAACAAATATGGCCTCCATTTTTAATAGCAATGACAAGTGCCAACAACTCCTTCTCGTAGGTAGAAAGCATTAAATTCTTACCCTTGAAAGCTTGACTCAAAAAAGCCAATGGCCTGTGATCTTGCATCAATACAGCCCCTACACCCACTCCACATGCATCACATTCCCTCTTATTAAAGTCAGGCAAATACAAAACAGGAGGACTAGTGACTGCCCTCTTTAATTCCTGAAAGGCCTTAGTTGCTGTTTTAGACCATTGGAAGGCATATATTTTCAACAATAAGGTCAAAGGTACAGCTATCTAACCATATCAACAGATAAACTTCCTGTAATAACTTGTTACAAGAAACCCCTTAATGAGTTAAGAGTTTTTGGGATTGGCTAGGACACCATTGAATCCAGCTTCTTTGGATCAGCACGTATCCCATCTTTTGAAATAAAATGGCCAAGATACTCAATTTCTGAACGAGCAAAATGGCATTTTGACTTCTTTGTAGATAACTGAGTCTGCTTGAGTGTACTCAACACAGTGGCCAAATGAGTTAAGTGGGATTCCAGGTCCTTACTATAGACAATAATGTCATAAAACAATACAATGACAAACTGCCTAAGAAAGGGTTTAAAAACTTCATTCATAAGTGCTTGAAATGTTGAGGGAACATTAGTGAGTCCAAATGGTATGACAAGGAACTCATAATGTCCCTTATGAGTTCTAAATGCAATCTTTGACACATCTTCATCCCTCATTTGAATCTGGTGATAACTAGATCTTAGGTCTAGTTTAGAGAAAACTGTTGAGCCAAAAAGCTCATCCAATAACTCATCAACAACCGGTATTGGACATTTGTTTTTAACAATGGCCTCATTAAGTACTCTATAACCCATACACATTCTCCAAAACCCATCAGATTTCCTCACCAATAATATAGGAGATGAAAATGGAGTTTGTTTGGGCCTAATCACACTAGACTTAATGTAACGCTCCAATGCAAAGCCCAAACCACATGGCCTATACTCCAAAAGGACTAGTCAATGATACAATTGGAGTCCCATTGGAACCTTATAAAGAGCAAGACCTTCTCATTCCCAAGCAATGGAGAATCTCATACACTACTTACCCTTATCCTTATCATATGGGGTATCACAATCTCCCCCCTTAAATTTCCGACGTCATCGTCGGGTATGTTCGTTGTAGGTGGCACGGCCCAAGTCTCATATTTCTGGTTGAGATAGGCTCTGATACCATTTGTAACGCCCTAAGAGAAAGCCCAAACTGTGGCGCCCCCAACTTTCATGTACGGACACACACGGAAATCGAGACGCCAGGATGATGACGACACGGTCATGCACCCCATCGACATATGCTGAGTGTGTGCAATGCAACATGTGTACAATAAACAATACGCAGTGGAAAGGTTAAGTCAAATAACTAAGTACCAGAGTTTAATACAATACAAAAATACTGAAAATCCACATGTTAACATAATACGATTTTTGTTTACAAATCAACATCAAATCAAATAAAATACAATAAGCATAAGCGAATGAAAATCTTCAAATACAAACATAGCCAATGTCCCTACTCCTCAGGTCGAGCCGCATCCTCGGGCTCAGTCTCCTCAAAACCTGCGTCAAAATCTATAGTACCAAAAAGATGGTACAGCAGGTAAGTAAAATCCAAAATGCTTCAAGATAATAAATTTATTAAAACAACTAATGCTATGCATGCACATGCTGACCCAAGCGTAAAACCCGAGAAAAATACTATTTCTTAAAAATCACAATTTTTTCCACACATGCCAAAAATTACCATTTGGCACAAAATAATAATCCAGGAATAATTACATTAATTTCAATTTTAACTATATGCACCATGGCCTCCCCTAGGGACCATTCACATACTCTGGCTCTCATCGTCACCCCACGGATAACGACCGTGCAAGTGATACACGAGTGATGCCTAGTTCCACGCCCACCTCGTACATAGCCAAGTATCCTTTGACCCCCGCCAGCCCGATGAGTCACGGAGTTGGATCGAGAGTGCTACCATCCCGTCCAAGTCCTGGGCAATAGCCCCAGCTCCCGAGTGTCTAAAGGAGTTCCACAGAGATACCCCATCTCGGCTTGGGGGTGATACACACACCCACGCATGGGCGCACAATGCCATGAAATCAATCAATTACCAACAACCAACAGTTATCAGTACAACCAGATAACCAAATCACAGTTTATAAAATAGATTAGTACAAAAATATATTTAAGTCTTAAAAGTCTTTTGGAAAAATACTTACAGCGCTTGATAATAATTTAGGAGGATCACGGAGGAGCTGGAAGCAATAAAATAGCAACTACACAGTGTAAAAACACTATGGCTGAAATACACTATATACCCAAATTTACACGCGGTCAAACGAATACTTGGAATTGATAGGGTAGGACCTAAGGGAGGTGGTGAAACTAATGGAATCGAAGGTTGGCCGTGGGTGGCGGCCAAAACGGCAGTTTAGGGCCACAAAGTTCAAATTGGAGTGAGTGTTCGTAGGGGCGGCTCCGGTGACGGATCGGGGCCGAAAATGGGTTGGTTAGGACGGCAAGATGCCGGTGATGAAGTGGTGAAGAAATGGTGGCCAATGGTGGCCGGACGGTGGTGGAACTGCGAAGAGAAGCCTGCGGCTTCGCACGGCTCCTAGAGGCAAATGGCGGCGCGGGGTGGTTCTGAAATTGAAGGGGTAAGGTCGCCGGCACACGGGGACTCGAATGGCACCGGCAGGTGTCGACCACGGCAGCTGGCAACGGCGACGGGGAGGAGAAGACCAAATTGAATGTGAGAGAGGAGAGAGAGAGTGTCGAGCTGGGAGAGAAGGGTCCGAACAGAAATAGAAGGAAAAGAAGAAAAAGAAAAGAAAAGGAGGAGGAAAAAGAAAAGAGGAAAAGAAATGAGATCCAATTCTCACAACTTTTGAGTCACAACTGATCCTCAAAATAATTATTTTTAAAGCAGTAAATTTAATAAATCAGTTTAAACTTAAAACTAATTAAAATAAGAATATCAAACTCCAATAATAATCATTCTTTAAAATAAAAAGTAATTAAATTACAGAACACTAATTAAAATTAATCAAACGTAGTGAAATGCTTTAAATAAAACAATAATAATTTTAAAACCCATAAACAACCCAATTTAAATTAGAAATCAATTTAAATCCGAAGCAATAATTAATAAGAAGAAAGCCCAATAAAATAAATTTTTCAACTTAAAATATTATAAAATAATATTCTAAAACTCCCAAAATTCTAAAACCAGAGAATCAATCTTTAAAATAAATAAACTAATCCCTTATTAAAATACACTAAAATACGGGGTGTTACACAAACCATATGGCCTATACTCCAAAAGGACTAATCAATGATACAATAGGAGTCCCATTGGAACCTTATAAAGAGCAATAACTTCTCATTCCCAAGCAATATAGAATCTCATACACCACCTACTCTTATCCTTATCATATGGGGTATCACACTTAAGCAATTCAGAAAAAATATTCTCTATTTCTGTTTTCTGAAAATAAGGATACCTATATGACCTGGCACTTACAGGGACAATATCCTTTTTAAAAATTATCTAATGATCACGAGCCCTATGTGGAGGCAAAGCAGTAGGTTCATCAAAAACCTTCTCAAATTTTTACAACAACTAAAGAACTTCTGAGCAAGAAGTATTCTGATCCTTCACAGTTTCCAATGACATCAACTATAACCAGAATCCCTTGGACCCCACTTTAGAAATCAAAGAAATTTCTTTATCATCTACTAAACAAGTAGTAGGTGATGTAAGGCCTTTAAGACAAATTTTTCTGTCCTTATAAGCAAATTGCATTTTTAAATTTGAAAAGTCCCACAATATTGGCCCAAGTGATGAGAGCCAATTAACTTCCAATACCACATCACAACCTCCAAAAGTAAAAGTAAAGAAATCAACAACAAATCTTGTACCTTGTATCTGTATTCCAACCTCAGTCACCTTACCACTACTACTCACCACCTCACCATTAGCAACTCTAACTTGCATAAGTTTTCCTTGCTGTACCACCAATCCACACTTGCTTACCAGTGTAGTATTCACAAAATTGTGGGTACTGCCAGAATCAATTAATACTACTACTCTTTTTTTGTTAATTTGCCCCACCACTCTCATAATCTTAGTAGTTGGAGTTCCAATCATAGCTTGCAAAGAAATAGAAGCTATGTCTGCAAACTCAGACTCTTCTTGCATCTCCTCAACATCAAACTCCTCTTCCCTTGAACTATCACTACTTGCTCCTATCTCCATCCCTTCCAACAAATACACTTTTGGTCTAGTGCATTTATGGCTAGGCTACCACTTATCATCACAAAAATAACAGAAGCCTTTTTTTCTTCTATCTTGCATCTGAGTCTCACTTATTTTTTTTATAAGGCAACTTAGCAGTAGCACTTTAGGAGTTCCCAAAATAGAACCACTAGAATTCGACTGATGAAAATCAATAGAATTACCTCTCCACAACCTTTTTGTACTCTACACATATTGTTATTGGAATTGTGCCAATCCAAAAGCATCATTCAAAGAAGAGGGATTCAGCATTCTTACTAGTAATCGCACCTCATTCTTTAAACCACTTAAAAAATAGCTCAATTTGTTCCTTTTAGAAATACCCTTAATACAATTGGAAAGCAACTCAAATTCAAATTTATAGGAAGTAACAAAATGGACCTGCTTTAATCGTGTCAAAGCTTCTAGGGGATCATCATAAGCAGATGACCCAAATTGAATCTGCACTGCCTGAACAAATTCTTCCCAAGAATGAAAGGTTCCAACCTCACTAGCATCCTGAAACCATATCAAAGCACCATCATCCATGTGGGAAGAAGCCAAGAAAAGCCTATGACCAGGAGGTACTTGATGATTAACAAATTATTGATTGGCTTTATAAATCCATGCTAAAGGATCTTTCCCACCAAATCTTGGAAAATCTAATTTGATTCCCCTCATGCTGGTTCTTTCCCCCGTGGTTCTTTGAAATCTGTTGAAGTAACTCTAGAAACTTCCTGCGTTGATTTTCCCTTTCCAATCTTGCTATTACTTGCTGTTGAACTAATACCGCAATTGCATCTTCAATTTGCTTTTTCTGCCTTTCTTGTTGCTATCGCAAGTGATTCACGAAATCCATAAGTATGCATACGATCTAATTCCTTCTGCCAAGACTGACTCTCGATACCAAACTGTAATGGACCCCTTATATCTTCTACAAAGAACTGATGTAATTCGAGGACATCACCCTCCAGAATTCTCCAAGAACTAGAGAGGAAAGAAAGAGAGAGAGAGAAGTCAATTTTGACTTGAATACCAGAGTTGGCCTCATTCCTAACCCATGGCTTCCTTTTATAGATGAATCAATGTAAACTACAAAAGAATCTTACAGTTCAACTTCTACATGAATTAAACAACATTGCAAAAATGACAACATCTTATTTAAATTGAGTTATACTTAAACGACAACATCACAATCTGTTATCTTCAACCTAACTGTCACTTTAAGTAAAACAACCACGTATTGAGCTTAAATTCCATTTCTTTCAGAGCATTGCCTTCACAACAATGTACTCCACTGCTTCCTACTAACTCGATCCCAGATCTCATGTACTACAACAGCCCCTAACAAATGTCAACAGAGAAGAAGCTGTGCATGGATTCACACATTGCTTGCTTAGATGAGCAAATTTGACAGCTCCACTACCCCTTTAAGTAAGTAAAAATGATGCCTAGTAAACCTCATAAGCATTCTTGCAAATCTGGTCCCTCCTCTTGATCATATTTCTGATCCTTGTCGTGTTGAAAAGGATCAAGTGATAGGCTATGTATGCAGGGGGTTGGAGCCATTCAATGAGTTGGACCCCTAATATTTATTATTAGGATGTTGCTAGCGGCCGGCCCGCTAGTTGAAACTCTTGTATTTTTTTGTGATTTTCTTTTAAATATTTTTTAAAATACTTAATCATTAAAAAAAAAAAAACTTCATTACTAGTCACTTCCCTAATCATTAAGTAAAAAAATAAATTAATTAAAAAAAATTAAAATGAGGGCAAACTCATGGGGCCATTTAGCATTTTCCTTATTATTATTGTATGTATAATGCCAAGCCTGAAAACAGCTCATTGGAAGGGATATTTCCCACCCCCACTCAAAACCAGGCCTAAATCTATAAAGCCATTGGGCCCGAAGACAAAGCGAACCCATCTAGGCCCAAGATCTCATGAGGTAGGCCTAGGTCAAAACAGATGCTAGAAAGTCCTAGTCTAAACCGCATGTGAAAAAGGCCAAGCCACATTTAATGCGCCGACACGAGACGCAAGTGGGGAATCCCGAGAGAACATCTTGTTGCCGACAAGGGAGAACCACATTGAATGAGGCAGTGGGGTAGTCTGACCAAACAAGACCACCACGAGGAAGGTAGAAGAGAAAAGGGGGCAAAGAAAAGCATGCTAATCACTCTCTGAACTCTCTAAGCTTCCCCTCTTTGTTCTCTATGAAAAATACATTCTAACTTTGGAATCAGAGGTGTCACAAACACACCTGACCACAACTTCTTACTCCCTTACAGGCATTTAGGGTGTTTTCCTAGCTTGTCGTTACAAAACACACCTTAACAGTTGGTGTCGTCTATGGGATCCAAAGTTACTTTGTGTGATAACCCGAAACATGGCTAGATTACATTCATAATTTATTTTCATTGCCTTAGTATTATTTTAGGGCCATGAGAATAGATATAGTTGGATAGAGACCTTGGATTTGTAGATGGCAACCTAAACCCAAAAGAAGGCCAACCAAGCCCAAATATATTTGGCCACCATAAGAAATCCAAGCCCAAAAGCCCTAGAAATGTATAACCCATGACCAAAAGCCATTGCTACTAGTGCCATGTGTCATGCATGCATATGACTATGTACCTGGACGTAATAGTGGGCTAAGGGAGAGAGAGAAACGTGTTTGGAAAGACAAGGGAGGGCATGCATGCCAACCCTAGCTTGTTTGCCACATGTCTTGCATGCAAGAGACCTTTTAGAAGAAATGATGAGGAAATGACCTAGAGGAACCAAGAGACATTCGGACAACTCACACAACATGCCTACACCATGCCACTTGGCAAGAGTTTGAGTTCCAAGACTAATTTGCATAGGGAAGTGGCGCCTTGGGAAAACCAAGGGGATTTCCTCAAGGGACAAAAGGAGGGTTAAGTTTCCTACACCATACACCCACACAAGGGTTTTCTTAAGACTTTGCCACTTATCAACCATGCAAGGAGTTTCTAGAAAGAATATGAAGGGACAAAGACACGAAATGACCAACCTACTCTCATATTTTTGGCCACTGCACCTAAAGGCACTCACACACACCACTTGTCACATTAGGATATAAAAAGGGGTCCTTGGTAAGTGAAAAGTCACCTAGGGAATGGACACTAGAAGATGAAGAATCACCATGGGGATTGGGGAAGGAGGTGGATGGCAAGTGCAAGGCACACGCCTATGCCATGTGTCATACATGCAAAGTTTCACTTTTGGAAGATGAAGAGACTTGAGGATCGATTTACCTTCTACTCTAAGATACATTGCATCTAGATGAAAATGAAAGGGGTTTTTAGAGGACAAAAGAATTTGGCCAAGGCAAGGGCCACATGCCACAAGCAACCTTTCCACCTTCCAAAGACAATCCAAAGATTTGGAAGGGGAAGAGGCATTCCTCTAGAGGGAAGATGGAGAGTACACTTGTCCTTCATGCAATGGACCACAAGCAACCAATGAAGGCTTGAGAAGAATTCTATAAAAGGGGAAGAGAGGCACATGCCAAGCCCTTTCCATTTTTTAAATTTGTTTATGCTCTCATATTCTCCATACCACTTCACACCAAAACTTGAAGATTTCTCACCTTTCTCTCATTTTCTTTCCAACCAAACAAGAGAGACTACTATTCTCTACGCTCAAGAGAGGATCATGGCACTAGCAAGAAGAAAGCAACAGTGAGAATCTCATATTTTCTATTTTTCTCTTCACACCACTCACACCTAACTCAAGGAGATAATGAAATCTCCAAAAAGTTCTTGATTCTTGTAAAGCACACACTAGTTCAAGGTTGTTTTGCCTTGAAGTAACCTAGGATTTTCAAGAAAAGAGAGGGAGCTGAGATTTTAAGGACTTAGATCCTCCACACAACTAGCCACCCACATGAACTACACACATGTTCAAGAACTAGCCAAGAGCGACACAGATTTTGAAGGGTTTTCATGTCTAAAAACCTTAGAACCGATTGATCTTGAAGTTTCCAAGAACAAGAGACAACCTGAAAACCTCACATACTCGTGCACACAGATTAGGGTTTTTGAAACCCTTGTTCTAACGAGTTGTACATCCAATTTACAGCTTGCTATTTGTTTTCCTGAAAGATTTTTGTAAGTATACACTCAACCTAGTTTGGCAAAGATACGTATATATTTGTGTAAATCTTTCATTGTTATTATCAACTTTGATTGTTAATTTATGTTTTGTTTGGTTGAATATATTATTTTGACTATTGTATGAGATCATGAGAGAAGTTATATGATTCGGATCTGTGTTGGAAATGCCATGTATCACATGCTTATGTTTAGGTTTTGCTTTAGGTTATGTTGATGTTTCACATATCATGAAGTTTTGATTATTGTGATGTTATTTGTTTCGGATTTCTATGATGTTGCCATGATTTTATGTTTGATTCATCCATGCCATAACTTTTGTCTACTATGCTTCAAGTATGGGACATGTTAAAGTGAAATTTCTCTATGTTACATGCCTTTGATGTTTCGGCCAAGACATATTCTTCTACGTTCATGAAGTTGTTTTGATGTTTCACATGTCCTATGTTATCATGCCATGATTTGCATTAGTTATGCTTGATAAGTTCATGCATAGCATCTCATGTGTCACATGTCTACTGTAAGAAGGAACACGTCTTAAGTCTCATGTCATTTTTTTTTTAAAGAAGAGCGAGCAATCACCTGTCCAATACTGATGCCCTCCCAAATTTATTAATGAAACCCTCACTTATGGTGGAGGAAAACCATGGTAACAAAACAAACTCTTAACAAAACAAACCTCACAAAAACCAAGCCCGAAAAATCCCCTAGACAAGCCTATGCAAAAATGAAAAGAAAAATACATGAAAAATCAAAGACAAGAAACTTA
>QEOT01000213.1:3896-47133 GCA_003123785.1 Pterocarya stenoptera
CCTCTCCCTATTCCTGAGTGGAAGTGGGATGACATTTCTATGGATTTTGTAGTAGGTCTTCCAAGGACTCCTAGTGGGAAGAATTCAGTTTGGGTGATCGTGGATTGGTTGACCAAGAGTGCCCATTTCTTGCCTGTAAATAATGCCGACTCTTTGAGTAAATTAGCGCGGTTGTATGTTAAAGAGATTGTGAGGTTGCATGGAGTACCCAAGAGTATTGTGTTGGATAGGGACCCGCGATTCACGTCCCATTTTTGGAAGAGTTTACAGGCAGCTTTAGGTACTAAGTTAAGGTTCAGTACTGCTTATCACCCTCAGACGGATGGTCAATCTGAGCGTACTATTCAGACTTTGGAGGATATGCTGAAAGCGTGCATCATGGAATTTCAGAGAAACTGGGAAATCATCTGCCGCTTATAGAATTCTCCTATAATAATAACTTCCATGCCTCCATTCAGATGGCCACGTATGAAGGTACGGGAGGTTGTGCAGATAGTCCTTGTGTTGAGATGAAGTCAGCGAGAGGAAATTAATTGGGCCTGAATTAATCCAAGAAATACAAGAGCAGGTTCGAATTATAAGAGCTAAAATGGCAGCAGTGCAGAGTCGACAGAAAAGCTATGCTGATTCAAAGAGAAGAGACTTGTCTTTTGAGGAAGGTGATTGGGTTTATCTCAAAGTCTCTCCTATGAAAGACGTTAAGCACTTTGGGAAAGAGAAGTAGACTTGAGGGATCAATACCCGTATTTGTTAGATGAATGTCGGTACATCTCTTAAGCTTACTTTTAGTCTCATCTCATGCCTGTCTTTTGCATTAATGTTTGACCCTACAATTTTGAGGATGAAATTTATTTTAAGGGGGAGATATTGTAACACCTCGTATTTTAGTGTATTTTAAGAAAGGATTATTTTAATTAATTTAATAATTGACTCTCTAATTTTAGAATTTTGGGAGTTTTAGAGTATTATTTTATAATATTTTAAGTTGTGAAAATTATTTTATTAGGCCTCCTTGTTAATTATTGTTTTGGATTTAAATTGATCTTTAATTTAAATTAACTTGTTTATGGGTTTTAAAATTATCATTATTTTATTTAAAGTATTTCACTGCGTTTGATTTATTTTAATTAGTGTTCTGCAATTTAATTGCTTTTTATTTTAAAGAATGTTATTGTGGGAGTTTAATATTTTGTTTTAATTAGTTTTAAGTTTAAACTGATTAATTAAATTTACTGTTTTAAAAATATTATTTTTGAGGATCAGTTGTGACTCGAAAGTTGTGGGATTGGACCTCATTTCTTTTCCCCATCTTTTCTTTTCCTCTTTCCTTTTTCTCTTCCTTTTCTTTTCTTTTTCTTCTTTTTCTTCTCTCCCCGTTCGGACGCCCAGCATGTACTCTCTCTCTCCTCTCTCAAGTCCAAAGCGGTTTGGCCTTGCCGTCTCCGTTGCTGGTCGCCGTGGTCGACACCACAGGCGCTGTTCGGTCGCTTAGTCACCGGCGACCTCACCCATAAGTTTTCAAGCTGCCTTTAGCCACTAGTAGCCGTGCGAAGCCGCGAACTTCTCCTAGCCGTTCCACCGCCGTTCGGCCACCATTGGCTACCATTTCTTCACCACTTGATCACCGGCACCTTGCGGTCCTAACCAACCCATTTTTGGCCTCGATCCGTCGCCGGAGCTGCCCCTTAGAACACCTTCTCTGATTTAAACTTTGTGGCCTTAAACCGCCGTTTCGGCCACCACCCACGGCCAACCGTTGCTTCCATTAGCTTCACCACCTCCCATAGGCCCTACTCCATCAATTTCAAGTCTTCGTTTGACTCCGTTGGAATTTGGATTTACAGTGTATTCGGCCATAGTGTTTTTACACTGTGGAGTTGCTGATTTGGTGCTTCCAGTTCCTTCGTGATCCTCCTAAAATTATTTCAAGCGCTGTAAGTATTTCCCCAAAAGACTTTTAAGACTTTAATATATTTTTACACTAACTTATTTTATAAACTGTGAATTGGTTATCTGGTTGTGCTGATAACTATTTAATTGTTGCTTTCATGGCATCGTGCACGCATGCGTGGGTGTGTGTGTTTTGAGGAAACTGTGTTTAAGGTTTTACGGGTGCGTGTGTATCACCCCCAAGCCGAGATGGGATATTATCTCGGTGGAGCTTCTCTGGACACTCGGGAGCAGAATATATTGAGTGTCGTCCCCTGGGGCTTTTGCCCGGGACTTGGACGGGATGGTAGCGCTCTCGATCAAACTCCGTGACTCCTCGGGCTGGCGGGGGTCAAAGGATGCCTGGCTATGTACGCGGTGGGCGCGGAATTGGGCATCACTCATGTATCACTTGCACGGCCGTTACCTGTGGGGTGAAGATGGGAAGCCAGAGTATGTGGATGGTCCCTAGGGAAGGCCATGGTGCATACGGTTAAAATTGAAATTAATGTAATTATTCCTGGATTGTTATTTTGTGCCAAATGGTAATTTTTGGTGTGTGTGGGAAAACTGTTATTTTCAAGAAATGGAGTTTTTTCTTGGGTTTTTAAGCTTGGGTCATCATGTGCATGCATGGCGTTAGTTGTTTTAATATATTTTTGTCTTGGAGCTTTTTGGGTTTTACTTACCTGCGGTACCATCTTTTTGGTATTATAGATTTTGATGCAGGTTTTGATGAGGCTGAGCCCGAGGATGCGGCTCCGCCTGAGGAGTATGGACATTGGCTATATTTTGTGTTGAAGATTATTGCTGCTTTTGATTATTGTATTTAATTTGATTTGATGTTGTTTTGTAACAAAAATCATATTATGTTGACATGTGGATTTTCAGTACTTTGGTATTGTATTAACTCTGATACTTAGTTATTTGACTTAACCTTTCCGCTGCATTTGTTTATTGTACACATGTTGCATTGCACACACTCAGCACATGTCGATGGGGTGCGTGACCATGCTATCATCATCCTGGGTGTCTCGATTTTCGTGTGTGTCCGTATATGGAAGTTGGGGGCGCCACACACCATGTCCTCTATCTCCACATAATGTTGCAATTCAATTACATTGGCTATGTCCCTATACAAACCACTCAAAAATCTAGTCATGGTGGCCTCCCGGTCCTCCTCTACATTAGCTCGTATCATCGCCACCTCCATCTCCTTATGGTAATCCTCCACACTTCTAGACCCTTGTGTAAGATTTTGGAGCTTTTGGTAAAGGTCCCTATAGTAGTGGCTAAGTACAAATCTTCGCCTCACGAGAGTTTTCAACTCTCCCCACATCTCTACAGGCCTTTTATAATTCCTCCTCCTATTAGTCACTAATTGATCCCACCAAATAATAGCATAATCAGTGAGTTCAATTACGACCAACTTCACTTTCTTCTCCTCAGAGTAATTATGACAATCAAACACCAACTCTATTTTTTTCTCCAACTCTAGATAAACCTCCGGGTCAGTTCTACCTTGGAAAGATGGTATTTTCATTTTGATGCTCCCAAGATCTCTATCTACACCATCCCGACCCCCTAGGTTCCCCTCAAGTCGTCTTTCACACCTAACTCTTCTATGTCTACCTGACCCAACTTCAGATTCTAAGTCTTCCTCATCCTCACCATCTCCTTCTTGCTCATACTCATTTTCAACCCTAGACTCACGTCGTCTCCTATCTCTCTCACTTTGCAAATTTCTAATCACAGCTTCTTGATGATCCATCCTATCCCTTACTTCACCCAACACAAAGTTCAACCTCTCAAACTGTTGTTGCATGGCTTGCAACACAAAGGATGAATTATCTGCCATCCCCTTTGGTGATGAGTCACTTCTACGAGACATTGTAATGTGCTGCACAAAAAGAATGTTAGTAGAAAACCTCACACACTCCCTTATGTGTTTACACTCGAATAATAGCACTCTGCTTGTGTTTTACTCCTAATTGGCTTTTTCCCAATAATAGTCCCACACACTCTTGCCTTTTACCTCAAGAGTTTTTCCACTCAAGTTCGTTAAGAACTAATTGAACTCAATCAAGACAATGTAACCTTGTTTTGTCCCAACTAGTAATTAGATCTAAGAGACAAGAATGAGAAAAACACGGAAGGAATAAACAACGACACAATAATGAAAGAAATTATCAAATGAAAGAGTAATTATAAGACAAGATACCAACTCTAATGATGTATGCAGCCTCTTTGATGATAAGACTAAAAAAAAAAATTCAGATTTTCAATACTCTTTTTTTTTTTCGGACGATTTCTTTTTCTTCTTCTTTTTTTTTTTTANTGAAAGAGTAATTATAAGACAAGATACCAACTCTAATGATGTATGCAGCCTCTTTGATGATAAGACTAAAAAAAAAAATTCAGATTTTCAATACTCTTTTTTTTTTCGGACGATTTCTTTTTCTTCTTCTTTTTTTTTTTCTTTTTTCCTTTTGTTTTCCTTTCTTTTCTTTTCTTTCTTTTTTTTCTATTCAACAACTGAAATGATCACAATCAACGGAATAAACAATTGACAAAACCCTAACCAAGAACAAGGCAACCCAAATCAAATAACAAGGTAACCATAATGAAAGAATAATGAAACCCTAGAAAACAATGAGAAATTCAGCAGCCCTAGGATGAAGGAGATTTTAGAACTTTTTTTCTTTTTTGATAAGTAATGTAAGAATTAAAAGATAGAATCAGCCATGATTGGAAACCGAGCTCTGAATACCAAATGATATGAACCCGCAGGAAGAGAATCCCTTGAACCCACAATCAGTTTGAAAACACACCCAAGAAAGCCAAACTCAAGTCAATAGATGGAGAATCTAGACTCGATGAGAACTCATTTCAAGAACCTAAATTATATCAAAATCTAGACCCGTCTCAAGAACCCAGATTACAAGGACGAACGCCACAAAGGTTGTGATTTGCCTTTGATAAGTTCAAAAGTTCAATCAAGAACAAGATGAGTAAACTCAACTCACAAATAAATTCAATATTGTCTAACCTTTCAAATGAGGCTACAAAGAGTATTTAAACCAAAACCTAATTGAACCCTAGCCAAAATAAAGCCCTTTGTCCCAAAAATACACCTAATGAATAATGCATCGCTACAGTACCGCAGCTGCTACAATAATGCTACAGTAACTCGAGTTTTGAAACCCTAGTTCCTAAACTGTAACTTTTCAAATAAGCCCTTGGCCACAATACAAGGCCTTCCCAAAACCCTAGCTCATAAGAAATAAGACATACGTGGGCCAAGCTTTCTCAAGCTCACTTATTCTAAACTAATAAAATAAATACTTTAATAAATTGAAAGCCTCCAATAACAATAGGCCCTATCTCTAAGTCATGTCTTCCACAACTTGAATCAAATGGATCAATACTGGTTCTACTTCTTTCAAGCCCATCTTGAGTGTTGGGCTTTTGCTAGTTTCATCCCAAGTGGATTGCACCAATCCTTGCATTGCTTCCTTGATCTTCTTGGCTTTTGATCTTGTAATTGGCCCATCTGGAACTTGCAAAGGATCTTTAAGACTAGGCCCATCTTGATTCCCATCAATGAGTGTTGTGCAATAGTTTTTGGTGGATTGAATGTTTGAGCAGTATGGCGTGCCTTGAGATTTAATAGTGATGTACTATTGAAGGAACTAGTCATGCAAATACTAGCTTATAGGAGTAGAAGTAGGTGGGCGAGTTACCAAGAAAGTTTTGATAAGGTTTTGGTAAACTCAATGGTAGTTCGTAGTGAGTTTAGTCACCACTAGATTAGATGATATTCAGAATTTAGGTGTTAAGCTTTCGGGTCTAGGTTGTCTTGTAGAAGTTGATAGGCGTTCTTATTGGTTGGCCGGGTTGGATTTGAAACTTTTAGGGTATGTTCCTTATCTTAGTTGAGGTGGGTGTATTTTGTGGTGATGCTATTTGTTTTCAATTTGGGATGTTGAGGTTGGTTGATATTGGTTTTCTGTCAATGATCTTGGTTGTATTTTGCGGAATATTAATTTTTAATTAAGGCATCAGGAGTTAAATGAGGAAAGAGTGATAACTCATGGTTTTGGGAAATAGAGTATTTTCTACCAAAGTATAGTAAGAGTTTTTGGTTAATAGGTATGGAACCACCTTGTACTCGATGGTATTAATTTTTATGAGGACATAAATTTTAAGCATATGGCGAATATCAGAGTGCGCAGTAGGAGCGTGATATTTTTGGTTGTAATTAAAAGTTCAAATTTTGTGCTGATTTTGATAATTAGTGATGATTTGAAATTTTGAGAAAATACCTGTAATTGGAGATTGATTATTTGTTTATACAATTTCATTATTGATGATTAATTTTAGAAGTGACCATTAGGTTACCAAAGTGTATTATACAACGAAGGTTTGGAAGTTTTACCGTAGGAGTCAATAGAGGTTAGTTCAGATTATCAAATGGAACTATAAATCATTGGGATTCCTTGGGTGTTGTATTAAAGTTTTGTGGATATAGAGATTTTGGATTACATGGCCGCTCTAGGAGTAATAGTTATGATGTGCCATTGGGAGACTAGTGCGAGTAGGTTGGATATTGCCATGTTTATTGAGAAATGTGACACGTGCCGGAAAATTAAGGTTGAGCATCAGAGACCCTTTGGTAAACTTCAACCTCTCCCTATTCCTGAGTGGAAGTGGGATGACATTTCTATGGATTTTCCAAAGACCCCTAGTGGAAAGAACTCAGTTTGGGTGATTGTTGATCGATTGACCAAGAGTGCCATTTTCTTGCCTATCAATAATACCGACTCTTTGGGAAAGCTGACTCGGTTGTATGTTAAGGAGATATTGCATTTGCATAAAGTACCCAAGAGTATTGTGTCAGACTGGGATCACGGTTCACATCCCATTTTTGGAAGAGCTTACAGGCAGCATTAGGAACTAAGTTGAAGTTTAGCACTGCATATCACCCTGAAACTGACGGTCAATCTGAGCGTACCATTAAGATTCTTAAGGATATGTTGAGAGCGTGTATCATGTAATTTCAGGGAAACTGAGAAAATCATCTGCCACTTATAGAGTTCTCTTATAATAATAGCTTCCATGCCTCAATTCAGATGGCCACGTAAGAAGCTCTGTATGGGAGGTAGTGTAGATCACCTTTGTGTTGGGATGAAGTTGGTGATAGTAAATTAATTGGGACTGAGTTAATAAAAGAGATGAAAGATCAAGTTCGGGTGATAAGGGATAAAACGGCGGAAGCGCAAAGTTGTCATAAAAGTTATGCTGATTCAAGGAGAAAAGGCTTGTCTTTTGAGGAAGGTGATTGGGTTTATCTCAAAGTCTCTCCTATGAAAGGTGTTAAGCACTTTGGTAAGAGAGGAAAGCTTAGCCCAAGGTATGTTAGACCTTTTCAGATTTTGGAGAAGGTTGGGCTTGGTGCTTACAGAATTGTCTTGCCAGAGTATTTTGGAAAAGTTCATGGTGTGTTCCATGTGTCTTCGTTGAAGAAATGTTTTGGTCAGTAAGAGCCGTGTTTTGTCGACACAGAATGCATTCAACTTCAGCTTGACCTTATTTATGAGGTTGCCTTGACGCAGATTGTAGATTGGAAGGAGCAAAAGGTTGAGATCTAAGTCAATACCTTTGGTAAAGGTAGCTTGGGGTGATCATTTGGCTCAAAATTTCTGTTAGGAAAGAGAAGCAGACCTGAGGGAGCAATACCCGTATTTGTTTGGATGAATGTCGGTATGTCTCTTAAGCTTAATTTTAGTTGCATCTCATGCCTGTCTTTAGTATTGATGTTTAACCCTACAATTTCGAGGATGAAATTTATTTTAAGGGGAGGAGGTTGTAACACCCCTTATTTTAGTGTATTTTAATAAAGGATTAGTTTAATTAATTTAAAGATTGATTATCTGATTTTAGAATTTTGGAGATTTTATTATATTAATTTATAATATTTTAAGTTGTAAAAATTATTTTTTTATTGGGCTTTCTTATTATTAATTATTGTTTTGAATTTATATTGATCTTTAATTTAAATTAGTTTGTTTATGGGTTTTAAAATTTTTATTGTTTTATTTAAAGCATTTCACTGCGTTTGATTAATTTTAATTAGTGTTATGCAATTTAATTACTTTTTATTTTAAAGAATGTTATTGTTGGAGTTTAATATTTTACTTTAACTAGTTTAAGTTTAAACTGATTTATTTAATTTACTTTTTAAAAATAGTTATTTTGAGGATCAGTTGTGACTCAAAAGTTGTAAGGATTGGACCTCATTTCTTTTCCCTATCTTTTCTTTTTCCTTCCCTTTTCTTTTTCCCTTTCTTTTCTTTTCTTTTTCTTCTTTTCCTTCTTTCTTTCCCGTTCGGCCCTTCCCTCCCGCTTGATTTTCTCTCCCCTCTCCCCCATGCTGTTTCGGCCTTTCTTCTCCAGCCACTGCAGCCGGCCTTCTGTGGCCTTCACTGCCGGCACCGTTCGACTCCCCTACCACCGGCGACCAACCTCTTCAAATCTCAGCCCCTACCTCGTCGGCGTTAGCCTTCGCGAGCCGTGCGAAGCTGAGGCCTTCCTTTTACCGTTCCACCGCCGTCCGGCCACCATTTCTTCACCACTTCTTCACCGGCCTCTTGCCATCATAACCCACCCAATTTCAGCTCCAATCCGTTGCCGGAGCCACCTCCACGAGCTCATCTCCGTTTTAAGCTTTTTGGCCTTCCACCGCTGTTTCGGCCGCCACCCACGGCCAACCGTTGCTTCCACTAGCTTCACCACCTTCCATAGGCCCTATCCTACCATTTCCTAGCTTTCGTTTGACTCCGTTGGAATTTGGGTATACTGTGTATTTCGATCACAGTGTTTTTACACTGTGGAGTTGTTGTTTTGGCGCTTCCAGCTCCTCCATGATCCTCCTAAAATTATTATATAGTGCTGTAAGTATTTTTTCAAAAGACTTTTAAGACTTATGTATAGTTTTGCACTAACCTGTTTTATAAACTGTGATTTGGTTATCTAGTTATACTGATAACTGTTGGTTGTTAGTAATTGGTTGATTTCATGGCATTGTGCACGTATGCGTGGGTGTGTGTTTTGAGAAACTGTGTTTAGGGTTTTTCGGGTGCGTGTGTATCTCCCCCAAGCCGAGATGGGATATTATCTCGGTGGAGCTCCTCTGGACAATCGAGAGTAGAATATACTAAGTGTCATCTCCTGGGGCTATTGCCCGGGACTTGGACGGGATGGTAGCACTCTTGATCAAACTCTATGACTCCTTGGGCTGGCGGGGGTCAGAAGATGCTTGGCTATATATGCGGTGGGCGCCGAACTGGGCATCACTCATGTATCACTTGCACGGTCGTCACCCGTGGGGTGACGATGAGAGCCAGAGTATGTAGATGGTCCCTAGGAGAGGCAATGGTGCATACGGTTAAAATTGGAATTAATGGAATTATTTCTGGATTTTTATTTTGTGCCAAAGGATGATTTTTGGCGTGTGTTGGAAAATTATGATTTTCGAGAAATGATTTTTTTCTCGGGTTTGCGCTTTGGTCATAATATGCATTCATAGAGTTAGTTGTTTTAATATATTTATTGTCTTTGAGCATTTTGGGTTTTACTTACCTGTGGTACCATCTTTTTGATACTGTAGATTTTGATGCAGGTTTTGAGTAGGCTGAGCCCGAGGATGCGGCTCCGCCTGAGGAGTAGGGATATTGTCTATTTTTATATTTGAAGATTATCGTTCGCTTATACTTATTATATTTTATTTGATTTTATGTTAATTTGTAAATAAAAATCGTATTATATTGACATGTGGTTTTTCAGTATTTTTGTATTGTGTTAAACTTTGGTACTTAGTTATTTGACTTAACCTTTCAGTTGCGTATTGCTTATTGTACACGTGTTGCATTGCACACACTCAGCACATGTCAATAGGGTGCGTGACCGTATCGTCATCATCTCGTCGTCTTGATTTCCATGTGTGTCTGTACATGGAAGTTGGGGGCACCACAGCAACAACTAGAAAAGACGAGAGGAGTCTTTCCCCCTGGTTGGGAGTCTTTACACTCGGTAGGTGAGGAGAGGGCTATGTGTTTCTTGTAACCTCCACACCTGTTCATTTGTGACCTCCAGGCCCGTTCATTTGACTTATACGTCCTTTCATATGTGACCTCTATGCCAGTCATATTCAGTGCGTATGTCATTTACTCGGTAGGATAATTTCTCTCGACCGGAATCAATCTGTTGTTGACCACCAAATCTGAGTTTCAAAAGCAATCTATTGGCAACCAAATCCTCCCGAACTCTGCGATTCAAGTAGCATATCACTGAATCTTCCATTTTAGATAATCTCGTTATTATTGGGATGATTTCCTTTTATGTGAACATCTATTTTTAGAAATTATTTTTCAAATTTTTAGGCTAGATTTTATACACAGTTATCTTGTTTCCAAATTTGAATTTCGACATCTATTTAATCTCGACTTATGGGATGAGTAGGGGGTTCAAGTTCTGAATCAGAGTTGAGAGTTTTTATGTTTTAGGTTATGTTTGGGGTAAAGATGAGAAATCTCATCTCTATCTCATCTCATCTCATTATTACATCTTTTTCAAATTCTCATATAAAATATAATAAACAATTCAACTTTTTTAAATTCTAATTCAACTTTTTCAAATCTCAAAACAATAATAATATTAAAAAATAATATTTTAAACTTTCATCTTAACACTATTCACAAAATTTTCAAAAATTCACATCTTATCTCAACATCCAAACCTAACCTTAGAGTCTGAGTTTAGAGTTCCAGTTTTTATTCTTGAGGTGTTTTTTCAGAAGGCGAAGCTGGAGGGTAAAGGCTAGAGCCACATGCCTCATCAACCGACTCCAAAGAAGAACACTAGTTTTATTATTTTTCTTTTTAATTTCATTATGAACTAATTCTATTTTCTAGAATTTTGATGTAGTCTAGCATTGAACACACAATTTATATTCCAAGTTATTTTATTTTCAATATTTCCATGATTGAGTGTTTATTCCTTGTTCTTAATGCTTACAATTTTCTAACTAACTATTGTTCGATCTTTTGGATTGCAATGAAACCGAGAGGTGATTTGTGATTAAAGTTCTAGGATTAAACACCATTAGTTGAGCGAAAGCAGATATGCTTTTTCGCGATTAGTGTGATTTTCAAGAAAATTCCAAAGAACTTAATGAGTCTCTAATTAATTAAATTCACATAGAGATATGGAGTTATAGTTGGAGATATGTTTGGTATTGTTCAATAGAAAATATTGAATTTTTTATCTTCAACTTGGGATAATTGGAATTCTATAATAAGAAAGAATAAATTGTGTAGAATTTGCTAGGTGAAGTCAAACGCTCTAGATTTATTCTTATTATTTTTTAAAATCTTAATTTTAACGTTATTTTCTTTAGTTTAATTTAGATAAACTATTCTTCAAATTTCAGTTTTCCAAATAGTAATTAGTTTAGTCAATTTCAATACTCAATAGCATAATTATTTCTTGTGGGTTCGATAATCTTTTTCTTTAAAACACTTTATTACTTGTTATGATTCTATGCACTTGTAGATATATTTTTATGCAAATAGTCATAGCCCAGTGATTTTCGGCCACTAAGAGGATGGGGGCTTGAGAAAAGCCTATTAGGGTTTTAAAAGTAGGGAGGAGGCGCCACTTGGAGCCAAGTAAAAGGGAAACCTTTGGGTTTCCAAGGAAAAATTATTAGATGCATGGGAAATTGAATTTCAGTTTTGCAAAGAGACATGCTACTTGGCAAACATGCAAGGTGCCTTTTAGGATTTCTGGAAAGAGCAATAATGATGAAGAAAGAAGGATGAGAGGGTTTCGGCCAAACCACTAGGCGAGCATGCATAAGGCCATTAGGGTTTCTAGAACGATCTTGTGATGATGGAAGTTTAGGATTTCACCAAAGTGGGAGGCGCCCGTGGTCCTTCATGCATTAATAAAGTCTTGTAAGTTTCCAAGAGAAGGAAATGATGAAAAGAAAGGGTGAGAATTTCGGCCACACCACATGGCAATCATGTAGAAGCTTCTAGGGCTTCGAAAATAGGAAAGAGTGGGGGCAAAAGGGGTGTTCAATTAGGGCTAAAGGAATTGGCCCCTTGGTGCCCATGTAAGAGATTTCTCGTAGCTCTTCACTTTCCAGTAGAAATACTGATGAGAGAGAGAGAATGAGTGGAGACAAGAGGACCCATAAATAGGCTCATTATGGCCAGTGTTCATGGTGAAGGAAGAGGGAAGATCAAGAGTCAATTGGTACATTTTCATCTTTTCTCACATTGTTTTCCTCTCTATCTCACTCATACCCTAGGAGATAGATCTCAAATTTTCTCTCCATCCAAACATCAACCTCGTGTAGGCAAAGAAGGGAGATTCAAGAATATACTTTGGTGGAGCTTGGCATGGTAAGGAGTTCAAATCATAGTCTTCTTTCACACACTCACACATGCAAATGCCAAAAGAAGTTGTGGAGGGTTTCAGTTTTTAAGGATTGAAGGTGGTGTTGTGTTTTTGTAAGAATCACCAAAGAGATGATTGAATGGTAGGTTAGTCCATGTAGGGATGAATTATGCGTAAAATCCAGATTTGAGTATGGTTGGCACTTAGAGCTTTTCCTCAAAACTGAGTCTTTGATGGCAAGATAAGTGAGGAGGAATCTCTTGGATGTTTAAAAAGTGTTCGGTCATAACTAGGGTTCATGAGGAGTTTCATTTAGTCACCATTTGAGGAAGCACAATCTTGAATGCCATGCATGTTTTGACCACTAAGGTTTGTTTGAGTGAAACCACAATTATCAATACATACATATACTCGGCTACTAGGGTCTCACACAAGGATATGGAAGGTTGATGTTATTTAGCCCTAGGGTTTCTCATGACATGTGTGTATATGTTCACTTGTGGTGTTTGGTTTAATGCTATGTGCTTTAATTTCTCTGGTACTAGAATTAGTTGAAATTTTACATATCCATTGCGAGTATCAAATTGCTTAGTAACATGCTAGGTTGCATGCAACATGTATTAACCGTAAGCAATAGAATAAGTTAAAGAGTGTTACATGTTTCGACATTTCAATGACCTATTAATTAGTCAACATGGAGTTGGGGGCATCACACAAAATTTATTTTTTGTCTTCCTGGCAACATTTTCAACCCTTGCTAGCTTATAATGAAATCTGACAGTCCATAAATATGCCAAAAAGTTTTGATTGTTTCAAACAATGAATAATAAGTCAAAGTTACTTTCTTTATCGTCATCGATAGTTCAATTAATCTCCCCATGTAATCTTGATAATCATGGATACATGTTTTAAACTTAGATCATGACCATTTTCCAATATCATAAATTTTTTTTTTTGATAGAAAATATGAACTTCATTGCAAAGAGGTACTAAAGACCTCAAATCCGAGTACAAGAAAGTTGATCAACATAATTGATATGTTCAATAAAAGAAGGGGTCGTGTGCCACCATATCTGCATGTGTGTATTACTCCATGCATGTCGAGCTAGGTGATGTGCTGTAGCATTAGACAGACGACCACAATGCTGAATCTTACATTGCTCAAATCTCAGCATTAGTCTTCAAATTTCAGTAAGAATTGTTCTCATGGCAGTATAAGAAGCTGCTTCACTATTGACTCCATCAACCAAGTTCTTACAATCACTCTCAATTACTAGGTTTTTGAAGCCAATATTTAGACATACTTGCAATCCCCTCAAAACAGCCATGGCTTCCACAATTTCTGGTTCCAAAAATTCCTCTTCCCCTTTACTTAAAGCCATAATGACAGGTCCCTATGCATCTCTTAGAATAGCCACAATACCAGTTTTATTTTGGTCAAAGAATAAAGCTCCATCACAATTAAGCTTGACCCAATTGGAAGGTGGACGATACCACTTGTAAATCATACGCTTGGAAAGACCATGAGCCTGCAAACCATCTGACTGCACCCTCTTATTTTCCAATATCATAAAGTGAATGAGACTAATTAAGTAATTTATTTTGCTACTATTATAATTTCAGCCTCTTACAAACAAATACTCAAAAAACCAAATTAATGTAACAGGTTGTAATATGCAATTAATATTGAATATCAGACAACCAAATCACCAAGAAATTATATGATTAACGTGATCGGTTTAGTTCTCTACTTTAAACACATTAGAAACCCGAAATCACAATGTATACTCATGCAAGATCAAAACAAAAGCAAGAATAATAAAATAAATGTGAAATCAACACAAGAAATTATGTGGTTCGACCCTAATGGTCTACATCCATGGCAGAACAGTCTACGAGTCTTTATTATTGAAAAATGCATCAAAACTTGAGTTTACAAATCACTTACACCCATTGATCACTGCATAAAATATGGATTGGTTTCCTCGTATTATCCTCTAACGAAACCACACCATAAAAATATACTTGATCATCTCCTCAAACTTCAATTTGATCTTGATAAAACTAGAGTTTGAAAACCTTGTCTGTTTCTCTCCTGAAATCACAGCTTCAAAAGGTAAAGTTACTTTTTCTTTTCTGCTTCTTTTTTATTCCCGTAGGCACATTGCCTTTATATACTAATATATATTTACAATTTTTCCATTACACAAATATTACAAAACTGCCATTAACCTATTTACAAAAGTGCCATTGAAAATACAAATACATGAAAAATGGCAACGTCGTTGCAAAGGTAAAGCTTGACACATCTTCAACAAATCTCCACCTTGACAAGTCTTTTATCCTTGCAAGGTGATTTTCTTCATCCTCTAGACTGTTTTTGTAATGTAATCCGAGCTCTAATAGCTCCCTATATTAATCAAATTTAGGCAATACCTAAACTTGGTAGCTGGTAGGGATTTTGTCATCATATCAGAAGGGTTTTCCTCAGTTGTAACCACTTTTACTTTAACCTCTCCAGATGCTATTACATCTCTCACAAAATGAATTCGAATGTCTATGTGTTTAGATCTTTCGTGATATACTGAATTTTTGACAAGATGTATAGTGCTTTGGTTATCACAGTGAACTGTGATAGCCCCTTTAAATATGCCTAACTCATATGAAAAATCATTTAACCACATAGCTTCCTTTATTGCTTCTGTCATAGCAATATATTCAACTACAGATTGTAAATCAGCTTTCCAACTAATAGCCCCTCCAAATGCTGTAAATATATACCCAGTCAAAGACTTTCTGGTATCCAAATTAGCAATATAATCAAAATACACAAATCCCTCTAACTCACTCCCTTGCTGCACATCCCCTTCAAAACTCAAACCTAGACACTGTGTTCCAATTAAGTACTGTAATACCCACTTCATAGCATGCTAATGGGGCTTGCTAGGGTTACTCACAAACTTACTTACCATGCTAACAGCATAGGTTAAGTCAAGTCTAGAGCACACCATAGCATACATGATCCTTCCCACCATGTTTGCATAGGATATACCTTGCATAAATGTAATGTCTTCCTTGGTTTTAGGGGCTTGATTTATGGATAGTTTTGAA
This sequence comes from Pterocarya stenoptera, assembly GCA_003123785.1. Lineage (NCBI taxonomy): Eukaryota > Viridiplantae > Streptophyta > Magnoliopsida > Fagales > Juglandaceae > Pterocarya > Pterocarya stenoptera. Next base: position 19,401 of record QEOT01000213.1, read on the forward strand.
TGTTGTCCTATTGGTGTGCTAACCGGTTTTAAATTAGACATACCAAATCTATTGAGGATCTTGGTGATATAGTTTTTCTGAGATAGATAGAGAAGTTTTCTTTTCCTATCTCTAACTATTTCCATACCTAATATCATCTTAGTAGGCCCAGGTTCTTTCATCTCAAATTCTGTATTCAGTATACATTTGACTTCCTCAATTAGATCGGCATCCCTAAAATACATATAATTATCATAATGACTCATTTTAAACCCATTGTCCAACATATGAGAGTCAAATCTCTTGTACCATTGCCTTGGGGACTGTTTAAGTCCATAAATGAGTCAATGTTGGACTCATTTACATAACCCTCAAGGGGTTGCATGTAAATAGTCTCATCTAGTTCACCGTACAAGAAAGCTGTTTTTACATCTAATTGCTTCAAGTGTAAATCTTCATAAGCAGTATAGGATAGAATTAACCTTATTAAATTGTGTTTAACAACAGGTGAAAAAATTTCATTAAAATCTATCCCTTCCCTTTGAGTGAACCCCTTTGCTACCAGCCTAACCTTATACCTAGGACCCTCAACTCCTGGTATGCCCTCTCTTTTTTTGTAGATAAATTTAGACCCTACTAGCTTAGCCTTTTCAGGCTTAACAACCATTTCCCAAGTATGATTCTTTTTCAAAAAATCCATTTCCTTATCCATGGCCTGTACCCATTTATGAGATTCAATACTTTCCATGGCTTCCTTATAGGATCTAGGATCCATTTCTACAACTTCATCTGCTACGGCCAAAGCATAAACAGTCATTTTAGCTTGATCATACCTCTTGGGGGTTTTATAACCCTCATTTTTCTATCTCTGACCAAGTTGTATGAACTAATTCCACCTTGGTCCTCATCACCTAAAGTGGAAGTTTGAGTCTCAGCATCCTGACCATCTAATTTTCTAAAATTATTGTCAGGTTGCTCTACCTCAAGATGTGTCTTCTCAGGGTTAGTATTCTGAGTGGGTTCAAGTCTTTTAGTTTTAACCCGTGCCATTTCATGTTCATTAAAAACCACATCTCTACTAATGATACACTTTTGTATCTCTGGCTCATCAATCCATAACTTGTACCCTTTTACTCCCACAGGGTACCCTACAAAGATACATTTTGTAGCCTTTGGTTCTAGTTTGTCAATTCGGGTGTGAGAGTACGCAACACACCTAAACACCCTCAAGTAGTCATAGTTAGAAGGTTTTCCAATCCACATTTCTTGAGGAGTCTTAAACCCTATGGCTGAAGAATGACTCCTATTAATTAAATAGACTGCAGTTGTGGCTGCTTCAGCCCAAAAAGACTTAGGAAGTTATGAGTTTGACAGTAAGCATCTAACCCTCTCCAATATGGTCTTATTCATCCTCTTGGTTAGACCATTCTATTGAGGGATTTCCCTTACTGTTTTATGCCTACCCATACCCTCCTTCTTACAACACTGATTGAATTCACTTGAGAGATACTCAACCCCATTATCTGTTCTTAATTTCTTAACCTTCCTTCCCACTTGAGAGATACTCTTATTTTTAAGAATGTACAGCCACACTTTTTTTGGAATAGTCATCAATTCTAGAGAGGAAATAAATTCCTCCTCCATGCCTAGTCCAGGGTATGTTTTGTAGTGTTAGTGGCTGTTTTAAAGCTTACACTTTTTGCTTTCCCAAGGATGCAATTCTCACAAAAGGTAAATTTTTCAGCTTTTTCTCACCCAACAACACCTGTTTATGGAGTTCTAAAAGTCCCTTGTGACTCACATGACCTAATCTTTTGTGCCATAGAACAACCCTATCCTCACCCTTTTCTAAGATAGAAGAAACTTCACCTATAGCAGTTTTCCCAATGAGGATATACAAGCTATTTTTAATAACTCATTTCATTACGATAAGTGAACCCTTAGCAACCCTCAAAGATCTAGATTCAGATCTAAAAGTGTACCCAGATTGGTCTAACACACCAAGTGAGATTAGGTTTCTTTTTAATTTAGGTATGTATTTAACCTCAATTAAGAGTCTTTCAATACCATCATGGAGCCTTAGTCTCACCGATCCTATACCCTAGATTTTACAAGACTTATTGTTGCCAAGCATCACAAAGCCCCCATCTAAACTAGTGAAAGTTTCAAACCATGTTTTATTAGGACACATGTGAAAAGAACATCCTAAATCAAGGATCTATTCTTTTCTTGAATCAACCTCGGACACATTTAGAACCTCGACACTCTCGTACCCATCATTCACAACCGAGACATCCTTTCTCTTATTAGGACAATCTCTTTTGAAATGCCCCTTTTTGTGACACAGGAAGTATTTTAATTACTTCCCTTTAGACTTAGACCTACCCCTCACATTGTTTTTACCGTTATTTCCCTTTTGATCTCTTTTTTAAGTTCCCACCCTCACAATCAAGCCCTCCCCAGCTTCAGATTTTATTTCAGACATGGCTTGTAATTCCTGGAGTGTAATCTGGCCTGAACCTCATCTAAGGTCAGTGTTTCCCTCTCATACATCACAGTCTCTTTCAAACTAGCATAAGAATTATCGAAAGAACTCAACAATAAAATTGTTCAATCTTCATTGCCAATTTTAATGTCAATACTAGTCAAATCTAAAATAATTTTATTAAAAGCATTGAGATGGTTAGAAATCAATATACCTGCGGACATCTTGAATGTCTAGAGTTTTGTTTTCTTGTACACTTGGTTGGCCAGAGATTTTGTAGCAACCCCACCCTGCGAAGGGTGGAATCGCTACGTACATACCTATTTTTTACAGTTTTTCTTTTCCTTTTTTTTTTCCTGCACGAATAGGGAAGACACTAAGCATCTGCCTCTCTCTCTGCAGTAATGCTTTGCTCCCCAGCTTTTTCATCATTTCCTGGATGTTTAAAACATTTAAAATAAAAGTGAGTCTAATACTTAGTAAGTAGTACACCATGCAGTGAACATACGAGGTATCTATTCTTTTCCTTGTTGAAAACATGCATACATAAACATTTGCTAATCTTAGACAATGCATTTTGTGCGCAAACATTCTTAGAAATAACTAGGCTTTTATGCATAAACACATTTCATACTTTTCATCTTTCATGCATAACATGCTTTTCATGCTTTATATCTTTTCACTTTCATAACCCATTGCACATTGTTACGTCCTGCGTGCTAGGGTTAGCAGTCTTTTAAACCTATGGATTCGCCCGTGGTCACTGGTTGGAATTTCATTCTGTTAGGGTGTAGCACTGTGTGCACTACCAGATACTATTTCCTGGCATTGCAATCTGTCCATTCATTCATTGGGTGCCCCTTTTCATTCATGGGGCCGTTACGTATTTTTATTCATTGAAACATTTGTTTCCTTTTAGTCCTTTCGTCTTTTCATTCATTTTAGTCATTTTTCATTTAACAGTTCATTCATATGAAAGGAATGTCACTTAAAAGCATGAGTTTAACATCATTTAAAAGTATGAGCTTAAATATCACTTAAAGGCATGAGCTTAACGTCATATAAAAGTATGAGCTTAAATATCATTTAAAAGCATGAGCTTAGGTATCATTTTAAGGCATGAGCTTAAAATCATTTTAAAGCAGGAGCTTAACATCGTTGAAAAGTACGAGCATAAACATTATTCAAAAGCATGAGCTTAAACATTAATTAAAAGCATAAGCTTAAACGTCAATTAAAAATACGGACTTAAACATCATGTTTCAAGGCATCCTGTAAAACGTTTCCACCTTTTAAAACGTTATTTTAAAACGTCAATTCTCAGGGATATTTAAAGCATCAGTTTATAGAGACATCTTAAAACTCATTTAAAGCATCACTTGAAGCATAAAACATAAGACATTCATTTCCTTTCCTTCCTTTGCATTTAAGCCTTTTCATCATCTTTCTTAGTTCAATGCATATGCATTTTCATGAATAAGGTACATTTTTCATGCTATACTACATATATGAATAATCATAAGTTTCTTGAGAGAGCATGCATAGAAATTTGATGACTTAGAACCTACATGCATGCATTACCTTATACACGTACTCACAATTATAATCAATAGGGTACTTAACAGGGGTTATCAAGAAAGGGCTTGTACATACTATATACATTTACTCTTTTCATTAGAGGAACATTTGCAATGAGAGATAGATATTCTTTCATAAAGACAGCTTGGTGTAAGAAGCATGGTCATAGCTACTTATCTTTATGCTCCTCGATACTTCCATCATCAATATTCCTATTCCAATCAATAAGATAAGTGAGTTAATACTCATACAATACTCTTTAGCTCTCCCTTTAAAAGAGAAAGCCATGATATTACAATCTAACGTCCCTTCTATGCTTAGCATTACCCAAATGACTATTCCTCACCTCAACTTATAAGAGAAATAACTTAAGTATTAAGACATGTTAGCTATCCATGGAAAGGCTATTTTAAAGCTTACATGAAAAACAATTAAGAATTCATAGGCTTCAAGCAAGGTATCTTGGTTCAAGCTCACTTTGGGTTAGGGACATTAGGAGATAAAAACCTGGAATTCTCGACAATAGGCTTTAAAATACATTTAGGCATCTCAAGTAGGCTAAATAAGCTTAGGGAACATGCCCTTTTGAATCAACTTGTGGTCCCTCATTATAGAAAGGTTAGATTATCAATATTTAGAACTCTCGGGTTAGGTAGAATTTAACTAACGAGGGACAACATAAATGGGCTATTTTTATATCAACACATGGCATGACATGGGCTTATGGGTAGTAGATAGCTTTGCATATCATAATACATCATGTACAATTAATCTCTTATATCTAACTACTAAGCTATAACCTATTCACCAACACATGGCATGACATGGGCTTATGGGTAGTAGATAGCTTTGCATATCATAATACATCATGCACAATTAATCTCTTATATCTAACTACTAAGCTATAACCTATTCACATAAGCAATATTTAATTAGTTTAGATAAAAACCTCCCATTAAAATTAAAGTAGCATAAAATATAGCAAAGTTACTCATTAAGAAACTTTAAAACTTGTAAACACTTAAGCTTATGATTTACTCACTTAATACCTTTAAGATCAAGATATAAAATTATAGAACCAAGCAAAACTTCTAAACCAAACCTCTAGCATTTTAAAAGTAGATTACCAACCAAATCGCAATACAAGACCCATGGTACCAATGTATAAAAATTAAAATCACTTTTATCATCACCTATGATTAAACCAAGTTTAGTGACAACCTAGAAAATTTCAAAATATAGGAAATCACATAGCAAAAACTACTTTAACATATTCAGTTTGGGCCAAAAATAGGGCATATATATTTATTTGCAACATAGGAATTTAACTACACCAAAACACAAGCCAAAACAATTTAGTTGGCTTCCAAAATCACACTAAGATCAAATGAATCAAATTAGAATTTTTACCTTAAGCGCTTAACTTCTTTCAAGAGGCAAGATAGAGGACTAATTGGTGATAAATCCATATAGATGAAGACAAGATGATAGCACTGTTTTAATCCCAAAACCAAAACATCAATGGGTAAGGAAATGGTGAATTTTAAAACCCCTATGGAAATCATGCTAGAAAGTGGACCAAGAGTTTATTACCTTCAATATTTCATCATTTGGGAGATGAAATCAAGCTTTGGTTCCAAGTTTTGAAGAAAAATATTTTCCTTCTTCCATGGCTATGGAGTCACAAGCTTGAGGGAGATAAAGGAGCTTGTTTTCTTGAAGATGAAAAGAAATAGAAGAAGAAAAGAGGAAGGAGTGCATCGGTTAGCTTGGAGAAGAAGATGAAAACTTTTTCTTTCCTTTCCTAAGTGTAGCCAATGGGTTAAGAGGAAGTAAAAAGGGAAGTTGATTTTAATTTTCCCTTTTTATGTTGCTTTGACTGATGGGTGGAAGGAAGGTAAGGAATTCAATTGCTTCCCTTGGAAGCTTACGGGCCATACAAGACACAAAAAGGGGTCAAATGGGTCTTGGTCAAAACTTACCCTACAAGCTAGGGAGTGGATGGTGGAGATTTAAGCATAGAAAGATATTTTCTCACCTACCAATCCAATGGTAGAGAATAGTTGCACCATTTTCTAAATAAATAAAATTAAAGGGCTTAAGAGAAATATTTCAAAGTCTTAAAAAATAATACTTTGATTTATTTTAATAAATCACATTTTAAAATAAAATATACTTATCTTAAAATAAAATAATTGAAAGTAATAATAAAAATCTTTACCTCAAAATATTTAACTTAAAGAATTAATAAAGTGACGTAAGGACCTACGTAGTAGGATTCGGGTATTATAGATTTTGTCATGTAGAGGCTCTCTAATTTTAGCTAGATTCCAACAACGGTGTCTTCGTTGGCTACCTCCCTCATAACTTTATCTCCGAGAGAAAGAATGAGTGTGCCCTTGAGCCTTCCTCAATATTTCTTTCTGATCCTACTCTTCAACAGATTCCATTTTAGTTTTTTCAAGAATAGCTGCTTGGAGACCCTGTTGAGTGAGAAGGGATTTCATCTTGATCCTTCACAGCCCAAAGTCATTTTTTCCATCAAGATTTTCAATATCGAACCTCCCAGTCCCCATCGAACCAAAGCTCTGATACCACTTGTTATAATTTCAGCCTTTCAGAAACAAATACTCAAAAAATCAAATTAACGTAATTGGTTGTAACATGCAATTAATATTGAATATCAGACAACCAAATCACCAAGAAATTATATGATTAACGTGATCGGTTTAGTTTTCTACTTTAAATACATTAGAAACCCGAAATCACAATGTATACTTATGCAAGATCAAAACAAAAGCAAGAATAATAAAATAAATGTGAAATCAACACAATAAATTACGTGGTTCAACCTTAATGATCTACATCTATCATAGGAACATTATAGGAGTCTTTATTATTGAAGAATGCATTAAAACTTGAGTTTACAAATCACTTACAACCATTGATCACCGCACAAAATATGGATTGGCTTCTTCGTATTATCCTCTAACGGAACCACACCATAAAAATACACTTGATCATCTCCTCAAGCTTCAATTTGATTTTGATAAAACTAGGGTTTGAAAACCCGTCCGTTTCTCTCCTTGAATCGCAGCTTCAAAAGGTAAAGTTACTTTTTCGTTTCTGCTTCTTTTTTATTCCCGTAGGCACATTGCCTTTATATACTAATATATATTTACAAGTTTGCCATTATTCAAATATTACAAAACTACCATTAACCTATTTACAAAAGTGCCACTGAAAATACAAATACATGAAAAACAACAATGTTGTTGCAAAGGTAAAGCTTGACACATCTTCAATAGCTACATATAATCACTTTTGCATACTCCTTTTGCACTCTACTGATGTGGTGAAATTCAACATTTATTTTAGAACAATAATAGTCTTTCCGCCAGTCACATCAACGAAGGGCACAAAAAGTAGGTAAAAGTAACTATTATAGAATTTTTGTTATTCCTAATGATTTTAATCCTGGCATTGCTTATTTACTGAGTAGTAATATCAATTAACTAATTAAACAATTAATTTGCTTTAACCCTGGTTGTAGAAGTAATCTTTGAGCATTAATGATCTGATCATTATTTTATGCCTAGCTTGTTGGAAAAAAAAAAAAAAAAAAAAAAAAAAACCTCACTTTTTGTGATTTCATGCTATTGAGACACGGATAAATCGGCCATTTCTTTCTTAAAAGGCTCTCTCGATCTGGAGTCTCCCTCCAGCCCTTCATTTCCAACCTCCCCCTTAGGCCAAGCTAGAAACATTTTTTTTTTTTTAATAATTACTTCGTTCTTGGCGTTTTTCAAGTATTAGTACAATATTGAAAATGGATTTAGGACGATCGGGCCACCTAATTCGTCGACATGTAATGCGCATGCACATTAACTACTACTAGATCAACTTAGTTGAAGCCGGAGATCTTCAAATTAAGACCAGTGGCATAAAAAGGCATGCATACGCGAGCTTAATTAGTCCTTTTCATTAGTCCAACAGTATTTTTCCTTTTCATTAGTCCTTAATTAATCATGACCGTGTACACATGATAACTAGCACTTTGCAAAACATTTTCTACCTATTTTCAACATAAAAAAATGAGCATTCATGACGAGTTATTTGCGACTAGAATGAGTACTATTTGTGAAGATAATAGACTTATTTTAGTAAGAAATAACAAATTAAGTAGTTTTTTTGTAGTGTTTTGTATATTAAACAATGGATGTCATGTCCTTTATGATCACCAATTTATAAACCTGTGACCTTTCAAATTTAATTAAATACAAACATTATAGAAAGGTTCCTTTTATTAGTAAATACAAAAATTTGGCCGGATTTTCAAAATTCTCCCTATTTAATTCGATAATATTGATTAATACGTGTGAGCTTAAAACTAATCTTTTAATATAAGACTAATAATATGATCAGTATTAACAAAGACTTTTGGGTATATATCACCGTTTCCAAATGAACATGCAGAAAGACAGCTACAGTTTACAGATATTTAATTTAATTGGTAGCAAATTGATTGAGATACTTGTTGGCTCAACCACCATATATAGAACTCATGAATTTGATGTAGGCAATATATATCTATTATTTTTTTACACCACTTGCACTTATTAAATTAGATCTATATATAAAGGTAAAGTTGCTTTATATCTTCTTCGATCCATTCCCTCAATAAAGAAATAGATTATAAGCTTTACGTGCATTGAGGATGATGCAAGCGTGCTCCCACTTGCTCTCAGAAACCCATTGCTTGGCTTCAAAAGTTCCTTTCCAAATCCACTAATTTTTTTGTCAATTCTATGATATTAAATACTATATATCCTGTGATCATCTATTTCTCTTGCATGTTCGATCTCTTTTTTCTTTAATCTTACGTATGCGATGAGCAGGCTGTCACCTTGATTTGCAATTCTGCATGCATTGCTAGTCATTATTGAGAAAAAGGAGTTAATTAAAACCGCATGGCCTGCATAGGGCTCAGTTTGGAATTACACCCTGCAGGCTTGGCTTGGAGCATCAGGCAGTAAGCTATTAAATTTGGACTGCTGCTGTTGGACTAAAACAAACCCTAATTTTATAATTGTTGAAAGTGAAAGGGTGACTGTTTGAACAGCCTGTAGCTTAACCAGACATGGGAACACGAAACCAACTTCACTGTACACTGATCGTAAGCGTAAATAAAAAATATATCATGCACGATAGATCAAATGCTTCCTGCTTTTCTTTTTTTTTTCCCATTTCTTTTTTTAAGTGTTCACACATCATAATATAATATATATATATATATGTTATTATAGGGAGAGTTTAAATTTATATTTGAAAACTTGATCTGCCTTTACATAAAATATCGTCAGCTGAGGAAACCGCACAGTGGTTTGTAATTGGTTCAAACCTGTCGGACAGAAAGAAACTGTGGAATCCTTTCAAACTTCGCAAAACCGCAACTTCTGCTGTAAACATTGCGATGACAGGTCTATGATCCGACATCTTTAGTTCAGCCCTTGTGTATATGTGCTGCTTTAAACCGCTTCCATACCAAATTATCCGATCACACCTAAAAGAGCAGAGGAGAACATGACCGACCTTATTAATTTTCCTTTAAATATCATTGATTTCTCAGTTAATTTATTCAGATGATTATATTTACCATGCAGGAGCACGTCTTTTTTCGCCCCTTTTGCCTTGATGACTTCCATAATATATATCAGAATTCGGATAATATTTGTAAGTGGGAGCAAATTTAATCGTTCCTTCATGCCAATCATGGAATACTTGGCCATCCATGAGCTCCATCCTTAGCTAAATTAAGTTTCATTCCAGTTCATAACAAAAAATAGAAAGAACTAACAATTCATAAAAGAAAAAATTAAAGAAGAAGTTTTTCCTTGTTTGGGTACGTACCTGATCATTGTCTAGTAACGCATTCCATTCTTCTCTTTCTGCTAATAATCTTGTTGTTGCTTCTGGTAGAGAAATTCTATAATTCAAGTCCCCAAGAAAAATAACCATGCTGCACTGAACCAAGCATAATTAGATGACATCACCAAGATATTCTAGAGAAATAATTCTATACTTCAAGGATTTTATAACAGTAATAGCTGGTTTTTCCACTGTAGAATAGTGCTTCAGGTGGCTTAATTAGCAACCATTTTGACTCACTTACGGCAATTAATATATTAAATATTCTTTACTTCAATATATATATATATAGATATATAATAAATATTCTTTAAACAAGTACTACTGATCGAGATTGAAAAAGAAACTCCACAAAAGACCACGTATAAAACAACCAGGAAACAATTATAACTTTGACGGCCATAATTAAATCTAGTTAATTAAACGAAGGAATTCAATTGGAAGGAATTAATTTAATTGGTGATTGTGACAAAAGAAACATCGATGCAGACAATGACCATAACGAATTGGTTTGGAAGATTTTGACAAATATTGTAGTTTAATTACGTACTCATGATCAAGAATCCTTCGCGGCAAATCAAGTGAAGGGCCTCTAGGGAAGCTTGTCCGAGATAATATTTCAGCTACATTAGAGTTTCTATACTTTTCATCTCCTTCTCTACCCCCCGAAGCGAGATGAATGCATACAAAGCAGAAGCTTGTTTCATGCAGCCGAAATCTAACAGACACGGCACCCTGCAAATTAACCAAGAGTACTTTTGAAATGGAAATCGGAGATGAAAGAATTTTCCAAAGCTCTATCTAGTGATGATAATCGCTCCAAAAATGGATGATATGAGAGTACGTACTTCTGAAAAACTTTGATTCCCTATATGCGTAAGTTTCAAATAAATGATATATGCGAAAATGGCTTTGTTATAATAAGCTTAATTAATATGTACGTAGCACTACTTTGATAAACACCCAGTACCAGGTAAACATTGCAACAATTCGTAATTTTCAAGGAAATTACCTTATTCCCAAGGCAGCCCATGACGCCGCAGCCTACACAAGAGACACTAGGATGCCGGATGAACGGACGAAGACTTCTTCGAACCCAAACTGATATAAGTATCCCAACCATTTGCTTACTTACGATACACTGGAAGTCTTGTGGAATGCTGCTTTCCATTGTCTTTCCAATATTTTCTACAGGACATTGACTTTGCATTTCTTGTAGATCACGATCATCATGTTGTTCTTTGTCCCGGAAGCGTATTTTCATGTTGAGGGCTTCTCTAATCAAGGAATTCCATTTCATTGATATTTTACTATTCTCTGATCCGAATACATTTGACGCTTTCAGAGGCACGATTTCTTGAAACCTGAATAAAGAATACAATCAAACGTGAAAACAGTTAAACTTATGAAAGTCGCGACACGCTATTAAGTTGAACTTTTTGTTCGTTATTTTGGTTTCATTATTTTAACTTAACTTCTTGTACGTTTCTCTTAATTTCTTTGTACTTTCTTTCTTAAATTATTGGAGGTGGTGTAAAAATACCCAAAAACATAAATGTCACAGGAAGTGTTGCATGAATCGATCAAATCCTCTATATTCAAATCATCATGTGGTGCAACCCCGCCAACGTTCCAAGTACCAACGAATACCCTGAACAGGGAGAGAAGGGAAGAAAGAAAAAAACTAGATCAGAATATTGTATCTTTATATATATATAAAATAGTTGTATATATATATATATATATATATTAGAGGTTACTCTAAGATCTGCTGCTGTGGGAAATAGTATTGAGTGGTCACTTACTTGTGCACGTGGCGCTTGTGATGATTAAAGATGGTCTTAGGGCTCAAGGATGATTGCTCAGAGCTCGGAATTTCCAGAAAGGTTTCCGTACTATTGCTCGGAAAATCTGTGACAAAATTGTTGCTTCCCAATCTCTTCTTGAGGATCTTGTTGGCTATTAATATAGGCCACATGATCTGAAAAGGATGTGTAATCGTTAGCTAATTATAATCATGCGAAAAAAAGAAAGAAAAAGAAAATAAAGCAATGGAATCCAGGAGGTAATATAAAAGAGGAGAGAGAGGAGGGTGGTCCTCACTTCTCCATGCATTCCTGGCATGGTAAGACGAGAGAGAGGTTATCTTGACCGGGGTCTGTGAAGGTCAGAGGCCAGGAAAAGGGTTGTACAGATGATGCCTAAACAGGTAGAAAGAAATGGCAGAGATGCATGTTCAAGAAGAGATAGACCACAACACGTTTTGGATGAACAAAGCTCTTAAAGAGTGACGGAGATGATGATTCATCGGCGGATAATCAAGTTGCTTTAAAAATGTTTAATTATGATCAACTTTTTCCATCGCAGAGAGAGAGAGAGAGAGAAGAAAACTGCATGCGTTTGCAGGCTTGATTTTTCTGTTTGTTGGGCCAAATTATATGATCTTATGTTTTTGAGATTTGTTTGAGAGGGTGCAAGTGGGGTGGTCCAGGACGAAATATACAAATTTAGTAGCTATTGCTCTCAACGAGAAAAACCATGCTTTGCTGACGTGGCAATAGGCTATATATTGATCAGGATTTTTCCAGCTTCAATAACGTCGTTTTCAATGTTATCGTTGCCCTAAATAATGGAATATTCTATATATTGTAATTTACGACTCCTAGTGGTTAAATAAAAGTGTGGTATCGGTGGTGGAGATTTTTTATTTTTTTTAAATAATTTATCAAAGGTTCATTAATTAGTAGAAAAGAGATAAACATATAAATTGAGTCATACTTTATTATTGAGTATTTAATATTATTTAAAATAAATGTTCACTTCAAATATACCAGTTTTTTTCTTCCTGTAGTGCACTAAACGCTACCTTCAAGTATTAACAAGATGGGTGGTAGCTTAATGGTACTACCTAGTACCTGTAATTATTTTCAAGTACTGATTTGGCATGTAATAAATTTTGGGTTTAAATTTGAATATAGATTCACCATAGACTATAAGTATTAGCTGCCTAAATTTTCAAATATTCTATCATTCAAACCGGACTTGAGGGACGCCTGCAGCTTCTTGCCGTTTAGGCCCTTCTTGTCTGTTCGGAACCGCGGGTAGGATACTGCTACTATGGTCATGTGTAACTAGTTAGGAAAGCCACCCTTAGTTGTCCCTTCTTACCCTTTTTTAGAACAAAATATTGTACAAATTGCTGCAATATCCCAGTTAACTATACTTACGTGAAGGAGGAATTTGTTGTCGTTTGTATATATCTTTTGCATAGGAATTTGCCTCCAGTTATCGTGTACGTAGGTCCAAAGATGCTGCCAAGTTGGTGTACATATAATTTTCACCTTGATCTAATATATATTTAGAGCAAACGATTAGACAATTTGTAGTGTAATTCTGTCTTGTAGTGCATACCTTTCAATATTGGAGATGGTGACCCCTGAAATAGTATTAGCATCCAACCAAACCTGCAAAAGGCTTAAATGGTTTTAGCCCTAACTATACCAGTCATCGTACTGTACACTATCTTGGACAGTCTAATTTTAATTACTTGAATACATATATATATATTGATGATTTTAATAATATTAATCTTATAATCATAATTAAACAATGATCTAATTGTAGCTTAATTAGCATACAAACATTTCTACGGACACTATTAAACTATCCCACGCCGAATCATGTGTTTGCATATTGTAATGTTGTATGGATATAAATATGCATTAACAATAGCAGCGCCAGCGGAGTCAGGTCAAGATTCGGTGTACGTGGTACAGGAGCCGCGGGAATCAAATCAACAGTAGTTGGTGTTTTTAACTTCTTCTTTTTTCTTTTTTCTTTTTTTTTTCTTTTTTCTTTTTTCCGTTTTAATTTTGCTAGATAGATAGCATTCCAATAAATCGTTTGTTTGTTTCAACGTATAGTTTTAAAGAAAATATTGAAGACAAGATTAACGCGCAGTACAAGAAATTATTGTTTATTTGCTATCAGTTATTTTTGTCAAAATGATTATTTTCTATTAAAATGAATAAATTTGCATCACAAATATTAGCTTTTTGTTGCAAATAACTCGTCTCAAATACTTATTTTTCTTGTAGTGATATGCGAGTTTGTATTATTTATAAATAACTAGTGGGATCTTGAAATGATAAGTAAAGAGAATTTCTAGAAAACATTTAGGAAATAGTTAAGAATAAAGAGTAATGTAAGAGAAAAAGAAGGAGATAAGATATCCAATAAGGTAGAAAGAAAAATAATTCAGAGAAGGGTTATAGTTTATATAAAATTATATTTCGGTTCGGTGTTAGGAAGACATTTAAGAATTTAATTTTATATCTTCTAATATGGACAAAGTTTCCTTTAAACTGTGTTGGATGAAGTTTGCTCCAAACTAATCTATGAATATATCCAGTACTGTCCATTAAGCATCTGAAAAGCACATGCTATTTTAAAAGCTTAACTTTATAAAAATTTCCATCTTGAAGGAAATCTTAGAGATAGAAAATTCATAACTTCCGCTCGAAATCTTTTTACATTAAAATGAAGAAAAAATTTAACACATTTAGGATCCATACACTTGGAAAAAAAAAAATGATTGCGCCACATGACATGATGAGTTACCTACGTGGCAGATTATACTAGAGTGCAACATGGCAACTCTAGAACACCCTTAGAGCATTAGATTAGTCACTCCAATCTTCAAAATTTGACTAATATGTAACTTTTTTACTTTTAGCTAATCATTCAAACTTGAAGTCTACATTAGATTAGCCATCACACTCTCTATAATAAAAAACTATTATTATCTTTTATTATTTATATTTCTTTAATTAATATTTACTTTTAAATACTTCATTATTTTATTTTCATAATCTTCAATAACCTCCAACAATTATATTCATTTTCATTTTCACAATCCAACAATCTATAAAATAAAAATTTCATATGTACACTGCCTGCTATTTAAAAATCTCACAACAAGAAAAAAGGGTTTTTCCAGCGCTAGAAATCGTCACAAAAACCCCCATAAATCGCTGCAGTTGATCAATTGCGGCGAGTTTACAATCGTTGCCGTTTCGCCGAAATAAAAGTGATATTTTTTATCAACAGCAGCGAAACAAAAAATCGTTGGAATAGCTCCATTATTTTCGGCGATAATTTTCGCCACAAAAAAACTTAAAAACGCCGGAAAAGACCTTGGCGGTTGGGTTCAAAATCGTTGAGAAACATCTATCGCAACGACTTAAATCGTCGCAATTACTACAATAATCGCCGCAATTAGATAGCTTTTTTGCAACGATTTTATAAATCCCACAATATTTCCTTATTACGGCGAATAATATCGCCGCAGGTAACCCCAAAATCGTTGGTAAAAAGAGCTACATTTTGCAACGATTTTTATTTTCGTCGCAACTAAATCATTTGCAACGAACACTATATCGCCGCTATAGTGATTAAGCCGAAGCGCTGCATAGTTGCAGCGCATATTAATCGCCGCAATGGGCATCCATCGGCGATAATTAATCACTGCAACAGGTTTTATTTTTAACTGCGGCGAGTTAACATTCGCCGCAAAAAATCTTTGGTTTTTTTTTTTTTTTCGTTGGCTCTGTCGTTGGCCGTGTGATAACCAGATTAATATCTCCGATTTATCCTATTTCAAGTCATGTATTTAGTGATTGACCTCAAATAAGATAAATTACATGTTAAAAAAAGTTTACACCAGCCACAAATAAATAAGGAACATTTTGAGCTCCTAATCAAATACATTCATTCATCAAAAGTCAGAGTTACATAGAATTTCCATAATGTAATTATGGGCTATACGCTAGGGGGGACCAATTGGGATCCAAAACCTATAAATCAACTACTAAATATTTACAACACAATATTATGCTTCTAAACATGATTATCATAAAATATGCACATTCAAGCAATATTTGGAGGAAAATTGTCCTGCTCCTCTATCTTTAAAGATTATATCTAGTCAGCTATTTCAATATGCACCTGGGCATGAGGGGTGGGTAGAATAGCTTCAACACGACGACATCAATACCCTTGTAAATAAAATTTCTGCATGGCATCATATTTCAATCTTTCCAAGTCCAATCTGGCAATGACACAAAAATAAAAAAAAAAACCATTACAACAATTGATAAATTTCACTACTATGTATTGTTATAAAAATACAAGAGCAATGAACTTTTCACAAGCAACTCTATTTAGTATCATCATAAATTTCTGGAATAGAGACATGAGCTTCAGCCTATTGTTACACGTACAACCATCATGGATTGTACATGATGGTTAGGAATCCTCACATTTGAAAGAGAATGAAAATCATAAATTTACCAATTATACTTGAAACTATATATCTTGGAAACTATTTCAAGAATCTCAATGACATTGTCTCTCTTCATATTGAACAATCACAAAAAGAGTAGTAATACCCACACACATGATCACAAGAATATTAACCAACATTAGCATAGTTTTGATTATGGATTTTTCAGATTTGACTAGATTGTTACCATTTTTCAGATTTTCTGCTGTGTTTGACATCATTTCAGAACCCACACCCATCATGGATTATACATTATGGTTATGAATCCTCACATTTGAAAGAGAAGGAAAATCATAAATTTACCATTTATACTTGAAACTATCTTGGAAACAGTTTCAAGAATCTCAATGACATTGTCTCTCTTCATATTGAACAATCACAAACTGAATAGTAATACCCACACACATGATCACAAGAATATTAACCAACATTAGCATAGTTTTGATTATGGATTTTTCAGTTTTGACTAGATTGTTACCATTTTTCAGATTTTCTGCTGTGTTTGACATCATTTCAGAACCCACATCCATCATGGATTATACATTATGGTTATGAATCCTCACATTTGAAAGAGAATGAAAATCATAAATTTACCATTTATACTTGAAACTATCTTGGAAACAGTTTCAAGAATCTCAATGACATTGTCTCTCTTCATATTGAACAATCACAAAAAGAGTAGTAATACCCACACACATGATCACAAGAATAACCAACATTAGCATAGTTTTGATTATGGATTTTTCAGATTTGACTAGATTGTTACCATTTTTCAGATTCTCTGCTGTGTTTGACATCATTTCAGAACCCACACCCATGCGTAGTTTTCCCCTTTGACATTATTTACAAGCTCCCATCATGTGCATAGTATTGTTGATGATATATTAAGAATATAGGCAAGACACCAGCTTCAAATAAGTAACTCTCAGGCAAATAATTTAAAAAAAAAAATGAGTCTTACTAATAAAAAGTAATCTACATTTTTTATAATTTTTTAAAATGGGATTCACTTTTTTTATAAATACATATAGAACTTGTGTGTTTAAGATTTAACTCATTTTCTCATATATGAATGAATAGTGATTTATACTTAAAAATCTGAGAAACGTCTATTTTCATTCTCTAATAATACTACCAGCTCCTTAAAAACAATATAAAAAAAGCCATTGGATTAATTATAGCGATATGAAAGGCTATACATATAGTTCAATAATGAAGGAGATATATAATTTGCTTCCCAAGTAGCTAAGCCTATAATGCAAGGAGAAACAGGGTGTGGGAGACAGCTTGGAAATAAATTGGCAGCCTAACCTAAATCAGATTTTCTCCATTTCATCAACCAACTTTACACTAATTTCTGCAGTGGAGCTATTCTCTCCAAGTTTTCATGCCTGAAAGAGTAGCTAGCTGTCTTTGTGCCTATTTACAATTTGTCAGAACTTTGAAAATCTCTACCTAAGATTCTATCATTTCATTAACTCATATTTTCATTTTATAGCATGTCCTGTACAGTAAGTACATCATATCTACTCCCACTTGATTTTACATTTTCATTTAAAATAAATAAATAAATAAAAGTTAGCATTTGCTCAAGAGATGAGCTGATGTGAATATATGTTCATAAGTGTTTCACACCCCCTTTTTCTCTAGATGGCCAAAAATATCTGTTATCCCCTATGAGGTAAAAAAAGAAATCAACCATATATATAGTACTGCACAATACATCTGACTATCAGTATTCTCACATTTCTTAAAGCTGGTTTTGCAAATAATGATTTACAGAGACTGACCTTCACATAATTGGGGACCCCACCAATATAACCAAAAACTGGCCTTGCTCCTCCCATCACTGGTCCAAACGTTCTAGTTTTAACAAACAAACCCATGATGTGTGAATCATACACAGCAAATATATGTCCCACATAGTCATAGCCTGCAAATGAAAAAACAAATTAATCATGCTACAATTCCTGCAAAGAGTTTTGTGTAATGGCTGATTTCATATTAATTTTGCAGCGAGACAAGTTTAAGGTGATAAAAAGAAAATGATAGGTGTCGTTGTCATGTATCACCAAAGAATCCAACAAGAATATGTTTCTAAGATAATGGAAAGAAGACCAACACAAGCAACCGAACTAGGAAAGAGAGTTTTGCTTCTATTACTTAGTCCATACCTTGATATAATTGCTTGTGGAATAATCTGGGAAAATAAAACAGGTATAATTTATAAAGTTCTATATTTATATATGTGTATTTATGAATTGATAATCGATTGTCCAAAAAACAAATCTGATAATAGTATTATCAGTCTTCATAACACATTCAATGGATATAAAGAAAATATCCATATGATCGAATTTACCTCACCAAATGCAAGTATAAGTGACTGATATCAGTATGGCAGCCCAAGTATAAGTTTAACATCATGTACGCAGTTCAAATTATATGGTTTAGATATATAATTGGACATTAATCATTACTTATATCACAAGTGAAAAGTATATATATGTCTGGAAATTACCTATATCATACCTCCATTGCCATGACATTGCTTATGAGTAGAGTACAGAGGACTAAGTGAGGTTCTTGACAATTGGGATAATTTTCAAGTGAGTACCAAGAAGGTATAGACCATCAAGATACAATGAGAACTAAATAGGAGGATTCATATAAAACTTTATACTGTATTTATAAGATAATAATATTGCATACCTATTCGGAGAACATACCATAGATAGAGTAATTAATTAGGTGAAACAGAAGGATTCACCTAATTAATGACCTGCATTCTTCCTATCTTGAGGCTGACCAGCCTTGGAAAGGACCTCAAGATCAACCAGGCTAAGAGACATGAGTCCTAGGGTGAGGCCTGACATGAGTCGCCGGAAAAATGAAACAAGAACCCCGTAAATCTCTTCCAGATACAGCCATAACATTGGCTTGCAACATGGAACATCATTTTTAGCCATTTCTTTCCCTTTTTTTTCTGCTTTGGATAAACAAATACACTAATTTGTTTACAGACAAAGCTATCTCGCTAGTTTCAATGAAGACACGGTTAAAGAGATCAAGTTAGAAAGAGAGATAGCCATGAGTGATATAATTGATTGTTATTATAGAGAGTGTGTGTGTATACATTATGCTTGAGATTAAATAGTTGGTTAAACTAACATATACATGTTTCAGCATTATATATATCTATCTGGCTGTATAATTCAGGGTAAGAATTATATAGGCAAGAATTTGTGAGTTGGTTGAGCTATAGTTTAGAAGTATTGGAGAAAGAAAAGTGGCCACACACATACCTAGAATTGCATTCTAGATTGCAGTCCAGTTGCTCCATCAAATGCTTGCTCCTGAATTGAATGAACAGTTTGTCAAGGCCTGTTAGATTCTCAGAAAAAGTCAATATTACTTATAACCACAACTTTGGTATTTGACAAAAATATCATTAATAAAATAAATTCATATGAGAAGGAATCAAAGGATTACATAACTTCTATAGAACCTCCATTGAGCTGCACTGACAATTATAACCCTTCACTTAATTGATGTTCAATTTGCTGCAATCCCCTCAAGCCCACGCCAGTCAGATCCTTACCCAACAGCCGTCTAGATAATTGGAACTAGTCATCAACTACCCAAAATCTCCCACAACACAAAAGTAGACAACCTTCCTCTTCATAATTATAGATATATATATATAATATATATATTGGTCACCCACGATCTCTCACGTACCAAAATTTGCCCAAAATACACAAAAAACACCCTCCCCTCATAAAGTTGGTGGCTCATTGAGTCTCTCCACTAGAATGGAGAGACCCGGAAGAAGGGAAATTTGCGAAGAACATCCTCATCATCTTATCAGTTTCATTCTGTCTCTCACGAAGTTCTCGCAGTTCATCCTTTACGTCAGCAAGCTCCCTCTTGTAATTATCGGCATCCTTCTTGTAATTATCGGCATCCTTCTTGTAATTATCGGCATCGTTCTTGTGTTTTTCAATTAATGCAAGATACTCTCTTTCTCGTTCACGGTCCCGTTGTCTTGTCGACTCCGGGATGACCATTTCGCCCAACCCCCTTGCGTATCCTGATCTCTGACCAAGTACCTCCCTAAATACACTCGCAGCTGCCTCATCGGTGCGTTGTTCAGGCTCTAGACCATCCATCTTGTCAACCATCTCTTTCTAGACATGGAAATTAATTATATGGTTATTCTTAAGTCTTGTGATGGCTCATGAATGAGCCATCACAAATATAAAGTAATTATATTATCCTTTCGTGCAAGAAATAGTGTTGAATAAAGGTCATACTCACATAAGTGTCTTCAGCGGCTGAGGTGACAAATTTACCGGCCTTTTTTGACCATCGTGTCTCCTTATAAAACTCCACCAAATTTGCATTTGTAGCCCGCTGCAAGTGTGTGAAATTATAAACATTATTATATGGAAAATTTGTTGAAATCAAGAACCAATCATATAAAAAAACCCATATGGTACAACCACACAAACACATTTATACAAAACGCAAGAGTTGCATTACTTACGATGCAAATGAGTGGAGATATTCATACCAGAACAATGCACTCCACAAATGCATTGTTTGCTAACAAATAATACCTCTAACATAAAAAAATTACCAAAATTCTATTACACTGCGATGCATCATCCTCACATTTCTTTTATGTTTTGACAATAAACATGTATTGGGATTAGATCAGCCAACTATACCAACTATGTGAGAATTTTTATAGAAAATAACCTTTTAGGCATTATCAAACATGATACTTCGTGTTGTTAGTGCCCACACACAAAACGTGTAATGAAATTAGTGGACCAATATAAATGCAGCAAATGGGTTATGACCATACAAGTTACCGCTGAAATCTATTTATTAAAGATTATACCTTCTCCTCCAACATCCGAACAAAAGATTTTCGACCCGCTGTATGGTTAACGGTTAGCCTCTTTCTGTTTTCCCGATTTTGTGTTGAGATTTTCTGCCATTAACACACAATGTTAGCTTATACACAAGTTGCATAATAAAACAAAACTCGCCATTGTCTTGTTAAATTCCGCATGTTTTTTATTTTGAATAACCAATGTATACCTTGAATTTGTCAGTTTTCCACCTCTCACACAACTTAACCCAAACATTATCGTTGACCATGGTACACCCAGAAGCCAATGCTTCTTCGTGACTTCCATAAGATAAATACTTTTTATGCAATTCGTGATGGAATGCATTGAACCGCTTACGCAACTGCTTGGAGACGGTCAATCTATGATTCTCCCGATCCCAATCTAACACGAAGTCAGCCTACATTGATGAACATCACGTTAACGTCATCAAATATTATACGGCCACTTCAAAGTGGCCGTATAATAACAATCAACTTACCCTCAATTAAAAATAACAATCAACTTACCCTCAATTAAAAATAACAATCAACTTACCCTCACACGGTCAATCAACTCATTCTTTTCTGCATGCGGCACATCAGTCCACCTTGCATAACTCATGTCACAATGTTGTTTTACAATCTGTGTTACCCTTGTTGTGAACATGGATGCGTTCTCACAGCACGGGGCTGTTTCGCCATCATTAATCTTCAAAAGCACTTTTCCGTGCTTTCTCGCTTTCTCGAACTCAATACATTTAGCAGGCCCACGTTTACGTTTGGGCTGTTCCTGATTTGCTTCAGGAACAGTGGGGGCAGTCGCATCTGTATTTGAAGATAAAAAAAAATTGTCAATCAATCTTCATCATTTAATCTTGTGTTGTGTACACATATGTCCTATGGGTTTTGTGTTGAAAAAAGAATATACATGAAAACCGTACCAATATTGTCTTCAATGGGTGGGGGGGCTCCTATGGGCGATGGTTCCCTATTCGGCTCGTGTGGGGGCATTTGATCAATTGGACCTGGTGGGTCCCATGGACGACTAGGAGGTTGTGTTGAGTCATCTGATCCTGACTGATCTGCCTCTGAGCTAGTGCTGTGGTATGAAGCGATTCGAGCGCCTCGTGGTCGGCGAGCTCTACATGTATACTGTATAAATCGCCTCGCACGAATACCTCGCGTAGCCACTCTTCCTCGAGAACTTTCTCCCATCGCATCACCTACATTTGTACGACATTCCATGTGAGTTACAAGTGTTTCCAATCTATTTCATAAATCATATTATCCACCTTAATTGAAACATGACTCTAATACCCATTTTTTATACAACTAATATCTACAAATCACATTATGGATAATTTATTTTGTTTAATACACACACATATATATAGCAATCTCTTTAAGGTGGAACTCTACCATGATTGAGAATAAAAGCAAACCTACAAGTCCTGTCCAGTTTTGTTGCAATTATGGATGCAATGAACTAATGCATGAGTAAGATCACACAACCTACTATAAGAAAGCACTTAATCGTCACAATATTTACCTTCAATGTGCCTGCTCGTCATTTCTTAAGACTGAAGTTGGGAATGTTCTCTGCTAATTACAATATAACAGCTACTTGACTGCAACACCGTCCTCTAATTTCCCCCACCTGAGATGCAATAATATCAATATATAAGTAACATAATAACTTAGAAATCCCAACAAATATTTGATGCCATTTCTTAAACTATGAAACACACAATATTCAGTTCGTTATTAGTTCACTTCCCTCATGAATTATTGTAATTCATGAATTATTGTAATTCATGGTTATTAAAAAATAAATCAACCCCGGTATAGCATAGGTCAAATAATTAATTGTTTTATGCTTTGCAAGTTGCAGAAAATATTCTAGCGATAGGTTCAATTTATTTGCAGCATAGCATTATTAGTTATAATTCATGGCAACTCATAGCTTGACTAACCCAAATTGCTCAATCAAAGGTAACTGGATCATGATAACTTAGTTGAAAGGAACATACATGTAAGCCCGTGTAATTATTATTGTCACATACCCATTACAAAAAGGTAAACTATGTTATAGGAATACATCAACTTTTCGACTAGCTGTCTATTTTGACAGAGACTCGTTGTTTGTGGATAAGTCATCCTCATCTGAATATTCTCCATCATCATAAGCATCTCCTGAACAAGAAGCAACGATGCCATCGTCAATAAAATCTTCAGCATTTATGTTTTGACCAGTCAAACCAATGAATTCTCGTGCATCAATCTGAATAGGTTCGATATCACTGCTATTCAATGGAGTTGGCACTGGACATCCATCACCCTGCAATGGTGCATAATCAGGAAATGACTCATTTTCTTGATAGGCATCATCATCACTTGATTCGCCATCAATATCTTCTAACACCCTCTGCACTGGTGGAATGTCGTATACATTTCTATTCGTGTACTTCTGCACTACAAACCATCTCCCTTTCACCCTTATATCCCTGATGTAAAAACACTGAGAAGCCTGACATGCCAACACAAATGGTTCATCCTTATACCAAGTCCTGTCCATATTGATACTGGTCATATGGTTATCAACGCGTATCCCTCATCTTGGATCACCAACGTCAAACCAATCACACATGAACAAGTACACCCGACGCCAACCCATGTATCGTAACTCAACGATATCATTAATAATACTGTAGAAGTCAACATTATTTGTACTTTCGTCACCAGTTACCAATACTCCAGAATTTTGTGTACGCTGCCGAAGTTCACGATGTTTTGTATAGAACCTTTTGCCATTTATAATGCGAGCAGCATAGGATGCAACCTTAGGTTCAGGACCGCATGCTAAAGCATACAAATCATCCGTCACATCATTCGGGTTGGTGATACGTTGGTCCTGAACCTACAATAATATTGTTGGGAAGTCATCACTTATAGTTTGTTAAACTTATTTCAGAAGGATCGAGTTAATATAAGTAGGGAGGGAGCAAGCTAACTTACACGTTTCTTCAACCAAGTTGGAAACTCAGTTTGATGTGTTCGATCGATACAACTTGGGCTATGCACCTTACATTTCTCGTAGTGCTCCCTGCATTTGGAGAGCACAAAACATGTCCAAGCAATATACATACGTTACTTAAGGGACATACAACATAAATGGGTTGTCGAAGAATAGCCATAAGAATGGAAATAAGTTGAAACTTGAGAGATTATGGATGCTTACTCTAGATAAGGTCCAATCTCATCGCAATTGTTGAGGACGTACCAGATGGCTTCTTTAAGGAGTTTATCTGATAATTGCAAGTTGGAAGCCACACCCATGGGACGAACTTTCTGGTTAAAAATCTTGAATCCATCTACATTCTCTGCTTCCCCACCATCAATGTTGCGGTCCATTCGAGTAAACTTCGTCTCAATGTCTTGGAGATACATTGAGCAAAAAGTCAAGCATTCGATGTGAATGTAGGCTTCAGCTATTGAGCCTTCTGGGCGGGCTTTATTCTTAACATACCGCTTGAACTTCCCGAGATACCTCTCAAATGGATACATCCACCTGTATTGTACTGGACCCCCAAGTATGGCCTCACGGGGTAAGTGGATAGCTAGGTGAACCATTATATCGAAAAATGAAGGGGGAAATATCATTTCCAATTTGCATAGAATTGTGACGATATCAATTTGGAGTCGAGATAGACGGTTAACATCCAAGGTTCGGGCACACAACTCCTTAAAGAAAGTGCTAAGTTCAGTCAAGGCCAAGGCAATATCAGCTCGTAAGTACCCCCCAACAGCAATAGGAAGTAATCTTTGCAGGAAAACATGGCAGTCATGGCTTTTCAATCCTGAGATTTTGCAATCACGTACAGAAACACAATGTGAGATATTGGAAGCGAATCCATCTGGAAATTTCACATCTGCCAACCATTCACAAAATTTATTCCTTTCATCACCGTGTAATGTGTACAATGCATGTGGCATTGTAACACGTTCACCTTCATACTTCAAATGTAATTCTTTTCTGAAGCATAAAAGCTCCAAGTCACGTCGAGAATTGATATTATCCTTCGTTTTACCAGGAATGTTCATTAAAGTGCACAAGATGTTATCGCAAATATTTTTCTCAATATGCATGACATCTAAATTATGTCGAAGACGCAAGGTTACCCAATACGGTAGCTTGAAGAAAATGCTATACTTTGTCCAATTCAGCTCTTCAGCAGTGCGTTTTCTCTTTCGACGAGATTTACCAAATTGCACATCCCCAAGCATCTGTAATTGGGCTAAAACATCAGCTCCTTCTAAAACCCTTGGTGGTATGCGTTGATCTTCTCTACCATTGAACAAATGTTTTCTCGTTCTCCACATGTGATCTAGCGGCAAGAAACGACGATGTCCCATATAACAATGTTTTCGGCCATACTTCAACCAGATGGAATCTGTGCCCACATTACAAGATGGACATGCTAATTTTCCTTTTGTTGACCAGCCAGAGAGGTTCCCATATGCTGGAAAGTCATTAATTGTCCACATTAATGCAGCATGCAACATGAATGTTTCCTTTGTGGAGGCATCATACGTAGGAATCCCATGTTCCCACAATTCAAGTAGTTCATTGATTAACGGTTTGCAAGTAAACATCGATGTCATTACCTGGAGATTTTGGTCCAGGAATAATGAGGGATGTCATATAGAATTGGTCTTTCATGCACAACCACGGCGGCAAGTTATATGGGACCAAGATTACTGGCCAAATGCTATACGGTTTAGTCATATTGTTGAAAGGATTGAAACCGTTGCTTGCCATCCCAAGCCGAACGTTGCGAGCATCCTGAGCAAACCAACTATGTTCTTCATCAAATCTCTTCCAGGACTCTGAGTCTGCAGGATGTCTCAAGCTAGCATCATCGGTCGGCCGTTGCTCTTTATGCCATCTCATATCACTTGCTATCTTTGCAGACACGAAGAGACGTTGTAATCTTGACTTCAAAGGAAAATGCTGCAACACTTTTTGAGGGATAAGACGTGCCTTGTGTGTATTAGGCACCCACCTTGAAGCCTTACAGATGGGACATTCATTAAGATCAGCATTTTCCTTCCAAAACAAGATGCAGTCATTGGGGCATGCATGAATTTTGTGATAATTGAAACCCAAACCCCTCTCCAATGACCTTGACTTCTCATATGAATGTGGCAATTCAGCATCAGGAAAGGCAGACCGCAGCAAGTTCAGTAGCCTATCAAACGACTTTATTGACCACCCACCGAGTGTCTTAATGTGTAACAACTTTACAATGAATGACAGTTTTGAAAATTTTGTACAGCCAGTAAAAAGTGGACGTCGGGCATCCTCTAGTAACCGGTCAAAAGATGAACTTGGGGAGGGATCAGGTATTGATCCACGAGTTGGCGATGGATTGCGATGATCTTGGGGAACATTGACGATTGTGCCTGCCCGAATGTCATCTAACATATGGTCCATGTCATCAATGTACTCATCAGAATAATCAGCAACACTATTGTCGTCATTGTCATTAAAACTCTGTGTTTCCTCCTCTCCATGAAATATCCACTGGGTATGATTTGGATTGATCCCATTAATGAACAAGTGAGTCTCCACATTAAATATAGGCAAGAAGAGATTATTACAGCATGAACGACATGGACACCGAATGCGATCACTGCCCTGAGAACGGTTTCGTGCCAAGGTGAGGAAAGTGTTAACGCCCTCGGCATATGCAGGCGAACGAAGTCTATTGGGCAAGTTCATCCAGCTTTTGTCCATCTAAGAAGGTTGAAATATACATATTGGTTAATTGGATAACTTCAATTTAGTTATATGGAGGACGGATAAAAAATCTGAGAAAGTGCATTGGTGAGCAAATTAAGCAGGAGAGTCGAAGTTACTTGCCTATGGAGCACTAGATAAGTATTGAAAACGACACTAACCGGGGTTGTCATGAAGATTGCTGTTTCGTGACGAAGAGATAGTGTTGAACAAATGCCTATTGTGTTTATGCCAAGAGTAGTGAAGTGCTGTAGAAAATATATGTAAACATGTTAAACATAATAATATATATGTGAACATTGTTGGTATATTCTAGATCAAGGCTCGTATAAAGAATCTAAGTAGATGGTCCACCTACAAAAGAGTAGGCAGATTTATGGATGTTATGGAAGCGTGTAAATGGTATGCTTGAATATTGTCATTACTTATAAGGAAAACAATTATGGCATCTATGAATTGCGTAAGCCTCATCAGAAACTGCACTTATGAACACAATACTTGGGCAAAAATAGGGAGGTTGTGAAAAGGAATTTGGAAAGTTCTTAACATTGATCGTACTTCCACGATGTGTTGTTTAATGACTCTTGGAGATCAAAGGATTCATTATTAGTTATGTTTTCATGGATACCATTTACCCATTTTTTATCATGAATTTATAAATGGCAGTCAGTAGCCATATCCATCAGACTAGGCTAATAATTTTGGGGAGATACCAAA
>QEOT01000219.1:4662-14892 GCA_003123785.1 Pterocarya stenoptera
TCATGTCTGCCGTTTGCTTTACCTTTCTCTTGAGACTTTTGTTGTCCATTATATTTATGGGTAACTAAATTCTCAAGTAGGGCTAGGGATGAACTTGCACATTAGATGGTATTTGTAATTTATTTTTGATTTATGTATTTGATTTTCAATTACTAAAACTCTTTTGTTTTATCATTCTCAATTCATCGTTGATGTTCTCTCTCCAAATAATCATAGAATTTATTCTGTTTATGGATTCAGTCATGCTTTTTCTATTGAATGAATTAGCTCTTTGATTATGTTTGGATCAATTATTTATCTATATTGATTTAATTCTTTGCTGCAATATCGCTTCCTGAGTATATTGTCGTCGTTGGATTTTCTCAATAGTGATAATAATTTACGTATTTTAAAAGTGATGAATGATTCTTCATAGGGTTACATTTGGTTTAATCTTAGTTTATAAATCTATATCTTCCGATTGGGAATTTCTGGAATTGAGTTCCCAATTGAGTTATTCAATGAATTAAGAGTAATTAAAATACTAGATTTGTGCAAGGGATTCCCGACGCTCTACTGTTTGTCAAATTTAAGTACTTCTTCTGTTAATCACTTTGCTTTGCCTTCATTTGCATTTAAAATTAATCTTTGTTCTTTCTACTATTCTTTTAATTTGTCTCTCTGTGGAATCGACACCCCAAAGCTTTGCTACAAATACCGCGTTATTCTTTGGGCGTAATCAAAACCCAATATTCTTTTTAATTACTTCAGTGAGTGGTGCAGCAATAGTGCTAAATTCTTTAACAAAACGTCGATAAAAACTAGCTAAGCCATGAAAACTTCTTACCTCAGTGATGCCTTTTGGTGTTGGCCACTCCTTGATGGCCTTGACTTTCACTTTATCCACCTCAATACCTTTCATACTAACAACATAACCAAGAAAAATAACTTTTTTCATGCAAAAAGTACATTTCTGGAAATTAGCATATAACTTCTCACATTTTAACATATTAAACACGTATCGCAAATGCTCAATATGTTCATTTAAGTCCTTGATGTACACTAGGATATCATCAAAGTACACAACCCCAAACTTGCCTATGAATGCACGTAGGACATGGTTCATTAATCTCATGAAAGTATTGGGTGCATTTGTAAGTCCAAATGGCATAACCAACCATTCATAAAGCCCATACTTAGTCTTAAAAACAGTCTTCCATTCATCACCCTCTTTCATTCTAATTTGATGCTACCCACTTTTAAGATCAATTTTACTGAAAATACATGAGACATGCAATTCATCAAGCATATCATCTAATCTAGGAATGGGATGGTGATACTTTACCGTGATATTATTGACTGCCGTGCGATCAACGCACATCCTCAACGTCCCATCCTTCTTTGGCACTAGTAGCATTGGTACTACACATGGGCTCATGCTCTCCCTCACGTACCCCTTGCTCATTAAACCCTCAACTTGCCTCTGAAGCTCCTTTGTCTGCTCTGGATTACTCCTATAGGCTGGTCGGTTTGGAAGAGCAGCTCCGGGAACAAAATCAATCTGGTGCTCAATGCCTCTAATAGGTGGCAACTCATTAGGCATTTCCTCTGGGAATACATCCTCAAAACTCCTACAACATAGAAACAGCCAAACTAAGAAGAGACTGGTTAGTTTCATCAACATTAAGGGAAGACTCTTTATAGACAAGAAATATCATAGGCCGATCTGTGAAGAAAGCCCTCTTAACCTCACTCGCATAGCTCACTTTTGCCTTTCTTTTTCTCTCAACAGACTCTCTTTCCTTTTTCTCTACTCTTAGCCACCTCTCTACTCTCTTTTTCACTCTTTCTTTTGTGCTCATTCTCATTCTCACTTTCACTCTTTCTTTTTTGCTCAATCTCTTTTTCACTCTTTCTTTTCTGATCACTCTCATTTATACTCTTTCTTTCTTCATCACTCTCATTTTCACTTTTTCTTTTTTGAGCAACCTCACTTTTCAGTTTCAGTTGGTCCTCATAGACCTGGCTTGGAGTTAAAGGAGCAAGCTTGATTGTTTTGCCCTCCTTTACAAAACTGTATATATTCTTGAGCCCATCATCTGTCACCCTCCTATCATACTTCCACGGCCTCCCCAACAAAATATGGCTAGCATACATAGGCACAACATCACAAAGCACCTCATCATGATACTTCCCAATTGAAAAAATAACTAACACTTGTCTATCAACCCTAACCTTTCCATAATCATTCACCAACTGCAATTTGTATGGTCTAGAGTGTTTTACGGTTGGTAAATTCAATTTCTCAACCAAAGTAGTAGTAGCCACATTAGTACAACTCCCCTCATCAATGATCATACTACATACCTTATTGTTGACGTGGCATCTAGTATGAAAAATGTTCTCTCTCTATTGCGCTGCATCATTCATCTTAATGTGTGTATTGAAAGCACGCCTAGCAATAAGAAACTCACCTGTCACGGGGTATACCACTCCATCATCATCACTAGCATCAACCAACTCGGGCACCCCATCACTATCATCCTTACTCTTAGTCATCACCTCCTCATTGTCAAGTATAATCATCACCCGCCTGTTTGGACATTGAGAAGCGATGTACCCTGAACCCAAACACTTAAAGCATTTAATATCTCTATTCCACGAATGTTGAAATTCTACCTTGGGTTTGTTGCTAGTTCCTTCATCTTTTCTCTTAGGTAGTTCGGTCTTTCTCTTTGCTTCAATTGGATTATTCATATTCCACCTTGATTTCCAAGTATTGCTAGAAACTGAAGTGTACCTTGCTGTCCCTTTTCTCTTTAACTGCCTATCCACCTTCATAGCCATGTGCACCATGTCCTCTATCTCCCCATATTGCTACAATTCAATAACATTGGCTATGTCCCTATTCAAACCTCTAAAAAATCTAGCCATGGTGGCCTTCCGGTCCTCTTCTACATTAGCTCGTATCATCACCACCTCCATCTCTTTATGGTAATCCTCTATACTCCTAGACCCCTGTGTAAGATGTGGAGCTTTTGGTAAAGGACCCTATAGTAGTGACTAGGAACAAATATTCGCCTCATGAGAGCTTTCAACTCTCCCTACGTCTCTACAGGCCTTTCATAATTCCTCCTCCTATTGGTCACTAATTGATCCCACCAAATAATAGCATAATCAGTGAATTTAATTACCGCCAACTTCACTTTCTTTCCCTCAGACTAATTATGACAATTAAACACCAACTCTATTTTTTTCTCCCAGTCTAAAAAAACCTCCGGGACAGTTCTACCTTAGAATGATGGCATTTTCATTTTGATGCTCCCAAGGTCTCTATCTACACCATCCCGACCTCCTAGGTTTCCCTCAAGTCGTTTTTCACGCCTTAACACTTCTATGTCTACCCGACCTAACTTTAGATTTTAAGTCTTCCTCATCCTCACTATCTCCTTCATGCTCATACTCATTTTCAACCCTAGGCTCACGTCGTCTCCTGTCTCTCCCACTTTGTAGATTTCTAATCACTGCTTCTTGACGATTCATCCTATCCCTCACTTCACTCAACACAAAATTCAACCTCTCAAACTGTCGTTGCATGGCTTGCAACACAAAGGATGAGTTATCTGCCATCCCTTTTGGTGATGAGTCACTTCTACGAGACATCGTAATGTGCTGCATAAAAAGAATGTCAGTAGAAAACCTCACGCATTCCCTTACGTGTTTACAGTCAAATAATGGCACTCCACTCGTGTTTCACTCTTAATTGACTTTTTCTCAATAATAGTCTCACACACTCTTGCCTTTTACCTCAAGAGTTTTCCCACTCAAGTTCTTTAAGAACTAATTGAACTCAATCAAGACAATGCAACCTTGTTTTATCCTAACTAGTAATTAGGTCTAAGAGACAAGAACATGAAAAAACACGGAAGGAATAAACAATGACAATAATCAAGGAAATTATCGAATGGAAGAGTAACTATAAGACAGGATACCGAATCTAATGAAGTATGCAGCCTCTTTGATGATAAGGCTAAAAAAAAAATTCAGATTTTCAATATTCTTTTTTTTTTCTCTTTTTTTTTTTGGACAATTTTTTTTTGGACGATTTTTCTTTTCACCAACTGAAATGATCACAATCAAAGGAATAAGCAATTGACAAAACCCTAACAAAGAACAAGGCAACCCAAATCAGATAACAAGGTAACCCTAATGAAAGAATAAAAAAACCCTAGAAAACAATGAGAAATTAAGCAGCCATAGGATGAAGGAAATTTCATAACTTTTTTTTTATTTTTATAAGTAACGCAAGAATTAAAAGATAGAATCAGACCTGATTGGAAACCGAGTTCTGAATATCAAATGACATGAACCCACATGAAGGAAATCTCTCAAACCCACAATCAATTTAAAAACACACCCAAAAAAGCCAAAATCAAGTCAATGGATGGAGAATTTATACCCGATGAGATCTTATTTCAAGAACCTAGATTATATTAAAATCTAGACTCGTTGAAGAACCTGTCTCAAGAACCCAGATTAGAAGGAGGAACACCACAAGGGTTGTGGTTTACCTTTGATAAGTTCAAAAGTTCAATCAAGAACAAGACGAGTAAACTCAACTCACAATGAAAATTCAATATTTTCTAATCTTCAAATGAGACTACAAAGAGTGTTTTAACCAAAACCCTATTGAAACCCTAGCCAAAATAAAACCCCTTCTCTCAAAAATGCCCCTGAATGAACAGTGCCAACACAGTGAGCCCATGAACAGTGCCGCTACACTACTTTTCTAAACCCTAGTTCCAAAACATGTAACTTTTCAAATAAGCCCTTAGCCACAATACAAGGCCTTCCCAAAACCCTAGTTAAAATTAAATAAGACATATGTGGGTCAAGTATCCTCAAGCCCACTTCTTTTAAACTTAAAATAAATCCTTTAACTAAATTTAAAGCCTCCAATAACAATAGATCATATCTCTAAGTCATGTCTTCCACAACTTGAATCAAGTGGATCTATACTGGTTCTTCTCTTTCAAGCCCATCGTGAGTGTTAGGCTCTTGCAAGCTTCATCTCAAATGGATTGCACCAATCCTTGCATTGCTTCCTTGATCTTCTTGGCTCTTGATCTTGTCATTGGCCCATCTTGAACTTGCAAAGGATCTTTAAGACTAGGCCCACCTTGGTTCCCATCATATTTGTTACAGGTATGTCATGTTATGTAATATTCATTGTTTCAAGCATGTCATGTTAAGTATGTTGACTGTTTTTTTTTTTTTTTTTTTTTTTTTTTTTTTTTTTTTTTTTTTTTTTTTTTTTTTTTTTTTTTTTTTTTTTTTTTTTTTTTTTTTTTATATAGAAACAGATTTAATTTCATTCAATACTGAAAAATCCCGACTATAAGCCAAACTACGCAACTGCTCTGGGGCATCCCTACACATATTAATGCGGACAGTGACTTAACTTCTCAATAACTCTCTCTTTAAAAAGAAAACGCTCTGTAAAAACATAATTGAAAATTCCCCTCCATCCTCTCAGGGAGGAGTACAAGACATAATTACTATGGACACTAAGTCCAATAGCCTATTTCATTTTTATTAATAACTAAACAACAAAAACTACAAGACAAAACACAACTAAACCAACAGAATCACAAGCATTGGCATAAACCCAGATGGCATGTCCACCGCAAGCATCGGCTTCACGAACTGAGACGATACGAGCGCCTGGCTCTCGCCCGGACCACAAAGTCCGACTGTACGACCACCGACTGTGAGATCGCCAACCATTCTCGATCGCTCTTGCCATAGATTACGTCCAATCTAGCAGCTCAACACCTCACTTAAGTCAAAATGAGGAACACTACAAACAAAAATAACATAGTCCTAAAACATAAAGACTGAAAAAAAACCACACGGTCTATCCTAAACAAAAAACCCAGCCTATTTGCAAAAGAGGGAAGACAACTAGGGTTTCATCTCTACTGATCCAGCCGCCCACCTACTGCTTTCTTATTTTTCCTTTTTTCTTTTTCTTTTTCTTTTTTCTACCTGCACAGCCGTCACCCACCTCCATCCCCTACACAAAATGCCCCTACCTCCACCCCTGCCTGAGCCTTGCCACCACCCCTGCTCGAGTCCACAGCCTCTTCCGCCGACAGCCAACCCCTACCTGACAGCCAACCCTACCTGAACCCACACTTAGGTCCACACCCAACTCCGCCCCTTCTAGGCGGCCCATGATCTGCCCAAACCCACCCAGACGGCGCTATGGATAACCTCCCTTGCTAGGCAGTGCAATGGAAGCCCACCCAAGCGACGATGGAAGGCGTCCCTGCTCAGATCTACCACAATCTACCTCAAATAGAGATGGAGGTGCGTAACAACGCCAGAGCCGAGGTGGCGAACTAGACAATAGCTGCTCAGCCCACCCTCCAGCAGCTGTGCACCAAAAGCCAAGGGGGTTACATAGTGGATAGTGGTCTGAAACACAGAGTAGTGTCTCCATTAATGGACCTAAAAAAACCAAGCAAAAACTAACAGAGACAAAGCAGACTCTAGACTAAAACAGAAAAGGAAAAAACAAAGAAAAGCAAAAGGGAAGTGAGGGGGGAGGAGCCAACTCAGCCAAGCTCCAACTCCCCTCAAAATAGGATTCAAGCTGGAGGAACTTTTTAGAGAGAAGGTAGAGATTCTCTCTCTAAAGCGAAACTTTTTCTTTCCATGTTGACTGTTACATGTTATACCATATTAAAAATTGTCTATCACATGTTATGTCATGCTATAAAATATTTTCTGTCAAGTATGTCATATCTTTGACTTACGTTCATGTACGTCGTCATACAGTTCAGTTATTGTTCAGTTCATAGTTATTGTTAAATCATGCTAGCCCCATGAGATAGGAATACGCAATCATGGATACCCCCATGAGATAAGTATACGTAATCATGGTAACCCTATGAGATAAAAATACAATATCATGGTAATCCCATGAGATAAAATTACGCTATCGTAGTAATCCCACTAGATAAGAGCATCATGGTAATTCTATGAGATAAAACTACGCTATCGTGGTAATCCTACAAGACAAGAGCATCATGGTAATTCCATGAGATAAGAATATATTTCAAGTTCATGTTAAGTCACAGATCATGTTCATGATAAGTAAAGAAGTTAGTTCAAGCTTCTGAAAAGTTAAGCTTAAGTTTAAGTTCATGTTCATGTCATGTTAAATTTCAGAATTCAAGTCTAAGTTCGTGTTAAGTAAAGAAGTCAGTTCAAATTTATGCAAAGTTAAGTTTTAGTTCAAATTCAAGTTCATATCTAGTTAAGTTTCAGAATTCAAGTCCAAATTCATATTAAGTAAAGAAGTCAATTTTAAGTTCATGTTAAGTCAAGTTTCAAATCAAGTTCTTGTCAAGTCAAGTCTCAGTTTAAGCAAGTCAAGTTCAGTTCATGGTAGATCTTGTTACAGGATCTGAAGGAGAACGGAAAATCGACCAGCTAGAAACGGTCGATTAAGCGACGGTGCGACGTAGATAATAGTACAATAGTTACCTCAGATTACTACTTGTATTTATGGAGTTCAATTTTCAGCACTCTTTTAATCGCAATTATTTTGGATTAGTGTTGTGATCTTAGTTGTTTAGTATGTCATCATGTATGAAATATGTTTTAAGTATTTAGGATATTTCAGTTTGGTGCATAGTATTGCTAGAAAGAAAAAAAAATTATCCACTGTAAATATTACATAATGCTATATGCATGTTAGGAATATTGCATCTTATATGTTATGAACAGGGGTAGGTAACCTTGTGTTGCATGTCTCGACGCTTCAAATGTCCGTCTAATCCAAAGCGGAATTTGGGGGTGTCACACCGACCCTCTCTCTCAATCGCTTGTCTTCATTTCCCACTAAGACTCTTCTTGAACCCTCAAAAGTTGTGTGCGCCATTTCCCTAAGTCCTCTCTTCATCTTCCTCATGATTGCATTCCTCTAGAAACTTCCACACTTCATGCATGCGTGACACATGGCAAACACAGTGTTTGATGCTCCTGGGTATGGCATGTATCCCTTTGGCTAGAAGTCTAGAGTCTCTTTGAGACTTGTGTTTCAAATTTGGTATTTTCCCCATGCGCCTCTCATTATTACAAAATCCTCTACGAACTCACATGGATAATGACTAGGGTGGCTTGTGGCTACTAGGGTACAAAACCATATTTTCTCTCTCCTTTCTTCTTCCATTATCAAGTCTAGATTCATGGAGTCTTAATGATGAGCTTTGATAGGATAAGACCAATAGACGGAATTAGTTTTAGTATGGCATCACATCTCTTGTTCTCGAATCCGCATAAGGGCTTAGACGAGACCTAGCATCTCTCAGCCAAGACCGCTAATGCTGAATCCAATATACCTCTTGCTGATGATTCCCAGACCTAGTTCACACTTGATAGCCAAAGTAGTCTTCTTCCCACTGACCACTACCTAAAATGAGTTAATGCCTTCCTCCATGTGGGTTCAATAGCTGCTGATTCTGTAGAGCTTCTTATTGTTCGCCATGTGTTGTGTGGCTAAGTGGTATGGGCGAGTGCCCTAAGTGTGTCGAAACCTAGACTTCTTCCATCACTTTGGGTTCTTCTAGAAGCCTTCAAACATGTTTGCCAAGTGGCAACAATGTGCTGACCAAGTTGCCCCTTCCCTAGGTTCCTATGATGGGAAATCTAGGGAAAACTAAAGGCTTTCCCTCTTCCAACTAGGTGCCCCTCATGTCAAAATCCTAATTAGGGTTTCCTAAGCCCTAGGTCTTTAGTGGCCGATTACCACCAGCCAATGATGTGCCTCTTAGTGGGCTTGGGCTATTTTCTTTATCTAAGATTTGTAAGGCCCTAGTTGTTTCCTATGTTCTCTACGTGCCAAAGCTTGGGCAGATATCCAAGTGGACTAAGACTAAAATAATAAAAGTGGCAGGTAAGGACTTAGCAAAAGTCTAGGACATCACAAGATGTACAGCACTAAGTCTAGCGACTATTTGTAATCAGTCCACCACCTTTGGATGATGTAATATTTGGAGGTTTAATGAAGGATGAGAAGCCCCTTTTTGTAAAGTATAGTATTATTGTACTTGATTGTAAGCACTGTCATTGCAATGTGTTTTGCTTAAATCTCTTTCGCAATTTCATAAGTTAAACATCTTACCCATGTACTTCCATCTAGAAAATTACACGCCTATTTTAATTTCGTCAAAGGTGTTGAATAATTGGCCAACATTCTTGCCACCACTTGATATGAACCCACAGGAAGAGAATCCCTTGAACCCACAATCAATTTAAAAATACACCCAAGAAAGCCAAACTCAAGTCAATAGATAGAGAATCTAGACCCGATGAGAACTCGTTTCAAGAATCTAGATTATATCAAAATCTAGACCCGTTGAAGAACCCGTCTCAAGAACCCGGATTACAAGGAGGAACGCCACAAAGGTTGTGATTTGCCTTTGATAAGTTCAAAAGTTCAATCAAGAACAAGAGGAGTAAACTCAACTCACAATTAAAATTCAATATTGTCTAGCCTTTCAAAATCAGGCTACAAAGAGTACTTAAACCAAAACATAATTGAAACCCTAGCCCAAAATAAACCCTAGTTTCCAAAATTATCCCTGGATGAACAGTGCCTCGGCTACAGTACGGAGCTACAGTACCTCTTCTAACCCTAGTTCCAAAATGTGTAACTTTCCAATTAAGCCCTTGGCCAAAATACAAGGCCTTTCCAAAAACCCTAGTTCATAATAAATAAGACATATGTGAGCCAAGCATCCTCAAGCCCTCTTATTCTAAACTATTAAAATAAATACTTTAGCAAATTTAAGTCCTATTGATGAGTGTACGAAAGTGCACTCTAAATATCCTATTATTGGACTATAATGCTAAAATGTGAATAGAAATTATAGGAATTAATGTGTATTATTGAATTGAGTTTCTATTTATTTTGAGATACTCCTAAGCAGATTTTTATGTTTAATTTCAGGGACTATAAAAGAGTAAGTCAAAAAGACCCAGTTAAATCCAAAGGACTTTCAAATGGGCAAGAGTTGGAACAACCTAAGAACTTTCAATGAGTGTAGGACTCTTCAAATAAGGATAGTGATGGGATTTAAGAGTAATTCGGATCAAGAGAAATAGTCAGAGTCCAACATGCTCTAGGAGACTGTCTGGATATACTTTAGTATTTCGACCATAACTTTCTACTCACATATC